>JAODKE010000007.1:14101001-14119465 GCA_026779605.1 Mormyrus hasselquistii | reverse complement strand
AAACACTTTCACTATGCTATAACACACTGTCACTGTGCTGTATACACTGTCACTGTGCTGTATACACTGTCACTGTGTTATATATACTGTCCCCAAGTTATACTGTCACCGTGCTGTATTCACTGTCATTGTGTTTACACTGTCCCTACATTACACTGCTATTATGCTGTATACTGTATATACTCACTGTGCTGCATGCATGAATTGTATACACTGTCACTGTGCTGTATACATTTCACTGTGCTGTATATACTGTCACCATTCTATATATAGTAGACTGTCACTGTGTTATACTGTCACTGTGCTATATACTGTACATTGTTGCTGTACTGTAAAATGCTGTCATTGTGCTGTATAAACTGCCCCACTGTGTTGCATATACTGTCTCTATGTTATACTGTCACTCTCCTGTATATGATGACAAAGTGCTAAACTCTCACTGTGCTGTATATGCTGTCACCACTCCGTAAACGCTGGCACTGTGCTGTACACACTGTGCTCCATTGTCACTCTACTGCACCTTACATCATTGCACTGCACTCTGCAGTTTCTATCACACTGTAACTGGATTATACTCTGTGCCATAAGCCACTACAGGTATGTTGTACCAAAACTGCCACCGACGTTGATCCATCACAGCAGTACCGTTCTGCTGTTATATTTACTGTGGGTTGGACAGTTGCTCCAAAAACACAGAGGTAGTGCAACAACCCCAGCTGTCACTGCACATCTGAGTTACAGTGCTCCAAATGGCCTCCAGAAAGTAAGGAAATTACCACACAAACGTATAACTGTCATGTCACCATGTCGGTGTCTGTCAGCCTGAGAGTGGAGAGGGAGGATTCAGGCAGGAATAAAACGGGATGGGTGGGCCGGAGAGAGGGAGAGACAAAAGGCGGAGGAGGAGACAGAAAGAGGTGTCAGATGACACAAACAAATTATTTATGGATGTTTCTAGAAAAGAAGAGGGAGGAAAAAGGGAAGACAAAAAGTAAGGCAAGACTGGCATGGTGATATGGTCCCCCCACCCCCCACATAGGGAATCCAGAGTATCCATCATTTTTTATTTATTTATTTTTTTTGCTTGGAAGACACGGGATGGCACAGGATGAGAGAGGCTGTCTATGCGCCGTTACTTGCTGGGAGAGAACAGTCATTGTGCAGGAGACCGACTCATTCAGCCACACCAGTTGTATAATTATTGGTATCCATTTGTGGCTCGCATAGTTTTTTTTCACCCCCTACTGTTTTCAACACCCCTTTGTTAATTTTTTGCGCGGCAAATCACAGCGAGTTGGGAGTTCGTTAACGTGCTGATTGACGGGGTGGGAAACTGATACAATTTCTCCATTCCCTGTCTCTCATTTACTTTAGTAGCCCCTGCACTCCTCTGAAAATGCTACTCAGATGACAAGAACAATGCTGCCACGCCACTTGACATAAGGAACAGCAGAAGGTCCTGTTTTACCTTTTACTGCAACACCCTTCGGCTGCTGCCCCCCCGTCCTCCTGGGATTAGAGGATGTGAAGAGGCAGCAGGCTGCCTGCTCATTAATGCCAACAGGTTCGCTCGTCTGTAAGGACATGGAGCTTTCCATATCTGCTTTCCATCGGACTGGCCAGTGAGAGTGAGCTACTAGTAATACTGAAATAGAGGTGGGTATGCATGGGCCAGTGATCCGGGCTGCATTGGTGGCCAAGGGGACAGAAACGGGAAATTTCCATCCTGACGAGATGAGAATGCAAGAAGGGAGTTACCACCATGGTGCTAATGATCATTAGACGCCAAGGTACAATATGTTGGCCTCAACTGAGTCTCAGCCCCATCCCAGATGGGGATCCGATTTCTTCAAGCATAGCCTTGCCAACGGCATCATGCGTGCATCTCTAAAGCGTGCTCCTCTCCACCACTGTCACAGAGAGCAGAGCTGTCGTTTCACAACATTTCTCCACGGCGCCTCATTCATCCGTCACGAGGCGGAGATGGTCAGGCGAGAGCTGGGCACTCTCCTTGACCCCCTTGGAGCTTTGGACAGGGAGCAGGGGGGGGTCAGTCTTCACTAATGAGGCTGATGCTCTGATGGGGTGCGTCCTGTCTCTGAGAGTGCCCTCTTTCAGGAGAGATGACAGGGAGCGGCTCAAGCAGTGGGGCGCAGCAGTCAGAGGAGGAGAATCCGGGTGAATCCATCAGTAAAATGGGGGTGGTGTCAGGACACAAAGCAATTAGGGGAGGAAAGTGGGCGTGGCATAGATAAGTCCCTAAAAGGGTGGTGAACCACATGTCCGTGAAAACAAAGAACACCAACGAAGCTTAATCGGGAAACCAGCAGTTATGGAGAGAACTCAAGCACGGGGGGGATTTTCAGCTTTCGCGTTTCGTCTCTTCAGTCATTCTATGTAGGAAATGCGTGGTCATATTGAAAAATATGAGTTTACTAAAAGAGTGAAGGAGTGGTGTGAGGAGAACCAGCAGGAAATGAGGGGCGGCCATAGACAGCAGCAGCTGGAGACCCTCGAACAAAATGAACAGCCTCTTTATTTGCGTTAATAGAGAGGAGATGTCACACAGTCTGTGGCTGCATTCCAATCCAATCACACCTCGACGCCACTAGTGAATATAGAGTATCATAAAATACATTTTGGTCAAGTGGAGTTTTCAGATCTATTCCTGTTTTGTTCCTGAAGCAGATGGTGGTGAAGAAGAGACTGCTATCTAAAGAGAAATTAAATCATCAACAGAATGAGATCATCCGAACATTATACAAATAGCATACATTTATGTAAAGGGTGATAAATACTTGGGTCTTGGTTATGATTTGGAGATAAATCCAAATAAAATATTAGATACGATTCTGAGGTAAAATACAGCATAAAAAATTAAAGAACTGTGATGGCAGCTGTAATCTCATACTCATTATGAAAAAAAATCAGCAATGGTTTGTGTAATTGCTTGAATCTTTCCCCCGCATACCTCAGTTGCATCACTCTTGAGTATCGCCACGCCTCCCTGGAAGTGGGCAGCCTATGACACGCTGCTTTTGATCCACACTGCTGCCAGGTCTGTCTTCCCTTCATGCAACATCACGCAGTGCAGAGCATCAGCAGAGGGGAACAACAGGCCGGCCACTGCTGGCAGCCAGCAATAGGCTGGACCTTGAGGGATCTGTCAAGTCAGACTACGAATGGCAGCTGAGATACCTTGGCCTATTAGTTTGTTCTGCCCCCAGGGCTGATTCCAGGTCACGATCGATAAATGGCTTGGTTTAGACCTGGAGGTTGATCCGTCAATCAGGGCTTATTCTGTAGACCTGGCACAGTGTGTCAAAGGGTGACCTTACTCCTGGAGACAGTCCTATTATGAAGGGACTGTCCAAAGGAGCATTTTCATTCTGAAGCCTAACTGTCCATGTTCACTGTGTTCTTCCATTCCACAGCACATTGAGAGCTTTTGTCTGGCCATTTTTTCTGTCTTTTCATTTCTCTTATGATTAGTATACTGCAGTACACCATTTTCCAGCCAGTGGAAAAAAAAAACATACATGCACCACCCAGCGTTTGAACTGGCACTGCTAGAATCTGCACTGTCATCAAGCTAAAGGAAGCATCCATTCAGCTAAAGATGCTCAGCAAGCTTCCACTCTTGTCTGCAAGTGCTGACTAATGGTGTTTAACACCAGGACAGGAGGTTCAACAGCTGAGCCTACAGGTGTAAGAGTGTGCGCAGAATGCAAAGAAGCCCGTTAGCGGTAGCGTAGCCTGTTAATGTCGTGGGCGACGGCATAGCCTAGTTAGCGGCATCATGCAACACAACATAGCCCGTTAGCAGTAGCGGAGTCCGTTAGTAGCAGTGTGGTCAGTTAATGCCACGGGCCACAGCATAGCCCGTTAGCGGCACCATGCAACACAACATAGCCCGTTAGCAGTAGCGTAGTCCGTTAGTAGCAGTGTGGTCAGTTAATGCCACGGGCCACAGCATAGCCCGTTAGCGGCACCACGCAACGTAGCCCATTAGCGGAAGCGCGGCCCGTTAGTGCTGCAGGCAACAACATAGCCTGTTAGCGGCACCAGGTGACATGACAAAGCCCATTAGCACCCACACAAGCTTTCCAGGAAAGGAGGCATACCCCCGGAGGCATCAGAGAAGGCTGTCCCAATAGGCCTGAGCGCCCCCCCCTAGCCCCCCATCACATTTTTTGCAGCATTACCAAAAGGCGGATTCCGCAGGGGACGCAGGAGAGCTAAATCCAGCCGTTAATTAGGAAGGCACCGTAGGAATGGCGGTGGCAGGCAGAGCTCCTGCCATTGAGGGTATGTCTCAGCAGCGTGATCGCTTCGACACTAGAGACGCTCAATCTGGGCCAGGCCGGCCGCTTTCAGTGCCTCTCTGTCCATGTGGGAGGAAACAGCTCCGTCTCCTGGGTGGCTACCGGCCCTTCGGCCTTGCTTGCTGTGGCAGCCCAGCCTAACCCTGAGTTTAACTCCCGGCAAATCTATACAGATGGGAGCCCATTCTGTTTACTCAGATCCACCATATAAGCGGCTCAGGCTGAGCAGCAACAGCAAGCATTTTTTTTAACAGATACGAAGTAACCTAAAAAAAACCCTGATTCCAAACTAAATCCTCCTCTTCCTCAGTAGACAGTGGTCTATTTAATAAAGTAGCTCTTAAAGAAGGCATTAATTGTTTGTTCAGCTGAAGCCGCGTTATATGTGTGTCACACCCACTGCAGAAGATGTGGGGATGAGCCTGCCTACCAGACAGGAGACAGACTGTCTGACGTTCCCCTGTCCCACCCACAGCGCAAATCCAGTGTCCTCTGGAACTGTTTAATAGGCCAAGTGACCCTGGGTCCAGGCTGCTTGCATCTTCATTAGACACCAGCGATCTGTCAAGTGTCCCTGTGGAGGGGACCTGTCTCCTTTCATCACCTGGGGGACTATTTCCATGATTAGTCAGGACTATAAACTATTGGTAGACGACATCCTTGACCTCTGAAACTTGCTCCAGTGCTGTTCCTGAACCTGCCTCTCCCGGTAATCTATTCCCCAGTAACCAGTTAATCATAATCCAATGGCAGGTTCCCTGTAGACAGGTCTTACAGCCTTGGCTGTGAAATAAAATTACCTAATAAGAAAAATACAGGCTCACTGCATGCCACTGGCAAGAAGATCTGGATAAGCAGTCTCACTGCATTCCACCGCCAAGACGATTGAGATGCACTGTCACACCATGGTACACTGCAGTACACACTGCAATGGCCTACACAGTGCTACAGTTTAGCATCAGCAGCTACATAACACTATGCTGTATTACATGACACTGCAATGTGAAGTCAGTCCAATTTTGATGCATGGGGTGGGAAGGAGTATAATTTGGGTTCCTACTTTACATCCCTCCTTTTTACATATCCTTTATATGCAAGTGAAGGCTAGGCTGACTTCCCAATTTCAGCATTCTCATGTGGCATCTTAAGTGCTTCTTTTTTTACCAGCTAAAGGCTGTTTTGTCCACTGCTTGTTTGCTTATTTCAAGCTTGATAGCTTTCAAATCACGCTCCACCTGTTTATGCAGTTGGATGCAAAACGAAGGATTCACATATTTTACTTTATACCAACATGAAGGACACTGCAGAACATAAGGACCCAGTCTACTTTAAGCAGAGACTTTCCACCAGCCTGGTCTGTAGTAGGCAGCAAAGCTTGGCAGCCCATCAGCCATAATCCAGTGTGCTGAAGCAGTGAGGCAACACACTCTGGGGATGGGAGAGGTGAGCATTGGCTCAACTTTCAGAGAGAAGGCTCTTTCAGAGAAGCCAGGAATAAAGCGAACATGAGAACTACTGGGTATTTGGAGTTGGAGGGTTTGGGGAAGAGGTAAAGAAATGAAATTGAATAAGAAGCTGAGTTGGTGTTATGGTCTAGCTATCCCCCGTTGGTGCACACTGTAGACGCATGTCTGTCGGTTGTCTTCTTGAGTTTTTCTCTTTTTGGCAAAGGCATCCAAAAGAGAAAAGCACACTGTTGTGTCCGCGACCTGCTGTGAGGCAGAGGACATCATTCAGGCTGGTAAAGTGTAGAGATGTTTTACTCTGGAAAAACATAACAGAATAGAGACTGGAAGGTATTGGCAAACGAATCAAAACAATACCTTAGGCTCATGCGAAGGAACCAAGTTTAATATTGAATTGAATTGAATTGAATAGAATAGAATATATCATGATTCCTAGAATATGACTTAATCCCCCAAGCCCCCCCCCAGCTGACCCTAGCAGTGTAATCACAGGACCAGCTAGGCTTCATTACATCATGTATCTATTGCTACTGGGCGGCCAATGCAAAATTACTGCAAACCTGCCTTGTGCTGTCATTGTACCTCCTGCTATCTGGCAATACCCTGCAACTCACTGCACCTTGATAACCTAGACTGGACCAAGAATGGTAACTGCACTGCCATGTTTTATCAATGTGTGCAGGTCCCTCTTATGGGTGAGCTGAGAAGGCCGCCCTCGGGCAGCAACCCCTGGTAGATAACATACAGCGGGCTTTCACTGGGATAACTGGATGGATGTATAATACACAAGAAAGGGTCTAGGTGATTTAGGAGAAAATTATGACTCCCTCATGTGGTTTTCAGAAGCATTTCAGTTTATATTTAGTTTAATTTTGAGCATAATTTCAAGTTCATTGTCTTTGTTCTGTTGATTTTTATTCTTTACGGGCTTATAGTCTGACTTTTATGTTTGTTTTTTGCATAATAAGAGCAAGCTCCTTCTGTACCACTGTCCCAGCCCTGTGGACTGCTCTACCCTGACAACATCAACATGCTAACAAAGAAAGAGATGCAATATGTAAAGTTAATTATCACAGAGGCCCTCTTTATGCTGCTCTCTGAGAATTCCTTTAATGTTTTGAATCCAAAGTGATTGTGGTCTGTTGCTCAAGGGCAGAACTGCGGAGTTTCATGTGGGATTGGAACCTGAAAACATACAGAAATCAAGAGACACAAAAGACACTAAAATAACTAGCCTGTTTTCTCAACATTAAGCAATAGGAAATGGCAGAATTTCACGTGGTACTGGTCTGTTTGACATTAAAGGATTGATTGTAGGCGGGCATAAAATTTATGCGTTAAAATTTAATTTTAACATTAAGATAACATAACCTACAGAGCTCAAATACACTACATGCTTAATAATTTATCAAAGAGAGCAATTAAAATATAATGCAGCATAGAAGTGTTGAGATCTATCCGTCCCAACTGTGTTTGCTTGAAGTACATGAAATCAGAAGTGCAAATAAACAGTAAGCTTCAAAACTGGACATAATCCAGAGGATAGTATGTGCCGGTAACTACGGATCTGGGTGTGAGATTTACAGGCTTCAGCTGGATGTGTTTACCTGTTACCCTGGGAGCGCTGGATTAGATTTTTATTTTCCAACAATGTTTGTGTTTATTTCCTTGTATTCAAGACATACAAGCATAATCTGAACCTGTTAATCTCCTGGATCTGACAGATCAGAACAATATATTCACATTTATTTAACCGCCGCTTTTATCAAAAGCGACACACAGTTGAGAAGGCAGGATCAGCCAGTCCCTGAAGCAATTGAGGTTAACGGCCTTGCTGAAGGGACGAAGGGTGGAAATCAATCTGCCAGCCACAGGATTTGAACCATTGACCTTCCGATCACAGCGTCCTAACCCCAGAAGCCACACACCGCACTCTGGTACAGGAAAGGACTGGAAATCATATTTCCATTTCAGCATCGTAATATAAATCACGCGCCATACGCTAATCGCTGCTCGTCTGCCTTGCTGGAAAGTTGAGGGGGAAGATGAATGGTGGAGGAAATGTGGTGGTTAAAGGTGGTCGTTAAAACCTAGCTGTCCCCTGGCTCCGAATCTCCCTGGACGCAAAGCCCTGTTTTTTTTTCCCTCTGTTTGTTTTTTTCTTTTTTTAGCAAAGCACACAGGTTCTTTTTATAATGGTCTACTGCCTTCATGTCTGGGAGGGCAACGTGCTCCGTTCCGGTGTCCAGACATCCCAGCAGACTGAGCTCAGCAGGCGCGCATTAGCTTGTGTGGAAAAACGCGCCTCATCATTTACAGGGCACTGCGGACAAGAGCCGGACAGCCATTTAGGCACAAAACAACAGCCGGCTGAGGAACCTGGCCGAGGAGTTTGGCCGGCGCCTTGGGTCTGTAGGCCGACTCGATTGTATCTCGTGCCTTGGAGATGGTGCAGGTTATCGACGTCGCTCTTGGCCGCAGCTGCGCATGCACTTGTTACTCAAAGTGCCCGGTGCAATGAAGCTCTCCACGGAGTGACGGACGGGGGAGGGGGGTTGCAGAGACGCGAAGGGGAAAAAAAAAAGCGAAGATGTCTGCCGTTTCATTAGCCGTGGCTGTTCTCCGCGCTGTGTATCTCTGCCATCAAATCCCAAGGTACAGCAGCTAATTTGGATGGGGAAATTGTATTCTCGCGGTGATGGGAGCCCAAGATGACTTTACAGTACAGCTTCACAAACAACTAATAGCTGAGGCAAATATGTATTTACATTCAGTGACAGGCGGCTGAGGAAAATCCATATTGTTCTACGGTGGAGGATGACGCCTACACCGCACCATAGTGCCCCCTCCCCCCCCCCGGATGTGAATGAACCAGTTGTCTTGGCAGAGAATGAGTGTGAGGGACATGACTGATAACCAAACCTGACGGGAAATTAGATATTAGTACAGAGACGGCCTGGAATTTTGAATCAACCCAATAAAAACATATTTTATGTTGCTTTATGCTCCATATATTATATTCTCAGCAGGTGTCCTTGCCATGGGCATCTAGCAGCAGGAACATTGTCATTGACTGTTAAAGATTCAGACTACCCTGTTTACCTATAATGTGCCATTTGGGGAGAATCTCCAAAGCCCTCCAGGGCCCAGACTAGCACTTCATACTGATGTCTTCTTGCAGAGCTGCAGTACAGTATAATGCTGCTTTTTCTCTTGGAACAAGCCCCAGTACTTGAGGCTCAGCTGTGTATGTGACTGACCCCTCTTCCTTCATCTCTCTTACGTCTCTCACTGTGTCCATAAGCATCTTAGCATACACACACACAGACACACACTCACACACACACACACACACACACACATATCTTTCTGGAGACTCTCCATTCATTTCTATGGGGAAAACTCTACTCCCAACATGGCGACCTTAACCCCTACACAGCCCTAACCTTAACCATAGGTAATCAAACAAAATATGAGACATTTGGCATTTTTAGTTTTTTGATTACATTAACAGATCTTTGTGGGGACCTGAAAAAATGGCCCCCACAACTTTAAGATGAAAGGTTTTTATCACATTGTGGGGGACATTTGGTCTGTAAAATGTAATATAAACCTAATCCACACACACACACATATTTCTCCCACCATCACTCATTCTTTTCCAGTTTCATGCAATTTGATCTATGAATGAGTATAATTAGCCACCAATCCAAAGAGACGTCCTCTTCCACTGTAGCGCCCTCTGCAGTCTCATTCTCCCATGAGTGAGACAGTAATTCACACAGATTGAGTGTGAAAAGAGGAAGCCCAGGTAGGCGTGTCTTTATGCAGTTCTTTAGAAATCAAAGGACCACTCCAGAGCCACTGCCCTCCTGCAACCAACCAATCAGCATGAAGCACTTAAGCAGACAAAGCTCATCTATAAACTACCTCTTCTCCAAGACAAGAAAAGAATTATCAGAGGTCTAATTAAGCACCTGTTGGTTCAAATGAGGGCTTAATTGAATAACTGAAACCTGAAAAAGGAACAGAGGACACACACTATGATATGCCATTACTCTTTCTCTGTCACACACAGACACACACACATAGACACACACACACAGAGGCTTATGGGGCTTATACACAAATACTGTGGAAAATGACCTCTCACTCTTCAATACAACACATGAGACCAGAGCCAATGAGCTGCATTAATAATTGACCAGTTGATGTTTCTGTGATTGTAGACTTTTTTTTTTTAAATGTCATAATAGCTCAATAACCAAATTTCCTCCTAGTCATATTCATTTCACATGCACAGGCACATTACCGGCTCACTTGAGTCATAGGGGCATACAGTTAAATAAAGAGAAAGTGAGTGTCATTCCCTGATTACCTGGGAGCCTTCTCCATCACACAGGCTGTAAAGACAATTTTTATTACTGGTCTCCTGGGGACATGCAGTAAAACCGGAGGACACATTTACACCTTATCCTTGGGGTGGACCAGTAAAGAACAGAATGGTACGGGGTTGACTTTTAAGACAGTGCAGTTCATAAAACGAGCCACAGGCTGAAGAGGTTTTTGCATGCTGATCTCGCCGCCTGTCAGGTAAGACTCCATTCTGTCCCGGTCACAGTGTCGCGCTGACATTCGCCGCCCAGAGAGGGTCGGTCCCTTTCCACACCCTCCTTCCTCCTCACTACTGCTTCATGAAGCAGAGGGGCAGCACACATTTAGAGCAGAGCTCACCTCTGGCTCAACACCAGGTGGCAGCGGATCTAACTACCCAGTAGGGCACAGCTGTGCTACCCCCTCACTAACACCTGCCCTGACCTGAGGCTGATCCAGCCATGCAAAAATATCTCTGCGTCCATTGCCTTGCCAACAGGATAGAGTCGTCTCTCTTCCAGGGTTATTTGTAGTATCCCTTTATTAGCTGGCCAAAACGGCTCTGTCGTGGGCTCTATGTCCCGCGTTAGGCCCTGAACACGCTGCCGTTTGTCGTTACGAGGGCGGCTCTGGCGAGCTCGCAAGGTGAAGTGGCGGATGATCAGCTGGCAAATGCTGACCTTTTCCTGCTAACGCCGAGCTATCTGGGGAATGACTTCACGCAGAAAGGGGCCATAAAAGTGATGCTGCAGGACAAGGCACATCCATAGTCTGGAGCGTCTACAGCATGCTATCATTTCCATGGCCCTCCCGGGACAGAGCCGTTTCGTCTTTATAGATATCGTTATGTAAACAAG
The DNA here is from genome assembly GCA_026779605.1 of Mormyrus hasselquistii. NCBI lineage: Eukaryota > Metazoa > Chordata > Actinopteri > Osteoglossiformes > Mormyridae > Mormyrus > Mormyrus hasselquistii. Next base: position 14,108,443 of record JAODKE010000007.1, on the reverse strand, counting down.
TTGTTTAGGACCTGGGGCCTCAGCTGGTGTGGCCGCACGGCGTGAGGGCTGTCGTCCAGGCCGTCTTCGCAGTGAGCGGGCACGGCTCGTGATCCAAACGCAAGTATGCACCATCTGCAAACCGCCTTCACGCACCCGCGCCCTCATCGTGCTACGCCCCGTGACTTCAGTCTCAAATGCTCATGAATATTCGCCCGCAGAATTAATCCGACGTGAAGCCGCGCGGAGCTGCAGTCAGCGGCTCTCTCTGCGAGGTTACGCCACACAACAAATAAGCTTAGCTGACGGAATGGGGTGCTCGTGAATGACGATTATACACTCAGCATTATAGCCACCTTCATGGATATGGATGGTTCCAGTGGGCCGTACAGACACTCCCATTCACATCCTATTAGGCCGCTGCCTGCCAGTTACACGACCAGCTCAAATGCTGACCATATGACCATACGAATGTATTTCTGTTCTATTTCAAGAGAGCCTGACTTTATCGTCAATATAGGAAACACAGCTGCCCAGAGGGAAAAACAGGAGAATATATCGCCCCCTTCCTTGGGGGTGGAGACAGCATTGTTGCGATAATGTGCGGTTGCACTTCCATCCCACTCACATCATTGGCACTGTCTGGCTCAGCAGTGTTAGCAAAGCCTCTTAGCAAGGAGTATTTGAATGGTGGGACTGGTGCTGGGAAAGAGCTTAGGAACTGGTCCCTGTCATCGCTGTTCAAGCCCTATGGATTTATCCACCTCCATTGAGCGCATGTGGTGGGGGTATGAGTATGTTCTTGAAGGCAGACACCAGAAAACATCCATAATCCAAAGCCCACTTTGATCCAGATATTAGTTTTAGCAAACAGGCTTGAGGAGAGTGCTGTGAAACTCCATATACTTTATATATATATATAACCCTAATTAATGTGACCATGGATAATTATAGCCGTGTTCTGTGCTGCAGAGATGCAAAATGATAGTTAAGTGATTAGCAGGAATGACAGCTGGACCACAGGGTGACCCCTATTTCACATTCAGACTCATAAAGGACATGACTGTAACCAGAGCTGATACCATCCCCACATGTAGCACAGCAATACTCTATATCATTGCATTATTTGCATGGGCAGATTCTTTTTATTTGCAAGGTAAACCTATACATATTTTTATACGCATTGCATTAATGTTTGACTGTGTTTAAATGAAGTTCTTCCAAATTTTACATTGCATCAAAAAGAGGTAGTGCATTGGTTTAGTGAGGACAAGTGTCGCCTTGCATCTCTATGGTTATGGGTTTGAATCCCATTCAAAGCTCTGTGGAGTTTATATGTTCTCTTCATGCTTGTGTGGGTTTTCCTTCACAGTCCAAATATTCAGCTAGGTGAATTGCTGTTTCTAAATTGTCATTAGTATGTGTGAACAAATGTGCGTCCTGTGTATCCCATGCCAAATGCTGCCATGGTTCCTTTGTTATGTTTTCCAGAACAGGCTCCAGGCTCACCACAGCCCTGCATAAACAATATGGATGGATGGAATATTGAAAAATAAATAACTGATGTACAATTCTATCAGAGGTTGGCAATTTAATAAATGTTTCATATTGGTATATCAATCATGTATTCGATTAATGTACTAACATTTAGTAAGATACTATTTAGAGAAATATATGCATATGTGCATGTGAAACAATTAGGATGATCATGCTGTTCTGATGTACATAAAATGTACAGACAGTAAATACAGACCATCATTGCACTCTAGTGGCTATGGTGCTAACTAATGTACTGGTCACAATGATGGAAGGGTCATTTGACATTCCCTGACTTCTCAGAACCTTAAGGGTATTCCTGTCGAGTGGCAGATGTGGTCTAATCCACAGAATTATCACTGTTCTGACTTATGACAGCAGCATGATTTTAGGGCTGTGATTTGGAGAAGATTTAGCAGTGTGGCTGATCTGTGCTGCCATTTTATATATTTTATATTTATTATATGTGTCGGAATTGAACGATTTGAAAGAGCTGTATTTTGTTAATAGCCCGATGGCCCAACTCCTTGCAGTAAAAAAAAAAATCTACTTCAGAAATATATCATATTGAGAAATGTTAATTAAATGTTGATTAAATTCTAACATATATGAAATGTCAATGTCATGTATGAACTAGTATGTGGTAGATACCAGTCATATAACTAAAAACATGAATGTAACAAAGATTTAGGCAGAGGTGGACATTCCAGGTCCAGAAAGTAAAAATCCAGACTAGGATTCTGTTTCAACCTACCAGTTGAGTACATGGGGACAACATGGAAACAACATGGAAACAACATGGAAACAACATGGAAACAACATGGAACTCAGGTGGAGACTCAAACCCAGGTCAGAGATGTGAGGCAACAGTGCTAACCACTGCAGCACCATGCCCTCCTCCCCCCAGTATGTGTATATACTGCATATATATTACATGTACACATTTATTGACAGATAACTATAGACAAACCTAGTAAAGTTAATCTAATCTAATGTAATCTAATGGAAAGATCTGTAAAGCTGCATGTTCAAAAAAACTGTGAGGATTGCCTGGCCAGAAGGCAAATAAAGAATCATGAATATTGAATCTTGATTGAAGAGTAATCATCAGAAATCCCTCACTGTCATGTTGCTGAATTGTCACTGATTTTTAGAGATTTTTTTTCTTAAACCCCTTATATTAACTGGAAAACGATCTGTCTCACTCAGATCCACTAGCATTTGTTGACATCCATTCACAAGTCACTGCTGGTTTACCATTTCTAGTGGTGCCTTAATGAGTCATAAACTGCCACTAAAATGAATGAAAGAATGAACACTAGCAGGCTGTACGTTGTATTTATGCATGCACATGTGTTTATGTTTTTATGAATGTGTGTGTGCGAGAGTGTGTGTGTGTGTGTGTGTGTGTGTGTATGTGTGTGATCTCTAGCTTGATTGACTGCGAGTCACTCAGAGGTAATTTCTGTGTAGGCTGAGAAGTTGGGAGAGAACAGACAGGGAAAAAAAAGGAAGAGAAGAAGGTGGAGAAGAAAGGAGAGAGCAGAATACAGACATGACAGATGAGGAAACTGTGGAGACAGGGACTACAAGAGAGAAGATAAAAGGCATACTAAGGGAGAAAAAAGCAGCAGGAAGAGAGGCGTGATACATTTCAATTAATCAAACATTTACTACGCCAAAAATAACACTGGCAACACTAGTAACAGACCGTTCCAATAAGATATAACTATATTATTGATCAAGATTAGAGACTAATTGTTGAGTAGGATGACACTGATTGTAGAAATTACACAATGATGCAGAATAAATTATAGAGTACTGCCATTGAAAATTCATTGAAAATACAGATTGATATTACTGAAGAAGCATCTTAGGGGTCCCAACTGAAAAAGTCAAGGTTGGAAGGTACAAGTTCTGAACTGAGAACACGTTCAGGCACCAGCTGCTGTGCCTGGTTTTTCACATTACCACTTTGGTTGGCTTTGGGCGCGCCCATGAGAAGTCATTGTCTTATGACCTTGGGAACCGAAGTAAATATCTGGTAAAAAAGAAAAACATAGATCCCTAAGCAGACTGGGGTTTCTTCAGGTCAACATTTTGGAAGGGTGGGTCTAGGGGGGGCCTGCAGGAGCAGCTGCGTGAAGGGTGGGCAGTAGCAGGCTGAGCATGCCTTGCCCCTGGGCAACAAAGTAGAGTGAGTGGCCCTTGGAAACTACACACAGGGGTACAGCCCCAGCTGAAAGCTCATTGGCTGGCAAATTGTCCAGTGTCCTGTCACTCATTGATTCGAAACATATCATTGGCTAATAATATGGTTGCCCCTCTATACAAATTAAGGCTGCTCATATGCCCCCCCCCCCTGCCTAGAATTACCCCTACCTCCAGACTGCTGCCAGCCAGATATAGGGGTTGATGTATATTATGAAGCCTCTAGGGCAGGGATGACAAATCTTATCGGCAAAGGGCCGGTGTGTGTGCAGGTTTTTGGGGTAACCTTTAGGTCAGCTGTTCAAGCCCAGGTGTGAGGACTCTTCAGCCAATCAGTCCTCAAATTGGTAATCTAATTATGGACCTGCAGCAAAAACCCGCATACACACCGGCCCTTTGCGGATAAGATTGACCATCCCTGCCTTACTTGTGCTTTAACACCTGCCCCTTTACAACTGACAATGTCTGGTCCTCCCCACCATCCCCCCCTTCTTTCCCAGAATGCACTGTACCAGGATTTCCCCTCCATGCACAGGGTGGGGTTCTGTGTCATCGGTAGGGACGGCAGCATGGTGAGTTAACGGGGCATGACGCGGGGCAGGGTGGAGGAACAAAGCAGAGTCCCTCGCCCTGCAGCAAGGAAACCTCTCTCCCTGCATTGGCACCTCTCTCACCCCTTCGGCAGTACGCACACATCGGTGCGCCCGTGCTCATTGGGCAAAAACCAGAGCAGCTAAAGCGGAAAAATGGCACAGCACAGAGCGCCCACCAAGCCAAGCGCCTTAGTGATCACTAAAGGCTGGTTTTCTTCTAATCAAGTCTCCTGAATTGGCTGTGAGAGGCTTCACACCACCTGTCCCTACTACTCAAGATGAAGTCATTCTTTTGGATGTATTCGCCTGTATATGAAGTTCACACCAAAAACACACTGGAAATATATAAACAGCGATATATATATCTCCATGTAAATTTTACTTCATCTATTCATCCATCTTATAAGTGCTTATCCTGTTCAGAGCTGTGGGCATTTTATTTTATGTGTACCATGTCCTGTATGCATATATCATTTTGTTCTATCCCTAATACATGCAATAAATCTGCAACTGCAACAAAATCAAATCTGGTGTTCATGTCTCGTTTCCAAAATTCCCTTCAAAATAATTTACAATATTATAATATATTGAATGCAATATATTTTCTTAATGTCAAAACCACTGATCTTTTTCCATTTCCACATAATGAACATTTTTAATTTGATATTTCACCGAGTATATACTTTTTCATATTGACCTCTCTCTCGATTCAGAAATGGTCTTTTGAATTGATAGGGTAATCTCCGTTCAGTTTGAGAACATTTACTCCTAGTGAGGTCTGTTAGTCATTTGTTTTCATTAGCCTTTCCACTCATTATAGAGGTCCTGTGTTGATGGGAAACACAGCAGCAGACACTGGAATGACAATGCAGCTATAGCACGTGCCATGGCTGTAACATTATATGCACTCATGTCATGATCTATCATTACAGCAACTATACTCTATGGCCATAACGTGTAACATGTCTTGCTGTAACACACTGTAAGTGCAGCACATATACAGCATGCCCTGTTGGCTGTAACACACTGTGGATGTAACACCCTGTGGCTGTAACATGGTTAGTGATTGCAGCATATCCTGTGGCTGTAACACCCTGTGCCTACAGTATAACAATATTGGTGAACGCCCTGTGGCTCTAATGCATTGTGATTTATAACACAGTCAATAATTGTAGCACAGGCTGTTATCACACATGCTCTGTGGTGATTGTACCTTCTATGATTAGAACATGTTCTGTAGTATTAGCATGCTCTGTGATTATAGCATGCTCACTGGTGTTATAAATCTATGTAATTACATGCTCAGTGGTGTTATAAATCTATGTAATTACATGCTCAGTGGTGTTAGCATGCTCAATGATAATAGCATGCTTTATATTGTAAGTGTTCTATGTAATTACTTGCTCTGTAGTGTTAGTGTGCTCAGTGATTATAACATGCTTTGTGGTTTCAACATGATCTGTGTTTACAGGTGAATGACAAGAAAGAATGAGTGAAAAAATGTCATGTGGCTCAAACAAAAATATATGTATTTTACAATTGTTTTTTTTCCCGAATAAAAACCTTCTTAAAGCAATGATTGTAAACACCAAGTGTTTACAATGCATCAGTCTTTGTTAATTCCTATTTGCTTTTTACATTTATGATTAGTGGTCATATTAATGGTGGTTGTGCCACCTGCATTTTCAAGATCATTTCAAATTAAACAGGCATCTGCTTGGACACCTGCACAAACATTTGTCCTTGATATGAAGTTTATAGTTAAAAATTTAAAAACAAGTAAAGAGTTTCATCATACAGTACTACAATATTTTAATGGTTTTCCATGTGTTGACATGGAAACTGTTCGAGCCTCTAGCCATGACTTGAAAATGGTCATTTTTGTAACTTAACTTCTTCTAGACATCATGAAGATCACATGAGCTCCTCTTTATGATGTAACATCCGGTCTATTTTCTAAAATGACATTTAATAAAAGGCCGCTTTTCCCAGTTGTGCTTTCTGACATTTGAGGTAATGTAAATTTGTGGACAAATTTTTAATTATATTAATGTTTTTAAATCCACACTGTTTTGCAAACATAGGATTATGCCTACCAAAATATATATTTTTTTTTGTTATTTAAATACCAAGTTGAATAGTTTTCTTGCTCTGCTCATTTGTTGGGACAATTGCACTACTTGACATTTTTTTTGACTTGGACACGCCAAAATGTCAAAACTGCATATTATTATAACATGTTGACAATATAATAACATTAAAGGGGTTTCCTAAAATAATGTTAGGCATGCTATGTATTTATTAAAGGATTTTGGAAAAAATAATGGACTTGGGCACAAAAATATGCATGTTATATCAATCACACTTGTAACATGCTTTGTGATATTAACATGCTAGTTGATTATAATATGCTCTATAATGTTAGTATGCTTTGTGATATTAACAGGCTTTGTGGCATGCTCTGTCGTGTTAGTGTGCTCTGTTATTATAACATGCTCAGTGGTGTTAGCATACTGATACTTAGTAATACTGATGCTCAGTAGTGATAGCGTGCTCTGTTATTATAGCATGCTACGCAGTGTTAGCGTGCTCCGTTATTATAACATGCTCCATAGTGTTAGCATGCTCCGTTAATATAGCATGCTCACTGGGGTTAACATGCCCTGTTATTATAGTATGCTCTGTAGTGTCATTGTACTCTGTGATTATAACATGCTCCGTAGTGTTAGTAGGGTGCCCTGTGATTATAACATGCTCCGTAGTGTTAGGGTGCTCTGTGATTAAAACATGCTCCATTGTGTTAGCATGCTCTGTTATTATAGCATGCTCAGTGGGGTTAGCATGCTCTATTATTATAGCTCTATTATTATTATATTATTATAGCATGCTCCATAGTGTTAGGGTGCTCTGTGATTATAACATGCTCCGTAGTGTTAGGGTGCTTTGTGATGATAATATGTTCCGTCGTGTTAGTAGGGTGCTCTGTGATTATAACATGCTCCGTAGTGTTAGTAGGGTGCTCTGTGATTATAACATGCTCCATAGTGTTAGGGGGCTCTGTGATTATAACATGATCCGTAGTGTTGGGGGGCGGAGTGGTTATAAAAATATCAGTAGTGTTGG
>JAODKE010000007.1:14072970-14084066 GCA_026779605.1 Mormyrus hasselquistii | reverse complement strand
TCCGCGCCCACCTCTTCTCCCCCCCCTGTTTGCTTCCCCCAATCCCACACGTGCCTCCCCTGGCCCCACCGCCCCCCCCCCCCCCACACCCCCACCCCCCCCCCCCCCCCCACCGCCACAGTGAGAGAAGCTAATAATAGCCTGGATTGGAGGCTGAGGGAGAGTCTTTGAGAAGATGTGAGACATGGAGAATGAGGACAGACACACAGTACGGGGGAGAGCACTAATCGTACAGGAAATATTTGTCTGTTTATGGATAAGATGTGCGGTTTGTGTGCATTTTGATAGGATTTTGACTGATGGGAGACATTCAGCTTCAGCTCCCACATGTGTGGGATTACTGTGCCCCGTCAATCACTGCATGGTTTAACTGAATGGGTGCCAAACGAGTGACCAATGCAAAGTCGGTTAAGCCAGTCGTCAGTGATGACAAATAATAATCCGGCGGTTTGCCTGTGCGCCCTCTTTTTCACAGCCGTTAGTGTCATATGTGGATGCGGAAATGTTTGCTCTTTGAAATGCTGCTGACATACCTGAATATTTTATTTTTTGCATTCTGGGTATTGCCACATGTTTCTGAGCTATCTGAAGAGATGCGTGCATGTGAGATGTAGGTAAGGCGACGAGGATAAACTGGAACGGAGAGAGAAGGCAGCTCTCATTGATCCCGCTGTGCTGTCCCGGAGACATTTCATAGGACAAATACAGTGAAGTGGATACAGTCAGCTCCAGTTTACTATTAAAAGCAACACTAAAAGGTTTTTGTAAAAAGATAGTAGGCAGTGTACCAGTATCCAGGCAATCCATTTGGCTACGCACCCACATTTCCTTGATGGCAATTGAGATACTGCATATGTGCCTTATTTCCAGTTGAGCCTGTTCCTGTCACTTTCCCAGGGCTGTTTGTTTTTTGTCTAGAACGTATATACTTATTGTTTGATGTGACTGAGTCCAGCTGTGTTAACTGAGGATTTTGTTTTGAGGCACAAAGCCTGAGATGTAATCCACACTCGGAGGGGAGTCCTCATCAATCAGCCCTGGCTTGTCATAGCCACACGTCTGGTCCGAGTCCCCAGAGGCCGTGACCCTAGCGCTGGACCAGGGTGACGGGGGGGCCCTGGGGAGACCACGTGCCACGTGCTTCACCAAGCGAACTGGTCCTGTGGCTGCTCGAAATGTTCCCAGCATCTTTGTCCACACCTACAGGAATGCAGTAACAGAAACACATAGACACTTACCCCGATAGTGCCAGTGCATTTACAAATCTCCTCCCCCAAGTGTCAGGGCCCCCAAGCAGAGCAAAAAATCGAAACCATAATTTTCTCGTCCTCATCCTTGAAGACCAAAATGTTTTAGAAAATGCATTTTCAATAAGGACGTGATTGACAGCCTTGTGCTATTTAATGTTTTTTCAATACTGCAATTAAGACCCACACTGGAGTGAGAATGCAGTGAGCTCAGAGGGCCCTTGAGGACTGAGGCTGGGCAGATACTGCTCTTTATACTTCTGGAAGCACCACAGCTGCTGGAGGATAATGCTGTGCAATACGGCCTTATCACTAAGCCCACATCATCGCAATACGGCCTGGCCACTTAAGAGCACACTCACATCATCGCAATACGGCCATGCAACAGACAGGTCAGATGGAGAGATGGAACCTCAGTCGTCATTGTGTTATTTCAGCTGCTCCGCGCACGCACATAAATCGACATGTGGAAAGGTAAATCCCGGAAGGTCATGTGAACGGATAAATTCGGAGGCACTTTTTCATCCCTGGGGGCGATGGAGAAGGGACAGTCCTGACATGCAGGTCATTTCCCAGCATTGCCGAAGCGACACGTGCACATGCGGCACTGTACGCAAATATGCCTGCCCAAGATCATCTGCCCTGCATGTGTGCAATTATTGGCAGAGCTGGGGGGACCCAAGCAGCCAGGACAGTCGGAGCGCAAATTTGACACGCACGCGCACATGCGCGCGGGGATCAGTTGATGAGAGCACTCAGTGTCAGCACTCGACGCTGCTCTGAATTTCAGGGCAGCAATAAACTCTAGTAACCAAGTGCTCTGTGCATAGTAACCATATTATTAGCAAAAGGCAAGATGCCATCTGCATTTCAGCTGTGTGTGAGCATAGCTCGAGGGGGGCGTAAGCTTGTAGAAAGGGGGCTGGCTGGCTGGCCAGCACAGTGCTGCTTTTTGTATGTTAAAACATCCATTTGTAACAGGATGCTGAGCATCACATGACTGTAAACACCGATCTTATATTTACCAACATGCATTTCAAATAGGCTGGCGTGTAATCATCACGTTCAACAGGTGCTTCAATTTAAATGCGTAGCTCTTGTAATTGTCATTCAGGAAAAACAAAAGCCAACGATTAGCTTTCCTAAGAACGGAGAACAAACACGGAGCAGGTTAATTATAAGTATGGATCATTTCAACTGCAATCATTAATTCTCATTTACATCAAAGTAGTCACGGTGATATATCACAATAAGTATTATATGACCTGAGGATGGAATCCAACAACCAACTAATGCATTAATTACAGAACTATGTTAATAAAAATAACAGAATAAAACAGGTAATTAGAAATTAACAGAATTTGTTAATTACAGGGAGGCTCAAATGTCATTATCATTACTGCCAGGCATTAGTGCATGATAATTTGGGTTATTTATTTCTCTTTACATAGTCGTAATAATGACAGAGCATGGAAGGTGGCTACTAATGAAATGAAAGCATGTCTTTATCTGGCGGCTGCCTGGGTCCCTGCGTTCAGATGTATTTATTCGCTGGACGCTTTTGTCCGAAGAGACGCATGGGTGAGGATCAGAGGGCATCTCTGGAGAAGTTAAAGGCCTTGCAGATGGACATAGCGGTGATGCGATTACGCAGCTGGCCACAGGATCTGGACCTTCCAGACATGGGCACGGATACCTCACCCCAGTAAGCTGCACACCCAGCAGGCAGATGCAAAAGCTGGAAGCAGTTTCCAGCACCGGTGTGTTTGATAGGTATTTAAAGAATAATACTGGCACGTAAAGACCCGCTACCAGCTTGAGTGAAGCTTTTGAGAATAAATAATCTTTCAGTCTGAGTAGGTATGTAGCTCAGGTCATTAGAAGTGAGTGATTTATTCCAACAGGAAGGTGGATAACTTGCTGTACCTGCAGCACATAAAGACAAGGTTAGTCTTCACCATTACAGTCTGCAGTGAGGTGTCACTGCTGAGGTAGTCCGCCTTTCGTGGTTGGCCGGCTACTAGAGGATGGAGCAGTTGATTGGCCGGGGCTGGCAGTATCCGAGAAAAAAAATAGGATGGCCAATTACAATAATCATTTGTTTCACTGGGTGATTTCCTCTAAGGAATTGTTATAGTTAAACCAGGTTTAAGTGGAGATCACACACAGCTGAGTGTTAAATTCTCCATGACGGCAACAAAAAAAAAATCAGTGGATTGAAATTTGAGGTCAGTTGATCGCGGTCAGGTACCTCCCTCGTTTGTGTTCTGGTAATTTCCACGCCTGGCTGGCAGAAACACAGTGGTTTTATTTGTTTTTTTATGTTAAGCATGGGATCTGTACTCTCCTGGATGATGGAGAGAAAAAAACAAGCTCTGCTATCAGTGCAATTACACCGTATGCACTCACTACATGCTTGGAACCATTTGAATATATTATTTGTGAAATTAGGAAAATATTCTGAATAGATCTAATAAGCTTGTCACTGGAGTGTGTCTAATTCAATGGAAACATGAGGGCAATTTTAGGGTTTGGATTAAGCGTTGTATTTGCAAAAAAAAAAAAAAAAGAGAGAGAGAGAAACTCAATTACGGTGCAGCCGAAACTACAGATTCTTTCTGTCCGCAAACTGCTACCCTTCGTCTCCAGAGGCTGTCAAGTCTAAATTGGTCAGAAGTGAGCATATCTGGGCTAAGGAGATCATCCAGGTACGGAAGCTTGGAATGATCAAAGGAGGCGTGGTCTTACAGAAATGACATAAGCTCTGTTAGTAAGTGATGATTACACATTATGTAAAATGTTAAGTGTAATTTGTCATGTATGGAGTTGAAGGGAACGTCACATTCTGCATTTTTTTGGTCGATACCTCGTATCGCTACATTCACGCTAGCTAGAAATTTTTGTTCAGTTGCAGAAGCCAAGACAGATTTCTGGGTGTAGCCTCACTCACTTAGATGATGCATGTTTGTTTAGTAAATGATCATGTCACATTATGCTAAATGTTGTAATTTGTCATATATGGAGTTATAACTGGCTGCTATTGCCAGTTTAAAGAGGGCTGTTCTGTGACGCAAGCTTGTAAAGGTACCTACAAAGACAAGCACAGTGAAATGCAGATATACATATATATTTATATAAACGTAGCCAAAAGGAGGGTGGCATTTGGAATCTGCATAGTGCGGCCGCCTCGTGCCGCCGGGGTAAGAGGTTTGGATCCTTCAGCCGTGTCTCTGCGATGTGTGTGTAACGGAGAGTTTGCATGCTCTCCTCATTTCGCGTGGGTCTCCTCCTGCCAGCGCAAAGACATGCAGTTACGTTGGATGGTATCTCTAAATAGTGCGCGTGTGTGATCTTCGCGTTTCATTTACAGGTTGTTTCATCAGCATCCCTTCCTCAGGGTGTCACCAGATCCCTTGAAGAGTAACGCCGGTGGGCAAATCGGGAGCAGGCGGCCCTGCATGTACCAAATTAGCAACTTCTGTAAATATATATCAAGATCTAATATCAAGTCATTAACAAATTCGTCTTCATTTTATCTTTTTCGTGAGAACTGCTCCCTGTCCCCGTGATACTGATTCATTAGAAATGTATCCTGTCTGGCTTATGTTTAGCAAGGGATTTCTCTTTTCCTTTCCCCAAGTCTACAGCTACATCATGCACCCTGAATGTGGAAACGGACAGGATAAAACAATGTGGGAAATGATTTTAATGAGGGTAACGCTAATGTGTCTGTCTGCTGCCAGAATTCAACTGTTTTCTCTTTGCACTCTCTTATTAAATGTGTAGCTGCGGAACAAAAGCATCTCTCGTCATTTGAACAGCCAAAAATCGAATTAAAAAACGCCATGGGCGCAACTTGTAGACCTAAATAACCAGAAAGTTAGATAACTATGCATTAGTCATGGTTTCCTGTGGATTATCATGACTTGCAGTGACTGAACCTGAAGCAACGTCACATTCAGGGAGTTCCAAAACAGTACGTGGATTTCTTTTGTTAGTTTGTTTCGCAGAAAGAGGTGTCATCCTGAAATATTGCATTAATCTGCAGTCCTTTTGTAAAAAAAATAAAATCTTCCCCTAAGCTAGACTTAACAATGCTATTCTGCAAGCTCTCTGTCACCGCCTGGAAACCAGCATTTCTTATATAACACAGCTAAATAGCATTCATACATGCAATGTACTGGACAATGCTATCTGCATGCAGGTGAGTTTCTACCTCAGGGAAAATATTCACCGAGTGCAGATCTTCCCATTTGCTAGAACATCCGTTGCCCTTTGCATTGTAAGGCTGAATACCGTGCCCAGTTTCCCCCCGGCTAACCTCATCCAGAATACGACCAACTGCAATATAGTTCTTCTTGCTAAGTAATTCAGGAGCCCCCTTCTCAGAGCCACAGTGGGAAACCCCCAGCAGTTATTAAATCCTTTAAATGTTTCCGTTTGACGGTTTGTGGAGATAGTGCTACCTTCAAGGTCAAACATGTGAAACATCTTGTTTTTGTCTCTAAAACAGCAGAGGCCTTCCACAAAAATGGTACGAGAGTGCCCTCATGGTTGAGGAGCATCTGGGAGATTGACATCCAACCGCCTCATGACCATGTACTGGATTAGCAATTAGAATATGGATGGTTGGTTTTTAGGTTGGTTGGTTGGTTGGCTGGCTGGCTGGCTGGCTGGCCATATAGTTTCATCTAACCTACAGAAGGACAACAGTTCAGTTAGTCCACATTGTTGCAGGATACACATGAAGCTTGGTGATCAGTCAGATATGGGGCATTATTCGTGTTTCCATTAATTATTAAAAAAATGAACCTAGTCAAGTGGTCTCCTCACTCTCCCAACATAAACCACAGATCGGTGGAATTAAATAGCTTTCAGCAATGCTGGTATCAACTTACCTCCAGATTTCATCCCGGAAGTGATGACATGAGTCAATCTAGACATACAATGAAGATCATTTCGGGGGAGAGGTCAAATACACTGTAACAAAAGGTACAATTTCACATACATTTAACTACACCTCTATGGTGGCAGTGCGATCCGGTTGTTTTGGTTCTTACTGCATGCTGCACACTTGGAAAAATGAACGCTGTCGTCCATTATGCCTGCTTTGCTAGTCTCAATTTATTAAGGCGCTTATAAGACGTAAGTCCGATCGGACGTTACTTGATACAACATAATTTGACTGATGACTGTATAAATTACCGTCTAGTAATTAGACTGCTTTCTGTATGTGAATTACCCAGCTAGAAAGTTCTTAATTATGGCATTTCTGCCCCAGTGACAAATCGTATTCATTGTTGAAGGTTATTGTGATCCAAATAATGGAGAGATGATCGCTTGTGACGGCATAAGCTAAAATGGGTTGAACAAGTCAATGACTGATCGCAATCCCCTCTTATTGTGGATAGTAATGTGTAATTTCTCTCATTGCTAATCATTACCTGAGAATTACTTTTTTTAAAATTAGCCTTGAGATATTTGACACATCTGACCTGATTTTTATGGCCATTTTTTGGCTTTCAGTCACAGACCCTTTTATTCAAATCAGCTTAGCAGAGCAATTTCATGTGTTTGATCAATTCATGCAGCTAGATATTCGGTGAAGATGTTCAAGATCGATGCCCTGACACGAAGGCAGCTAAATTTATTTACAGCCAATGAACAAATTAAAGGTTATGAGGAATTTAGAAAGGTATATACATCTGATGCATATTGCAATTTAGTCTTTTCCTACATCTGACGAAATGTGCCTGAAATCCAACTCTGTTGATGCAGGTCCAAAGAAAATCATTACCCCATTGTTTTAGTGTGAGGGAAAAAAGACAAGGATCAAAAAAATCAGGAAGCTAGAAAATTACAGAAACATTTACTAGAAGAAATTAAAAGAATACTAAGCCAGATTTTTTGTTCACCTCTTGGATCTTGCCTCAGTGGGTGCTGTTCTACTTGGCAGCCTTGCAGTTTTCTAGTCTGTGGATTGTCCGACTGCGCTACAGCCTCGCCGCTCTGACGCCGCCCTGCCCTAACTCCGTTAGTAAGTGTCCATTAGCCATTCGCAGCCATTCGGCTCACATCGGACAGGACGTGCATCAGTTCCAGCAGCACCAGTATTTATGACCCGTTTCATCGAGCGCTGTTGGTGTGAAACCATCTGGCGGGAAATCTGTGCGCTCTGTATCCAGCCAAGGCACCCCCCTGCTGGACAAACAGTGGTGATACAACGGATTTCTGGCAGGAAAAGCCACACCTGCATGAAACAATGACCTCCAGACTAACCTTACTGAACAGCCAGGGGGTGGAAGAGTCCTGGAGGTGGGGTGTGGCTCAGCAGGTTAACACTGTGGGCATGCGATCATAAGGTTAGCGGTTCAAATCTCAGGGTCAGCTGTGATTTCACCATTGGGCCCCTGAGCAAGACCCTTAACCCCCAATTGCTCCAAGCACTGGCTGACCCTCCTGTCCAAAAAAAGAATGTGCATCACTTTGGATAAAAGCATCTGCTGAATTAATAAAATGTGAAAAACTGTACCTCAGTAGCAGGACTATAACTAGGAGCCCTTCTGATGAAATGTAAGTTCGGTATCAGTAGCAAGTAGTAGATCTTAGTATCAAGAGCACTGTTATGGTCGTGCAGGTGATGGTTAGAGGAAGGTCTGGTTATTTTAAAGCTCGGTTTGGAGATGTAAGTAGATGACAGGCAGTTACGGTTGACTGCCTTCAACTGGCTGCAGCTGATCTGACAGGAAAAGAATGGAGTTACAGTACTTCATTATGAACAGAAACCAGAAATGATTTAAGTACAGCAGAGATGGGGGCACCAAGGGGCAAATCTGAATTTCTTTGCACCCCAGAACAGTGATGATAAGGTGAGGCGTGGTGAACCTGCGTGAGAATTATGTGGGAGAAGCACGGCAAGCAAGGATGTGAAACGACCGAGAGAGAGGGTCACAACCGATTGGCTGAGAGAGGGATGGAAAGAATGAGCTGCACCGGGCGGGAAAGCAGGTGAGAAGGTGCTGCTCATCTCTACACGCGTGTCACCCGAGCATCATCCGTCTTACGCCGGGATGTGACAGGAGAGGCTGTAAGGGGGGAGCCTGAAGGATGAAGAGGGATTAGGAAGGCATGAGGAGGTAAAGAGTTACTGGGCTTGTTGAAGCCTGAGAGGATTTTAGTTCAGCAATAGTTGTTTGAAGAGAGCATGGGGGTAGGACTGGGATTAGAGCCCGAGATTCTTCAAGGTCAACTGGATTCTAGAATTTTCGATTTGAATGATCTTTTTCTATTTCTGAATATATAAAGGAAGAGAGCCAGGGGCTGAGTCGGCTTAGGCTGCATTAACAGTTTGAGGTATAGATGGGGGAGCAAGAAAGATGAAAGAAAGGAAGCAAGTGATGTCCTGGGCAGTGCTAAAGAGTGACTAGGCCTGAAAAAGCACAGAAGGCAGTGAAAAGTAAAAAGGTTTGTGAATGAGGCGTTTTCTCCGAGATCAGCCCAGCAGTGTACGATTCGGGGTCTGCGGAAGACTTCTTTTTGGACATGCGACAAGAAATGATGAAAGGACTGGGGGTAAAAGGCAGAAAGCTTGACCAAAGTTGCAGCTTCTTGATGAATCTGAAATTACCATGATGAAATTGAAGATCCTCGACGGCAAGTCTTTTACATATTTGAACTGAACTTGGTACGGTATGTAACTTCTTACAGCATATCTTGATCACGGTTGTAAGGTGACCTTGAGACCTAGCGCTCTAGGCTACGCTACACCCTAGATAGGATGCCTGGGCACTTCCACACACGCAATAACCCTCGTACACTATGAGGCTCACATATAGATGCCAGTTGGTCTGTGCTTCTTTGACCTGCAAGAGGACGCCCACGGGGGAACATGCACATTCCACAAAGAGCAGCGGTGGGATCCAAACCCCCAAGTGGAGTCGATATCCAAATGAATATTCCTTTTCTGTGCCTGCTTCGGTACATCCCCAAAAATTTGGAATAGGACTTGTTTATCATTAGGTACTGTCTGCTGATCCCAATGCACTGTTTAGAGTGGGCTAATATTTGTTTTCTGAAAAATTTGACCCTCTGACATCACCAGGAGACATTTCTGCTTTGACTTGCATTGGAAATATTTTGGGAGTAATTTGTTTGCTATACAGTCAGTATCTTCCTGATCTGAATGACAAGCTGCAGCATATAAACTGTGTTTGGCCTCATTAAACAGCATTCATATTTTATGGTATCTCTCTCCTTTCTTTCCTTTCTGGTTTCTAATCCGTAGTTTCCCACACATCACCGCTGTTATGAAAAGGCGATAAAGTTTAGATAATGGATAATGTTCACTGGTAGTTTTTATGGAGCTGCCAATTACCTGAATTGAAAATGTGAATGGTTCTTTCATAGCAGCATATGAAACTCATTTCCTGCACGTTTTCTCCTGCATTCAAAAAACATGCAGTAAAAACGTGACTTTGCGGCCATGTTCTTGGTGTTCACTTGACTATGATTCATGACATTTGTGGCTAGAATTCACATTAAAGGCAGTACCGGCAAGATCAAAAACATTTGAATGCCTTTAGTTTGGATTTATTTAAATGAACTGAATTGCACTTGAACACACAAAAGATAAAAACACAAAGCAGGAGGGCTTCAGAGAGACATAAAGCAATTATCAAACATACTTATCAGAGCGAGATTCTCGGCAAGCCAGTAATGACTTATAGGATTCTTGCATGCATTACTGCATCTTTACAAAGGTGTGGTTGGTGCTTTTGTATAATGACGATGACAGAGAGAGGAAGGGATCTCCAGAACATTCTGCCTCACCTCTATTTACAGTCATGTTTATTTTTGAATGTTGATTTTTAACGTATGTGAGCAGAATGTTGGCATTCTGCATCTGGCAATTTTGGTGAAACTTGATATCAATCATTTCTGCACAACATCATGAGTTTTTTTCTGATTTGCATAGTTTCTATATTTACGTTTAGCTCATGCAACATGATTGTACTCTACGTTTTTTTTCAAAGGCGATCGGGAGAGGTGCTAGAAATTCTGGGCCCTCGGACAAAATTTGCCCTACAGATCTGCGATGATGTGATCTTTACATTCAAGGCCCTCATCTCAACAGTAACTCTTCTGCCCAAGTGTCCACATGCAGAGGAGAGCAGGCCATGCTGCTGATTTTCTGAAGGGCTTCAGATCTGGTTTGGCACTACATCATGCCGTCTTTATCTCTGCAAGATAAATCTTCAGATTCCTAAACATAGCAGGGGTCCTGTTTGCGTTTGTCAAATTTAATAACATGACGCACATACATTTTGCATACATGAGCATTTCCCATTCACAATAAAATTAAAGTTCTCTTACATTAAAATATGCTGATTGGCTAAGGACCAAACACCTAACGTCACCATATTTAATGAAACCACCTTTGGCACATGGATGTGTTTGTGGGTGAATTTGTACCAACTCTGAAGACCAAACTTTATTGCTTATATTCCTCAGTCTCTCTCAAGCTTCTCAGAGATTGCTCATGGATTTTGCAGTTTTCTTCCACTTATTCTCAAAATCCATGAAGTCAGAACTTAGCCATTCAAGGGCATCTGCTTCCTTATTCTTAAGACTCTCCGTGGGTCAGTGTCTTGCTGGATGGTGCATTTTTTTGCCCCGATTTTGAATGCCTAGGTGAATGTGCAGACGTGGTTCTCCTGTAGCGTTTGCCCGTACCTGTGTCAGTGTGGCTTTCCTCCAGTGCTAACCCATCTCCTGAGTCGCTACTGTTGAGAATCACTCTCAGAATATACCCCCAACGCCCCCACACGCATGGCTGTTGGGATCATGTTC
>JAODKE010000007.1:14054747-14066631 GCA_026779605.1 Mormyrus hasselquistii | reverse complement strand
CCTCAACACGCCCAGAACTGGGGCAGCCCCCCCCCCCCCCCCCACCCCCGCCGGTGGGGGGGGGGCACCGGGGGGGGGGGGGGGGGGGGGGGATCCTTCGGGATTTAGGGAATTGCTTTTAATGTTTCACCGGCTTACGTGGGAAGGAGTCACTGTCCCCATCGATTTCCGCCGTTACAAGGCTCAACTGCAAGTACTGAGTCAGGATCTGGGAGAGGTAGCTGTGCAAATGAGCTACACATTCAAAATAACAACAACAAAACGACGCAGCTAAAAATCTGTATCATCTCTGCGCATATACACCATATGCGCACATGCAGATAGACTCAGTAAGGTGATACATACAAATATATAGAGATATTAAGAAAAACAAGAGATTGATATATAGACGAGCTGATTCGGCTCCACGACATGATAGCAAATTGCCAAATTGCACTTCATGATCACAATGCAGTCGTGACGTTAAAATGCGACACATTCCAAGCCAGACGGCATCATTTAGCTCCAGCTAGGTCTACATGTATCCAGACAGGCGGACAAACTCACAATGTAAATGTCTGCCTCTGGTCCCATTACATACAAGTTAGCTCCTTCAAAGGGTTTAACCTGTCTGGTCCACCTACTGATAACTGCACTTAAACAGGCGCAGAAAAAAAATAAAAAATCCATCCAATCAGAAAAGCATATTCTGTCACAGCTGCGTCGTGTGGGTGGTACTGACACGCTACTGTAAAGCAGCAAGGGAGGTGTCATCAATCAATTACGTCACGATTATCTCCACCACCAGGGGGCAGACTAACTGACTTGCAAGTCTCCATTACCAAATTTCTTGACTCCTGAGGAGAGGAGCCGTCGGTTCAGTGCTTCTTCTGCTTGCAGCCTCCTAGAACTTGTTCTGTCTGGTTCTCACATAATAAGCCTAATAAGAAAAACTTGAACCCTGAAACTGCCTGCTTTCTCATCCCTGGACACAGTGTCATACTACACCCACATTAGAGTCTCACTTGTGTTCTCTTCTCCCCAACATACTTTTCCAAGAGGGAAACAAATTTCCCAGAGCTCGGGGACACTATCATGAGCAAGGTCCTCTGCAAGGCTAGCAGACGGCTCTGACACGCCGAGCCAACCGCCTGACTATAGTTCATGCTAGGTTGCATGGCGGATTGCATTCCACCCAGATTCCTTTGCATGGCTGGTTCGTAGGCCTGCCGAGTTTAAGTACCTGCTGCTTTAAGTGATCTGATTCCCGCTAAAAGTGAACAGAAATGCACCGTTATGCTGGCGTTTTTCAGCCTAACCGACCTGAGTGCTTCGATGGTTTAACGCTTCCATCCGCAGAAACAGGGTGTTTTACAGAAACTGAGATGGTTGCCTGTGCGGGGCAGCATTTGATCACATGGCAGTTATGATAATATCACATTGATTAATTTGATGGATAAGGTGATTGAGGTGGGGGCATTACAGTGAAGGCTGGCAGACGCTAGCCAATCAGAAGCGACCCCTGTCTCCCCCACCCCAGCAGCTTGGCAAACAAATTTTCCACTTACACTCGCTCCAAAAAAGCACAACATTCAATAATACACTATTACACAGATCTCAGCTGGTCTTCAATATGCTGGGACCCCAAGTAAAAACCCCTCCCCCTCATTCCACTGGGGTAGGGGGCCCAGCTGGTGCATTGCATGATGGGAAGGGGGAGTGGAGGGGGTTAATTGCCCCGTTTTGGAAGGAAGCTGAGGATGAACTCCCCTACACCCAGGAAGTAGACCACCTGAGCGATGCCAAACAGGGGGGCGATAACAAGGGCTCTGCAGTACGCCCCCTTCAGGAAGGCAGTGGGACCCTCCCGCTGAAGGACCTTCCTGTGGAGTAGAGAAAAGAGCATGAGGTGGTTTGCTTGTGTCACCTTTACTATCATTCTTTGTTTAAAAAAACAACACTGCCCCCTTCTGTCTATCATTAATACTTCACAGCAGTGTTTCCCAACCCAGTCCTCGGGGACCAACAGACAGTCCACATTTTTGCTCCCTCCCTGCTCCCTGCCAAACAGTCCATATTTTCACTCCCTGTAGGAAACTCTCTTGTTACTGTCTATGTCCGTGTTTCCCAACCCAGTCCTCAGGGACCTCGAGGCAGTCCGCATTTTTGCTCCTTGCCAGCTCCCTACTGGGGACCAAAAATGTCTGGCAGGGAGCAAGACCTTGGACCTGGTCTGGGGGGGTCCAAGCTTCTACAGCTTGTATAGTTACTTAGGTAGATTGGAAAACCAGGCCGTTAAAATAAACACTGAATCAACAGGTAAATTTTACAGCAGAGTTTATTCCATAGAGTACTATGGAAAATGTGCAGAAAAACAATAAAATAGGAAATAATTAGCAGGCACACACACAGCAGTGTGCTGACATCATACAGTCGGTGCTGTTTGTGGAGCCCAGGGTAAAAAGCTCTTTGAGACACAAGGTTTTAGTGAGAAGGCAGCAGATACATCTTGTAGGTTTACCTGATGCAGTCTGTCACCCCGGTGTATGTGTCCTCCTGGCTCCCGCGCGTTAGAGACTGCAGTCTGGTCTTTATTACTGTAACAGCAAGTATTCACACAATTCATCACTGTAAAAGTGAATACAGATTCACATACGCAGAGCAGTCTTCCCTTTATCACTATACAAAGTTAAAAAAATATTTCCGTGAACAGTAGGAGCACAAATATTCAATAAAAGAAATATGTACATTCATATACAGTACATGGAGTATTACATACACACACAGCAATACGGATTTGGAGAAAGTAAAACACACACATTCATGCTGCTAAAAATGCTGGTTCACACACCCCTATGCATATGCACAGACAACATACACGTCAATTCACATACAGTTAAATGACCATTCTTGCACACATTTATGGGTTTTGGGGCCCCCTGTTGGCCACACATAGTCAGTACAATAAGGGCAGGGAGTACCAAAATGACTTTTTGGCCCCTGACAGGAGGAGCCAACTCCCCCCGAACTCACCATCCACAGGGTTGACAGCCACAGCAGCCGTGCTGCCTGCAATGCAGCCTGAGATGAAGGACACGTAGAAGGGAGCAGGACCCTCAGCACCACGCTTGCCCAGGTCATTTAGGTTGGCAAAGAGAGGGAAATAGATGATGGAAAAGGGCACATCCCTGAGGGCAGAGGGGGAGAGGGGGGCTGTGACATGGACACAGCCAGACGCCATCCTGTCACAGACATTCACCCTGACCAATGACCTGATCCATCTGATCGTACTTATGACCAAACAGACCAGTGCCCTCTTGAGGCCAAAGTGTGCCACACACTGCAAACTACAGCGTTTAACAAATATCACCTCTACCTGCTATAGCAGCTACGCAGTTATTTATAGCACAGTTCTTTCTAATTTTGTTTTTAATCTGTTTAGCCACCTGAGCATAAAATATACAATGCTCACAGAAAGTCTTGTTATTATTGTTATTATTATTATTATTATTATTATTATTATGGTTGTTGTTGCTGTTGATGTTGTTGTTCTGAAGGACTCTGCACTGGAAAGGCAGCTATGCACAAATGAATGAATGGAAGCATGGGTAACTGGAAAATGAAATAGATTTTAGTTACACTACAGTCTTTTAATACTTAATCTGAAGCGAAATGCTTCCTAGTTCACAAAGTAATCCTCCGACTGAGCGCAAGCAGAGACGTCCTCCCGGTGATCTGTGTCTCGCCCTTCAGTAAATAAGAGTATTGGATTTCTGTTAAGTGAGGCTATTGATCTGAACATTCCTCTGGAGTGTTCATACACATTTGATGTTCGCCTAACATGCCTTTTGATTCATATGACTCTTTAACTCGCGTGTGCTGACCTGCATGCTCCCCTAGCATCGGTGTGCTAAACGACATCTGTCACTAGCATGTGTTTGGATCTGCATGTTCCAGTAGCGTGTCTGCTAATCTATATGTGTCACTAGTGTGTGTACTGATCTGCGTACTCTCCGAGTAAGTATGTGCTAATCTATGTGTATCATTAGTGTGTGTGCACATTGCATACTGGCATGTGTGCACGGCGCATGTTCAAATAGCATGTGTGTTGATCTGCATGTTCCCCTGGCACAGAGGAGCTACTTCACGGGTACTGAGCCATACGAAGGGCTACCAGCTTGATACGCTCTTCTTAACAAATTTGCTCAGTTTACCTTTAGCTATATATTATTATTAATGATGTTTTAAATGCTTTTTTTTTAGATATTGTCATTTTCAAATCTATATCAATGCAAATGTGTTTGAAGAAGAACAGCAACAGGATAAAATTAAATTTTAGATGCTGCTCGCTGGTGAGTTGTGGTATTTTGTTAGAACAGGTCCGCGGGCGACTCATGTGGACCTTGGGGGCATCCTGGTGCCCGCGGGCACCATGTTGGTGAGCCCTGCCCTAGCATGTGTGTTGATCTGCATGTTCCCATAGCGTGTGCGAGTGTACCTGAGCAGTGTGGCTCCCAGCCCTTTGTAGAGCCCTGCGATGCCTTTACTCCTCAGCAGATCGCGGGTCAGCTGCATAGCTGTGGGAGACTTGGCTCCCACTGAACTCCCCGCTGCCTCGGGCATTAACTTCCTCTGGGCCTCTAAGGAGAGCGACATCACATGTATGACATCATCAGCATGATGTAATCACATTAGGCTGAAGGGCCCACAACACCCCAGGTGCATGAGTCTGACACAGAAAATGATGGCGACAGGCCAACAGATGGATAGACAAAGTCACTCACAAAAAAGTCCTTCAGGGGTTAGGAGTAAACCAGAGGGGAAACAGACAGATAAGGGTGAAAAACGGATAAGACAGACAAAAACAAACTCAGATATCTGTGTGCAAATAAACAGTTCGTTACTCAGACGCAGTGTTCCTGTCTAAGAACTAGAGAACGACAGTTTGGCAATGAGACAACAGCGCTAAAAATAAACACATACATAATTTTGACCACACGAGGGCAGCATTTATACATTTATGTAACAACACTTTTGTGTCCTTGAAAATTCCCTAATTTTTTCAGTTCCTCACCGAGTCGTCCGGCGTCTTGCAGCTGAATCTTCAGCATCTCCATAGGAGTAGTAACAATGACCTTTAACCACAGACAGCGATACAACGTTAACGAGTATCCAGAACAAACAAGCAACGCTGGACTTGGCAGCCAAAGTAAACAATTCACAAGGACATCACAAGGCACAGCAAAACGATAGAAATTTCTCTCACTGCTTTAACACAAATATTCAGCAGAACAGTGCTATATTATTCTGCAAGGTTTTACTAAGGGTATAATTGTTATTCGAGGTTGACCACAACGTGTACTACTCTGCATGTATATCCATAAAGAGGACAGTTGTATATTCTGTAAATGAAGAGAGATCAGCTCTGCATTGAGTTAAACAGAACCAAGCTCTAAAGTGTGCACATGGGAAGACAGGCTGCACATTAAGAGAGATCTACCCTATGCAGTGTAACTGAAGAGAGATCAGACCTATACTGTGTAATAAATCTACATTGAAATAGATCAGACCTGTACTGTGTAAAGATGGAGACTGGCCCTACATTGCTGAATGAAGTGAGATCAACATTACATTAAGAGAGATCAGTTCTACACTGTGTATATAATTAAGCCACCCCTAAACTGTGCACATGCAGAGAGATTATCTCTATGTTAAGAGAGAGATCAGCTATACCCCGTGTATATAATGAGGTAAGCCCTAAATCCTGTTAAACGTGAGGAGTTCAGTCCAACGTTAAGAGAGGCCGACTCTACATTAAGCAAGATCAGCTGTAAGCTGTGTTTATATAGAAGTCAGCCCTACACTGGGTTCATGGGGGGAGATCAGATCTGTACCAGGCACAGAGAGACGGAACAGCCCTACCTGACATGTCCCGGCCCCACATCCAGCCAGCATCTCTTTTAAGAGGGTGAGCTTCTGACTGAGAAGAAAAGGGAGACAGTGATTATTTAATA
The DNA here is from genome assembly GCA_026779605.1 of Mormyrus hasselquistii. Classification (NCBI taxonomy): domain Eukaryota; kingdom Metazoa; phylum Chordata; class Actinopteri; order Osteoglossiformes; family Mormyridae; genus Mormyrus; species Mormyrus hasselquistii. Next base: position 14,060,638 of record JAODKE010000007.1, on the reverse strand, counting down.
AATACACTTCAAGCATGTTATTTATGGTGGATGAGGCAGCTTCTGACCCCACAGGAGCTGGCACCAAGATAAGAAGCGCCTAGCGTCTGTGTGGAATTTCCCAATTAATTTTGACATGATACGTCTGGTTCCATTCAGACAGTGTGAAAAATCCCTTATATTACTACTGTAAAATGTAATTTAATATTTAATTAATTAAACCGTTCCTTCTAACCAGAAGCCGAGAAGCGCACCCTGAGCATGAAAATGGCGATGGCTTTTTATAGTTTCTCTCTTGAATTCTGCAAAGTATTTGCATCCTGCATGACATAAATAAACTACAAAATCCACCATGTTCCCAAGCTGTCAAGCATGCAGGTTGACATTTCTGCAGTGCTCAATGTCACTGGCCACCCGCCTGCTTCCAGATCAAATCTCTCTTAGCGACGCAGGTCAGCGACCCTGTTAATGACTCTGCTCCTCATCTGAGCCACTTTCAGTACCAGCAAGGACCCCAGTGAAATCCACTGGACATCCACACTGTCCGTCTCCTTTGATCAAAAACCGCTCTGTATAGCTCCTTTCACTCCTGTCGTCTCCTACAGCAGGGCTTGCACAGCCTGCGGTGTTCCTGCTGTCACAGCAATGAGTTCATCTATCATCAAGCGAGAGGCTTTCTGCAAATCCCGGAAAAAAAATTAAGTCAGGCACTTTTATTTCTCCCTGCATTTTATTAACTTTCAGAAATAACTATGGGTGTTACGCATGACCCATCATGCCTATTCTGAGTATTTTTTACACAGCAATTATTCTTGTAAAGAAAAAAATAACATGTCCTTAATTTCTTGTACAGCACAGTAGCCTTTTATTTTGCTTCAGCTGCTCTACAGCACGCCTCATAATCTTTAATCCTTCCAGTTTCCATACTCTGTTTTTTTTCTATTACTCTGAATCACATGCTGTCTTCTCTGCTGCTGTTATTTTTGGTCAGATTAATATTCAGCTGCGGTCATATGATCCCTCCTGGCTGTACTAATACTACAATGTTTCCAGATTAAAAACCAGAACGGTTCCAAAATCCATCCATCCAATGTGATGATGGAGCCATGCCAGTGAAGCAGGGCATACAGTGAGCGGCAGCCAGCAGGGGGGGCAACAATGCTCCAACAACAGCCAGCTGCCAGTAATTACTGTCAGCTAAACCCAGGCTCTCCCTGGGGTTTAAGGCGTGATCTTACACTACAGTAAGGGTGATAAGAGGACTCTGCGCTGCTATTGCCTACACCAGTGTTTCCCACCCCGGTCCTCCTTTTGCTCTCTCCCAGCTCACTGTCAGACAGTTCACGCTTTTGCTCCCTCCCAGCATCCTACCAAGGAGCAAAAAAAACAAGAACTCTCTGGGGGTGCCCAAAGACCGGGTTCACGGGCTCCTAAACCAGACGCAGGATCTGACCACTGCCCATCTGTCTGGCTCAGCCCGCAAGGTCCTGCACAAATACAACACAAACCTCACAGATTTCCTGCACGTGACACCATCTTCCAACCGCTTTTCCACTACAGTGTTGCAGTGTTACCCAGAATGCACCGGGCACACCCTGAATGGAATGCCATACTGAATGCCATTAAAGTAACTGAATGTGTAGCTCCTGGCAATTTATTTTGGTGTTTGACTGATGCTTAGGAACAGCCGATCTATTTACTCAGGAAGACCGACAGATCTATGTCCTTGAGCTAGGTAATTCCGTACTCAAGGATGACAGGTAGGCGCTATGGCTTTGAGGCAGATATATATTTTTTTGAACCTGTCTATCTTGACTTGTCAAAGACACCTTAACGATATTCACTGAATCAGAATTTTATTCGTATGAAGATGAAGCTGTGATGACTTCTTCCCAGGCACACTCGCACGTACGCACAAATAAATGTTCTGGCCACCTGCCACCTCCCAGCAGGTCTGCCTGGGGCCTGGACTCGTTAAACAAGCCACGCCCCAAATGCACTGATGAAGCAACACAGATGGAACTCAGCAACAGTAACCAGGGCAACCGAGCCGAAGTCTCCTTTGAGCAGTTAGCCCTATAGGGCCTTAAAATATTGCTTGCTTGTCCCAAAATAAGTTAGCATTGTCTTATTTTAGCTTTTGTTGATGGAGCATAAAATGCATGGTGAGCGCCTCACGTTAGCACTGCAGGTTCCCCGCGATTGATCACCCCTGAGTCACACACGTCTCAGCCCGCCACATAGCCCAGGCTGCACCCAAACAGTCTGTCATCCACACATGTCATCAAGACGCAGGAGTAACTGTCAGGAATCTCCCCCAGAAGCCTAGCTGTCTGCCCCTACTGCACTTTTACTAAGCTGCTACACAAACACAGCCGGCCCACAGACAGCGTATACTGAGCTTTGAATCATATTAATAATTCACAAGCCGGTCAGGTCAAAACAATCAATAATTTAACTACCCAGAGCTTTTAGTAGTCATGGCGACACTGAATAGAGCTGAACAATGTAACACTAAGTACAATCCTACATGTCATGTTGATATTTGTAACCCGACGCTATTATGATGCAGCTGACGTGTTGTTTTTGTGCATTAGTAACATTAACGTCAAACTGCCGACATTTATATTTAGCTCTACATTTATTCATTTCACAAATGCTTTTGTCCGACACGACAAACAAGCAAAAATACATTAGAAGCTGGATACTGTACATGCGATCTCCACTGGAAAACACAAACAAAAGCATTTTTGTGTTTGCATACAACATATTTTCACACCTGTTTTCCAACATACTGAACCCAAAATTATGACTGCACATGCTTAACTGTTTAATTATTGAATGGGGGTGAGTGGAAATTGACTATGGTATATTCCTGATATTGATATTCAGAAGTGATTGATCTATGTTCTCAGGAATGACAAATCTGTCATATAATTGGTTCTTTAGCCATTGCTCAGTCCCAGACTACTGGTAGATTGTGGCCACTGCCATTACTGACTGGCAACTGGAGGGCTATAGTACATAAGCACTGCTCTAACTGGCAGTGGTGTGAATCTGGGGGCCACACACACACACATACAGTGCTATGCAAAGGTCTTAGTGAGTCAAACAAAATGATGTTTAAATGATGTTCATGCTGGCGTAAAACTATACTATTATGACTGTCAAGGTGTGTTAGCTTAGCCATTTCAAAACCTCTGCTAAAATCACCCCAGTATTTGCATCAACCATCCAATATGCCCATGTAGTTTCTTGACTTGACCACTAACACACTTCATATGGCTAATCAATACATCATTGAGTTATTTAACTAAATAAGATAATTAATTAATTGAGCCTGTGGTGAAATTTAGCAAATACATGGAATGGCTGGGGTGACCCTGAGGAGAGGTTTGGGATCTGAAGCGGTGTTCACCTAACCATCCAACAAGATATCAGTGACTTTTCGTAGGAGAAAAAAATCTCGTTAGTTTTTATCGTATTACTGTTAACTTGCATTAACAGTAAATTAAATCGTGTTTCTTTTTCTAAGCAAATATACATTACTACCACGATAAATATCTTTATCTTCTTATCAACATTTTCTTTGATTGCGATGGGTTGGTGCCCCATCCTGAGTTATTCCCTGCCTTGCCCCCATAGCTTCTGGGGGGCCCTGGACCCCCCCCATGACCCTGCATAGGATAAGCAGGTACAGAAAATGGATGGACTGATATCTAAGACATTTGCACAGTACTGTATGTAAATAGTGTGTCTGTGTGCAAGCCAGCATGTATAAACATGTGAGCCAGTGAGACCTGGTTTGTTTCGGCCCATCGGTGTGTTCATGCCGCAGTGTCCCTCACCCATCCTTGGAGAGGTGGTATCTGAAAAAGTCATTTGCAGCCAGTTTGATGGCCTTCTCCGGCGTCACCAGGGTTAAGTTCACTGCCGCTCCTGAAAGACAGCGAGCTTTGGTGGGTCTCTGAAGAAGGCGGACAATAGCGCTTCTCGTCTATTGCTGCCAGTCCCTGGCCTCTTACCTCTGTACATCCCAAAATAGCCCTCCGATCGGATGGTCTTGATAAGGCAGTCTGACCTGCAAGGCAGGCACATACAGGGATGACACGGTTGGACAGATGGACCAAACGTCGCTGCTCAACAAATCAAATGTAAGAAAAGCCTTGTGGGCAGGTATTGCTTGCTGTCCCTGAATCTGCTGGCTCTACTGAATGACAAGAAAAACAGGGCCAAATGGAGGTGACAGCCATGGACGACTGTACGCTTCACTTACAGGGGGTGCAATGTAAGAGAGCCCAACCGAATAAAGTACATTTACAGTAAATTATTATAACACATTGATATGACTAACACAAGCTACATTTTCAAATCTAATGTAACTGTATAATATGATTTTATTGAACTTAAATAGCATTTTCATCTGACCAGTAGGGGGTGCAATTGCATCCTCTGCACCCTCGGTAAAATTGCCCATGGTTACAGCCAATGCAGTTAGTGTGCGATGCAGTTAGATGCTGTAACAGGGTCCATAGTGTGTGCTCTTTACTAGGCAACTGAAGGGAGTCACACATGAGCACAACCCTAAGCAAAGCAGAATACAAAAAACCGCTGAGGCACACTGGCACTGCCACAGTGCTCAAAGTCTGAGTGTGGAGCTGCTTTGAACTTCAAATGCGGTGATAAACCCTCAAGGTACTTCTGGGTTTGTCAAGTCTGAGGCCGGCTGCCTGTTAAAACTCATCTGCACATGCAACCGTGGGGCATCGAAGGGGAGACTGTACATACATGCTGGAATAGAGGCGCGACCCATTCTGCTGGTTCTGGAGGCGGGTCTTGGCCAGGTCTATGGGAAACACACAGGTCACCCCGATCAGCCCTGCAATGCCCCCATTGATCAACTTGGCAGGCAAACTGGAGGATGAGAGAGACAGAGTTCAAGCACATCCTGCTCAACGTCAGTGCAGAGTAGCAGTGTTACTCTGTTTCATACCATGTTTATCATGTAACATATTTAGCATTTTTACCCAAATAAAAAATAAATCACTATTCACATATACTGAATTTTACCCTGTTAAATGCTATTACCTAGTGATGGCTAAATGAAGCTTCATGAACCATTTGCTGTATGTTTTGACCCTACTAGATTCCACTCCTGATTTGCTTTAGGGCATGCTTTGAGCCCATTCTGAAGAGAGAGCACCATCTAGTGGAGCCAGAAAATACAGCAAGTGGTTCATGAAGTTTAATTTGCCATCACCATTATTACCCGTGACCAACAACTTTCTGTCACTATAACATACCATTTCCACCTAATTTACTTCATTAATTGTAATTTAACATTTAAAGAGCTGCATAGACTGGGGTAGTGACACTGATATTTTAGCTATTAGCTTTTAACAAATTGGAGATGAACAGTTAGAAAACTCTCAGATCCCTTGATATAACGTCACAGAAGGTTTACTCCTGACTGTCAATGAGCTGTGTAATGAGTTACTATAAAATAAATAAACCTGACACACACTATTATGTTTAAATCAGCACAGTCTGGTATTAATTAGGGCCAAATCCATCCCTCCATCCATTTTCTACCCCAACATTTCATGTGCACCGACCCATCACAGGGCGCACATACCATTCACACACACATTTACATAAAGGGCACATTCCCGTATCTGACATTCGCAGTTTCGGTTATTTGCGAGCAATTAAATGGGAATGATTTTGGAGCATGCTGATGGAACAGAGACACTCACAGATGCATAAGCCAAAAACAATGCTGATAATGATTTGGATTATAAAAAAATCATAGAACATATAAATATTAGGGTAACATACTTGAGGGGGCACAAATAACTTAGTAACTCAGTTACTACTCAAGTACAAATCATGAGCAAATATAGTAACTGCAT
>JAODKE010000007.1:14012816-14054647 GCA_026779605.1 Mormyrus hasselquistii | reverse complement strand
CACTTAGTTACTGGTTAATTAATACATTAAGTAAGAGTGCACTACTACAATATTTGTGCCCCCTCAAGTAAAGTGTTTTAATTTTGCACTTTCAATAATGGGTCCAAAACGCAGTGCTCCCAGGGCATTCAGTGGTAACTTTTTACATAGAGGGGTATAATTTTGATAAAATGATTTTGATAGGCAATAAAAAAGTAATTTGACATGCAACATGTACAGTATAGTGCTGCTTGTTTAGAAATGAAAACTATATAGACATTTTATGTTATCGTTCAGGCTAGCAGACTTATGGATAGAGGTTAGGGGTGCCCAAGTTTTAATTGTGAATTGTCACATTCGCAGGGACCTGACACCCAACCATCTTGTGAAGGGGTTACTACAGTCATTCTTTGATACGTTTTCTGTTATATCTTGTGTGCGGGTTTCTAGATACTTGTTGAGTTGGTCTATTTAGGACGTTTTTAATTCTCTAGCCCTAATCTAAAAACGCACGGCTAGGCCCTGTACGGGGGCCCTGCGCCTAATCATGCAGCCAACTGTCTGCAGCCCAGCCTGCGAGGCTGGCCTCACCTTCACGCAGGCCTCCCAACCCAGGCAGTCAGGGACCCCCCCGCCAACCGAACACGATGGCAGATTCTCAGACGAAAATAAGGGGGAGCATCTCTGACTTGGCCCGGGCGTGGGCCCAGTGGCCAGTTCCGGCGTGAACCCGGCTAGATGATCGAAGCCTGCGTGACCATGGTGACGGAGGGTGCTCTACCTCCGACAGGGTCTGTTTTATTCCGGCTAAATCGAAACAGCTTTAAAGTCCTTTTTGAAAATCCATCCATCCGACCATTTAAATGAAAATGTCAAACTGGATAAATGCATCTTACTTAATTTTCCGGCTAATTAACACTAATTAATTAAAAACGCCTCCCCTGACACTTACCTTATCTGCTTGTCAGCCATTTATATTGGACCCCTTTCAGCGCGTCAGCGTGCTGGGCCGTGCAGTGCGTCTCTCGATAAGCGTGTCTTGCAACACTTAGGCGTTACCTGCGTCAGTCAGGCCGCTTATCAGTCAATCGGCCCAGGAGTCAGGAGTGCGAGTGCCTTTAAGGTTCTCTATTGGGTCTGAGTGTCAGTCAGTTTGTCTGTTAACGTGCCGCATCAGTCTGCTTGTGCCGGGCAGCCGGTCAGAGCCGTTCCTGAAAGAGAAAGACAGAGAAACCAGACTGATTCACTGTCGCGTTTCCTGCCACTGAACGGCTGCCGGTTTCAACGACGGCCTCTCTCCCGACCCTCCTGCCATCTCTCTGAACCCCATCCCCATCCTGCATATTTTCCAAACCGCTCTCTCTGACCCCAAATCTGTCACTGAGGCGTCCATCTGGTGCCACAGGAAGACTAAGCGCTGGAGCACGAGGCTGTGGCACCAATGACTGTTACCGCTCTAGCAAAACACTCCGTCGTGGGCTGAGCCTCTCTAAGCAAATGCAGGATTATACCACATTATGTAAGCTAATAACAGCGTCCATACATCTCTCTGTGTTATACAGTGTGAATTTCAACATCCAATTCATTCACCTGAATATTAGTCAAAAATAACCAGGCATTGACCACTATGTGAGCATAATACAAACCTGAAGCCTGGTGACCATGACTTTGCTATGCTAATGCATCTTTGAAAAAATACAGTTCTAAATACTGGAAGATTTAGTTATTTAATAGATATTATACTCTATTTCATGTTGACAAAAATTTGTTTCTGTTTAGACTGGTTTAACTATAATACATTATAATCCATGTATGTTTCTTCTGGGTTTAGCTTAATAATAGGCAGAGCATAAGTACTAGATATACTAGCCTACTAGAGTACCTATTTCTCACTTAGAATGAGCACAAGCATAGACACAGCTACTTTGCTACTTCTGGCGATGCTCTCAAGTCTGTGCTACAGACATCTGCGCAGCAGTTTGGCATGCAGCGCCTGGTGTACAGAGTCCTTGGGCAGAAAAGGGTCTTTCCTGTTTCCTGTATTTCCCACCCCTCTCTGCACCAATCACAGCGCTGCCGGTCTACCTCTCCGCCTCCCGCTGTATATTCACACCAGTGTTGACACTGGCTTAGCGTTTCCTCTCCTGATAACAAGTTTATTTTTCCTTGTTACTTAGGTCAGTGTGCACAGTTGTGGTTGTATTTCCTTACATACAGTATATCGAGTGAGAAAAGTACAACCACCTCATCCCTCGGCCCTTGGGCTCCACCTGCATGTCCATTTTATTTGCTGGCCGGTTCCTGCTTGACTTTACAGACTCTGTAAAGCTTGACGTGTATCTAAAGAGGAATGACGCAGCAGACAATAGAGTCACCAACTCAGTAGTGCTCGCACTCCATCAAGGCCACTCGAACAACAATTATAACAACAACTATAACAGTAATACTAATGATAAGGATAATCCACCCCCTCATCTTGCATAACCAATGACCCACGTGCAGAGTCGTGACAAACCTGGAGCTAATCCCAGGAAGCACATGGTACGAGGCAGGGAGACTCGCTGGATAGGATGGCATCGCGGAGCTCAATTCACACACTATGAGCGGGCCCGACTCCAACTTTGAATTGTTGGGTGGACCACTGATGAGGGGCCGGGGTTAAAGCTTGAGGACCAGATTTTATAGCTTTGGCCACTTTCCACTTTTCCCACGGCTGGCAAGAGGGGCCAAGCTCACGACTGGATTGAGACTAGGCCTGACATCAACCGACTTAGAGATAAAAATTCACCTGACCAGGCTCATAACCATGACAGTATGAGACCACAGGGCTACCCACTAAGCTAAAGAGCAATATTGATAATCACCATCATCATCATCGTCATCATCACTCCCAATACCTCAACATGTCAGTCTGTCATTCTGTGTGGCTTTCAGAACCAGACCCTGATGGGGAACACTCTCAATCATCATGACGGCACATGCCAAACAGTGACAAACTGCAATAGCAGAGCGCGACGGTGGTCGATCGTCGAAGCTCCTCTGACACGGAGGGACAGACACTTAACGGTGTGGTTGCTAAGCAGCACAACATTACAGCCTCAGAAATTACTAAAAAGAACCAAATCAGCATCTCTGTGACCCAGTTTCCACAAAATCTGTAGCATTGTCAGATTCACAAAGCCCAAATTCATGCAAAAACCCCTTCGATCTAAGGTAACAAATATCCTGCCATAAGCACAAAACCTGGAGCCCTGAGCAACTGAAAAAGTATTATCGTCTGATGAGTCATCTTTCACACTTCTTGCTACATCCAGATGGATTTGCGCTTTAAGAAAGCCAAAGGATACCTTCAATTGACGATATCTTTTCCGTAAGGTTCGCCATCTTGGGGGAATCATTATGTCTGATGACTGCTCTGGTCCTTTAATTGCTGAATAATATGAGGTCATTTTACAAATCCTTCATGGGAATGTTTTGAAGCACAGAATGTAAAGTAGATTTTCACATCCTTCATCCTTCAAACAATTGGAGGTTTTTTCTTCTTGAAAAATGGTCCAATATCCCTCCACACACAGTTCAGGACTGAAAACGATTCTCAAGATCAAATGTGGCCTTACTCCTTGTTAGCATCTCATTTTTCTATTATATGTAATTTATTATATGTTGGATCTCTGCTCCTTTCTTGTGCAGTTGTTGTGTAGCTTCAGCTCTTATCCTGCTTACACTTGTAACTGGCCATTCACTGGAAGCTCGGCCCAGCTGCATTTCTGGCTAAATGACTCCTTGACAGCTGTATGTTTGTAATGCGCTGTTCGCCTCACTTGTACATCGCTTTAGACAAAAGCATCTACATTTAAATGTAAATGTCAATGTTTTCCACTACCTATAAATTGATATTTTCGTAATTTACAAGCATTATACCCTCAACACATTAGGCCTGATTGAGTATTAGTCAATGAACACAAACAATAAATGTTTTTATGTCTTCATTTTCACATTGTTGTGAATAATTTATCTAATCAACAGTGATTAAACACTCAGTTACTCAGCACCACAATACAATAATACCAATTTGACAACTAAGGAAACAAATTTTTGATTGTTTTTTTCACTCTTTAGCAATTCTCAACAAGTTCAGAGCTGAATAGTTTAATAAAAACAGTTCTACAAAAGAAAAATGGGCCCAACCAATAAGGTGGGCTTTCAAAATCCGGGGATCACTGGCATCCCACACCTGCACCTATTCAGCCAACACAGAAGTGCTTAAGCCTCCGAAAACTGCAGCCCCAAGGAAAATTAGTCCCCACAGGTGTCTTTGTGCCACCAACATGCAAGACAGGAAGTCACATCTGCAGAACACAGTACTCTGTCCATTGTTCATCTTCAAAATGAATACACAGTATTTAAACACAACATATGTAAAGAGTTTAAGTCAATCCCTGTTTCGTAATACTTCTATTATCAAAAGAACTGAGCCTCATTCCAGTCAAGCCCTTATCGTTTGGCCCACCCACTCTGATATCCACCTATTGTGCTGATGTTTGAGTCAGTACAGAGGTTGTGGACTCGCAATTCGGGTAGACCAACTGACAACAACAGCAGGAGGATCCATAGATTTCCTACAAAAATGCACACACAGAAACATACCAGCAGAAGTGTGTGCTATCTGTGTCCAAAGTGCTGCTCCACAACCAGAAACTGGGCGATGTAAAGCCTACACGATTGACGGGGGATCGCTGAAGACCCAACGCTAGCTGGGCATTATGAGCAGCTGTCCAGCGAATAGTACAGTATTCTACAATTAAGACCCAATGTCCTGTAATGGGTGGTGCATTATTGGCACTGTCGCCTCACACCTCTGGGATCTGGGTTCGAGGGTTCCATGTGTGTGGAGTTTGCTTGTTCTCCCCATGTGGTTGTGGGGTGTTCTCTGATTTCATGCTGTGTGAGTGTGTTCTGCAATAGACTGGTGCCCCCTTCTGGGTTGTTCCCTGCCTTGCACCTATAGCCTCTGGACTCCCTGCAACCCTGACTAGGACAAGCGATTTCAGAAGATGGATGGATGGATGGATGGATGGATGGACCCTCTAATGACCTACCCAGAGGCTCAAAGACACCATAACAGCAATCTCTGCTCACAAACTGACTTTGAAAACAAACCAAGTTTAACCTTCATTCGGGAAGCGATCTTTGAACTGTCCATGATGAGGAGTGAGGATCCCATCCACCAATCAGCAGACATTTACCTACAAACCAACTCCCCCTTGCCCCCCCCCCCAACCCCGGCTGTAGTCCTGCTAACATCCACTTTTCCTGTTTCATTCTCCACAGCAAACAAAGATGCAAACGGTGTAAAATTAGACCGAGTGTTAACACCACTGCAATTAGCAGCCCCCACCTACCCACAATGCCCTGCTTGTCTTCCGCCCACTGGGGACTCTCAGCCAAATCCAGCCAAGTCAAGGATAAAACCTGAAGAAACACACACAACCCCAGCACATGCGATCTCAGCTGTCCGTTGCCTGGTCTCTTTTATTCCTGTTAACAGGCAGCTTTTCTGTGTGTGTGTGGGGGGGGGATTCTTTAACAAGAACCACGCTTTATGTGTGACCACGCATGAGGGAAAAAGTAAGAGGACCAGGAAGTGGCGCGAGGAGGAGAAAAGAGGCAGGGGCAAGGCAGAATTAATGAGAGGCAGCTCGCTTCTTGTTTGAAGACAGAAAGGAGTAACGGAGTGAAGAGGAAATGAGTGTGTGCCTGATAAAGTACGCTCTCTCCACCGTAGCCTTAAACCAGCCTGAGCAGGGCACCAGCATGGAGCTTCAGAGATGACTCTTGCTACGGCAGACAGAGAAAAACAAGGCAGAAAGAGGGATGGCAATTGGAGGATAGTTTTCTTCCTCATTTCCTCATGTTCACTTTCGTTTTTTCAGCAACCCGTCTCTAACGTTGCGTAGGACTGAGTGTGTATCTAACGTTGTGCTCACATCTGTGTGCCTGTATTCACACATGCATTCACCACTTCATGCCTGCGAATGGCTGCCTCGGTGTGTTGCTGCACATGCTTATTTATGAATGTGTCTCTGAGTGTGTCGGTTTATGAATGAGTATCTATGTATAGACGTATGTCTCTGAATATATCTGAGTATATCTCTCTATGAATGAGCGTCTATGTATAAATGTATGTCTCTGAATGTATCTGAGTATCACTGTCACATCTTTATTGACTATTTTGTGCACATTGCCATAGTGACAGGTACCGTAGTGACAGGTACCATAGTGACAGGTAACATAGTGACATATAGCTTTGTGCCATGAAGCTGAAGCCAAAAGCAAACCAAGTGTGACCTCTGACACCAAGAGAGATCCTGGCCCGAAGACTCTGAACCAGTTCTGGTGTTCAGCCCACCTCACTGACACATTCATGCAGGCCTAAAGCCCTCACAGAAGGTCAGTGTTAAAGTCTGGCTCTACTGATAGAGCAGGAACAGAGAGCGGCATTGTGGGATGGGTCGAGAGAACAAGGTCCAGGGCAAATCTGCTTATGCTGCCCCTTCGCTCCCACTGGAACGAGGATAAAACTCTAATCCCAATCCTTTCTGGTTCCATTTCATTCTGGGGTCTTGACCTTTGTGCATCTCTCTGTCTCCATGGCATTTTTAACGTGCCATATCCAGGGATCTCAGCTAAAAAGGGGCCTCAATCAACATTGCTAAATAAAATTTTAAGCCTAGTTTCTCACGGGATGGGATTTGTCAAGTTTTTTTCAGGTCCGGACTGAAATATAATATACAATTTAATCCATAATACGTGACCGACGCCCCGGCCCCCACTATACCATCTCCTCAAGTGTGTTACACTCTACTGCAGTGTTCCTGACCCCACCCTCGGCAACCCTCAGACAGTCCACGTTTTTGCTCCCTCCCAACTCCCGATAGCAAAAAACGTGGACTGTGGTTGAAAGACACTGCCCTGCTGCGTCTGTGTCACAGAGTGTGCAGAGCACTGGCTGAGTGACACGCCGCGTCAGGCCCTGCTCTGTCACACATCGCAGTGTGGCACTCACTGACCTCCAAACTCAGAATGTGTCAACTGACTCCAGTGTCCAAAAGCTCAGTGGCTCTAGCTGAACAAGAACATTTGCAAGTCGAGGAATTAAAACAGAAAAATCACGGCCCAATTATAAAGAAGCACATTCCTATCAAAATGCAAACACAAGTGCTAATAGAACTTCCATTTCATATCTGTGTAAACGACCAAAAGGTAATTCTGTGGCATGCCTGAACGCTCATTTTTTCATTAGATGAGATTAAATATAAATTCGCACTGGACGTTCGCCACCAAATGAGAAATAAGAATTCTTCGTTCTATATGGGTTAACTGCACCAACATTAAATCAGAAAAGTACCACAGCACTGGCTTTCTGTTCCTTGCTAAGAACCCCAAAAAAATCGTGTGCCTCAGTCTGCATTCCGACTTCCTACTCTGACTTACGTTCCTCTAATGGAAATGTTCCGTTCACCGTAGGTGGGTTTTCAGGGCAGCGAATGGGAGTCTCTTGTCAAAGTCCAGGCTGATGCACATTTTTCCAGAAGCCCATATTTTACTGTTTCCTGTAGGGTAAGAGGCTTTAAATGCAGTACTTGTTCTGTCCACATGGGGCACCTCCGACACCCATTACCCATCCTTTCCTCCCGTGCCCATATGTGCGGGAAGATGTTTTAAGCTCAGGGTGCTGAAACTTGGAATTGACCAATTCCCAAGGCAGATTCAAATGCACATACTGTATAACTTGGAAAGCATACACACATAGAGACACTGGATTTACATCAGCAAAACAGCACCTCCTAAAATGGTACGACATGTAGAAAATGACGATGCATACTGTACCTGTGTGTAACAGCAGCCTCCTCTCTTCCCTAACACCCTCTCTGGTTAAAGTCTGCACCATTTGGGTGGCGCCCTGCACCTTGCTCTGATTGGTTATCTATGGAAGGGGAGTGGCTAGGCTTTTGCACACTCAGAATCCATAGTATGTGTCTGTGGGCCTATGTCTTTGGGTGTGTGCCAGTGAGGGAGATAAGCAGAGGTCCTCCTTCCAGTGACCCACTGTACTGCAGTGCACTGTAACTTTAACAGGCATCCTGCTCAGAAAATGGGCAGCACCTCAAATGCTGAGTGAGAGGTTTTACATCAAAAGAAAATAAAACAATCAATCAAATACTTTCAAAACAATAAATAATTTCACACGTGCTGAGCTATACTATATACTCTGCTATACAGTTCTAGGGATTGCTGTACCACTGTGTGGAAGGGGCTTTCAGAATGGCTGTTTCTGTGCAGTACACAACCTTACACATTACCTAGGTCACAGCCTGCCTCGTACTGAATAAATAAGTGTATTATACTAAGGTCACGATCTGCATTCATTAATATACTGCACTGTGCAACTGCCCTGCATAGTACATCATACTGCAGGTTAGGGCACAATACTGTACTATAGTATAGCATTAAAATAAATTTTATTGAAAATTCATGCAAGATAGACATGAGATGGTGATCAGACTCACAATCTCGGCATTATAAGCACTAGACTCTAACCAGCTGAGCTAACCAGCCCAACCAACATCAACAGCATCAATCTGAAAAACAGATCAGCCCCCCCCCCCCCGTCAAATTAAATATTCCGAATATGTGCATGTATACGCATGCGAGTTTGTGTGTGTGTGTGTGTGTGTGTGTGTGTGACCAAAGCCCCCCACAATAGTAGGGGTGAAGGTCTTCATGTTGGGATTAAAGTTTTCCCCATGGAAACGAATGGAGAGTCCCCACAAACATATAATTATAAACCTGTGTGCGTGTGTGTGCGTGTGTGTGTGTGTGTTCTCTGAAGACTGAATTGAGGCAGAGTGAAGCTGGAGCAAAGAGGATGTACACTGATAGCCTTTGTCAATGTTGCACCCTGGGAAAGAGGCGAGCACGGGAACCTGAGCCAGTGACAGGGCAGGTCTGCAGAGGCCCCCGGGGGCTGGGGAAGGGCTCCTTTAAGGTGGCCTGAAGCTGGGGATTTTTTATGCGATGCCTCAAAAAAAAAAAATATTTATACTAATGTTCTCATGAAGAACCGTAAGATAATCACTGTTTCTAGGTCTTCCAAAATTCTAATATTACTATTATTATTTTGTATCCCTTTTATATAATGGAAATGTTATATGCGTTTATATATGACATAACAGATCGAAACCAGCTGATTTCTGTTTTTGGTCTGTATGTGGTGGGGACATTAAGCAACAAAAAAGGCAGTCATTATGCTTCAGAAAGTAACTGCAGGAACATGTTGGTTTAGTTCATTTAACTAACCAACCTAATTCAATTTTAATGAAATGAAAAAATCGATGTGTATCAGATGTTTTGAGCCAAGCTGCATTTCTGACATGTGATTGTATCCAGTGCTGTTATCAATCCTGCCTTGTCCTAGAAAGACACAACTGGAGAGGACTGTACCACAGTTGGGGGAGTGGGGGAGGTCAACATTGGATTAAAATGGTTTAAAAAGGTTCGATTTAGAATGATTATATGTAACTATTAACTCGCAGAACTTACTCTTTGTACTAACATTTCCCCCATTTTTCACAGATTTCAATTGCCCTGTTTGGCTTCTTCAGCTTGCAGCTAAATTGTTAAGTTATTCAAACAGCACTCCGTCACTATAGGACAGGACGGTCACCACGGATCACCCCACGGAGACATGATAGCACCGGTGATGTCACGGCAACACCCAACGCCTGGTACTGCTTCCGCTCCCGTCTTCCGAAACATTTCCCCTCTGCAATCCCAAAAGCCGACGGGGTGAAACCAGGCAAGGGAGTTCATGAAAAGTCTCCTTGACAGAGGCGGACAATCGAGCGTGGAAACAGATCAAGGCAAACGTTTACAAGAGCCTCTTATGTTTATAGAATTCAATGACCATTCCAGCACTGTGTGAGTTTTCCTGTGATTTGGGGTAAGGAATAGCGGCAAAAGGCCGATCAATGGAGGTAGTAAACAGTGCAACTTCCCAGTTCAAACTGAAACGGAAAGGAGAGATGAAAAGGGAGAAGTATCATCACATGACGAAGTTCCTCTCGCTCCTTCTCAAGGTTTTCGCTTCTTGCAAAGAGTCTCCCACAGTCTTCTATCTCACTCGTTCCCTCTCGGTCCTCTGTCCTCCTCAAAATGATATTTATATAGAAAATACATACTATAACGCAACAAATGACCATTTTATTCCAATGAGGCATTTTTACAAACCAGTTCATACTACTGCGGTCACGATTGAGACACTTCAGTTGGAGAGCGTGTGCCCCTCCACTCCTGGTAATCCAGAGCACAAAGCGCACTCATTTGCTCATTTACACTCACTCATTCACTAGGCTGGCCTCCATTAATTCCCACAGCTGATCTCTTCATTCATTCAGCAGGCCGATCTCATTCATCCGTGCAGCTGGTAGCACTTTGCTCTCTTTAGGATTTGAATGCAGGGCTTCCTGGTCACAAGCAGCCTACTCCCCCCCCCTTCACTGGCCTACTCCCCACCCTGTAACCCGACTGAAGGCAATACTGACCGTCACAGGCACATTATAGTCAAACAAGCCTCGAAGTCTTTACTCTGCTTTTGCTTTCACCAAACAAACAGACGCCTAAACACATTTGACAGGACGTGGAATAACAAGCAAACCACCACAGCACTTAACAGAGTGGGACAACAGAATTACTGATTATTCCAGGGTGGGGGTACTTCATCGGCTTTCTTATCCAGTAAAGTGAGTTTAATTGACATGGACTAGTAAGAAACTGAATTCAGGTAGAAAATGTTGCCAGTTAGAAAGAGCTCAGGCAGCAAAACAGTCGAACATTTTTCGGTTCAATTTTCTACTTAACGGCACTACATGACCTGTGAACGCAAGCAGAGTAATATGGTAATAACAGTAAAAAGAAGAAGACAACAGCAACATTAAAAAAGCAAAGATAACATGACCTTCGAGCTCCAGTCATGGCTAATAAATGGCTAGTCAGCGATTGTGGCAGGAAGCATAGCCTGGGAAGGGAGAATTGAGCCATCGTACACGTGGGACAGGATGCCTGTCCCTCACAGGGCTCCCAGACACACGCGTTCATGCTAAGGCCATGTCAGAGACAGCAGGTCACAGGGACAACATGTCACATGTCACTGAAAGGCAACAAACAATGGGAGAATGAGCAGACTGCGGTAACAGAGAAGCAGGGATGCATTCGAGCGCAGCACCCTGGAAAGGGCGATGCTACAGGTACCTGCCAAACTATCAAGCCACAAAAAAAATGCACCCCCCCGTCAGATAAAGAACTGGATTCAAAGCCCCCCAGCCCAGGAAATCTGAGACCATCATGCCACCAATTAATCGAGCATTTTAACTGATGCCTCTATTTTTAGTGATTAATTTCCTAAAGTTTTGTATGTGTACTTTATTTAATAATTAACAAAACAAAATCTAATACAATGCAGTTTATGTTCCAAACTGTTCTCACGGGGTCAACTGCCTGACTCCAATGCCACTTCAGCCCGAACAAATCTTGAGTAGCAGAGAACATGAACACATCAGTGTCATAATTGGTATTTATTAACCAACAAAAAGACTGAAGTGCCTGGACATATTATCATCTCAAATGGAAATACAAAACCATTTACAAACGAATTTTTAGGACTGTAATGTACAACACTGAATATGTATACGTGTTCCACAGCGTGATGCAGTGGTAGCAGGCTGGTAGCACTGCTGCCTCACACTCCTTGCTGGGGATTTGAATATTGACCCCATTCTGTTCGTGTGGAGTATAAATGTTGCCCCCCCATGTCCTGCATGTTTCCTCCTGCAGTCCAAAGACATGGCACTTCAGTGCGTAAATGCATTGTGATGGGTTGGCATCCTGTACAAATGTACTTTGCTGCGTCGGATAAACTCCCCCGCCCCTCAGTTTTAATGCATAGCGCGTGCATTACCAGATGCGAACTGTCAAAGGTGCAGATTTACCCCTTGGCCCTTCTCTCGCGCTTTAACTGACGAGTCGCGAGCGTCCGCGCACGCGCAGGCAGGGACGCGCTCACCGCCGGCTCTTCCAAAGCATTATTAATTCACTATCATTGTCACCGATGCACGCAGGGGTAGGCTCGCATTGACACAAACGCACGTCGGCCCCCGAAACACTGACGCCCCCGGACGATGCGTGATCCGCAGCAGACATACGCTGGCTCCTACGACTCGTTAATCCGAGGATCAAGAAAAAAAAACACACAACTAGCTACTAGCTCGTCGGCTAGCATCTCCTTTAACCATTTTGAATATATACTATGCCAAATAAAAAAATAAGATGCCGTGACTATGACATTCTGTCGTTATGCTGACAATTGTGATGTAACGTGATTTACCAAACCTGGTTCATCCTGTAATGCATTAGTATACGTTTTCAAATCCACCATCAATCATTAAAATAAAACATACGCTGCTACAGTCCAGCTACATAGTTACACGTATTAATACATGACATTTAAAATATGGCTGGTAGACGATAATATAAACGTTCGAAAAGGTGCAATGACAGTTGTCCCTCTATTCCTATGTGCAATCATATTTCGACACATAACGGGAAGCGAATCGCTGTTCCTCCGCGATCAGTGCTCCGTTCATCAGTGAAAAACATATTTTGAAGATTTTTTAATTCTCAATATTGCTGATGTAAGATGATATGTCCACATGCATATCGTGATGCTTTTATATAAAATAATATTATTTCAAGTTCTGCTTCTGCATGTTTATTGTCAGAAAATGACAAAGGAATAACAATAATACACTTATAATATTCCCATACCGTGCCTTGTCCGCTTTGCAGAGTTGGACACCCTTTGCTTTTATCGAGATCGCTAGTTGTCTTTCGCTCCCCTTAGTTCTGCCGGTGTTACTAGCAGTTGTGTCCCAGTGTGTAAAAGAGAGAGAGAAGGAGAGATTGTGGCGGGGGAGAGAGAGAGGGAGAGAAAGAGAAAGAGAGAGAGAGCACGGTGCACTGGAAGGATAGGAATATGGAGATGGATGAAGAATGTAATGGCTCGCAATGCAGGAGAAGAACGAGGTCATCTGGTGGCTGGAGCGTGTCATTGCAGGCACAATGTCCTCGGCACCGGGGACAGTGTGTGTGTGTGCATGTGTCTGTGAGTATTGTGCGCGCATGTGTGTGGAGGGGGGGCAATAAAGCAGCGTCGTTTTGCCGGCTGTTGTATATTATATGACCTTGAAATTAACAAAGATAAAAATGGCACCATAAATGAAGTCCCTAACTTCCCCAATATTTATTTAGAAAATGTAGTTCATATTCATATTTTATGCGGACGGATGTTTTTTTTTTTTGAGGTACTCTCATTTGTTGACCTATTTCACCACCCAGTATAAAGTACAACGGTAGTAAAATGGACTGTGAAATATGTTTAATGTGCTATAGTGCGTCTGAAATAACGTTTCAGTGAACACTGTCAGCAGTCCGGGGGGTGATGATATGTCCTTTATGTTTGCTTGCTCTATGCGCAGATTATAGAGAACCTAACAGACAATTAGGTAGACAGCTACAGATTATGTTTTCAGATACAGAAATTGTGTGTTTTACACGATTAATCCAAATAACTTCAATTTAATTGATTTTTCCAGATTAAGATTTCAATAAATTGGACACATGTTATATATCCAAATATCTGTGTATGTCTGTGTGAAAGTGTGTGTGTCTGGATGTGTGTACATTGCCGTTAGGTCTATATGTATTTATGTGTATGTGTGCATGTTCTTGTACTGTTTGATCAGCGTGTGTGTGATGTTAGTGTGTGTGTACAGGCATGAGTGTGCATTTTGCTTGAGGTGCCTGTGTGGGTGCACTTTACTCTACTTGCGAACATTTATGCATGTGTGTGTGCAGCGCACACATTGCGCTTTAATTTTAATCCCCTGCAGTGTCCCAGATGCCTAAATGATGACTCACCAGCACGACTACAAACCACCCCATAAGTCAGAAGTCCACCTCCCCCCCCCCGTACATCCCTCCTCCCCCTCAGGTTGGACCATATCCTCTTTTTGCTCCGTCCCCCCATCCACTGTTTTCCAGGATTCTGTTCATTCTCTTGATTTTGTGCTCTTTCTGTTGGACCACCATTTCTGTCATCTGGAAATGAACACAAATGTTTATCCTACAAACACTACAAAGCAACGTATAAATTACCTATTTCTAGGTCAGACCACTGGATGAGAAAATTTAACCAAAAACCAACAAGCAAATTAAATCAAAAGCCAAAGTTGTACTATTATTAATAATTCAATGAAACTCTCCTTTCTGTAACCTGTCATCTTCAACCCCATAACATCCCTGGGCAGTTAGGAGGGGGAAATGGGCCTCTGTGTTACATCCACACCCTCTAGTCATTACTTCACACCCCCAGGAATGAGAAGCAGCTGAATTTTTCAACCGAGAATTACGCTGCTGTCACATCTTTCTGCTACATTCCTCATGATGGATAAAATCAACACTTCTCCTGTGTGTATAAAAAAATGAAAGACCAACTCTTCATCAGGTCTTAACTACCTTTATAAAACAATTTATATGTTATAAATACAATATAGTCTGTTCATTTGTAATCAGGCCAACCTACAATCTTGTGGCCCAATTCATTCTGTTTCCGCTATAGCGCAGTGTCTCCCAACCTGGTCCTCAGGGACCCCTGAATAGTCCACGTTTTGCTCCTTCCCAGACTGTGCACAGGGAGGGAAATAAAGCGTGGAGTGTCCGGGGGTCCCCATTTACCGGATTGGGAAAAGCTGCTCTATAGAAATGTTACCATTAAAACAACCTACTGTATCTTCAGAACTTTATTTTTCTCACCTGTAGCAATTCAACTTAACTTTATTATATTCGAAACAAAGAAAAATTTATGCTAAATATTTGTCATCACACTTAATGCATTAAAGCTGTATTCTGAGAAAAGATGTTGCCAGAACAAGATGGAATAATTGAGTAAGTGATAAAATGACTGGCTTTCACACAGAGCAAAAACACCCTGCAGTTCAAATATTCAGAGAGTCTATTTAGTTGCTGGTCAGTTGTGGGAATGGAACCATTCGTTTACCTATCATGGTGAGAATTGCAAATGCTTATAAATAACTTGTCTGTAACCCATATAGGACAATAAAATGTAGATATTGGGCATCAACTCTGCAGTTTATTGGTTACTGTGACTTGAGAATGGTCTTTATATCACGCACCAGAATCAGACTAGACTTTGTGGGATGTGGTTGGATTTGAAATTGTGAGACAGCATTATATTGAAGAGGAAACATACAATTTCGTTTGCAGTATTTTTCACGCAGCCTATTTATGAGTGCTCAGGTAAGTTTAAGGTTGCTAACCCCTAGATGTCCTAGCCAAATATTTTCTGTGGAGGGCCAACTTTGAGCTTCACTGTGGCGATAATGGTCATTTTATGTCCCATGAAAGAATAGAATCATTTTCGGGGAGACTCATTTTTGCATGCAGGTTTGGAAGCGATTGTATTTGCGATTATTCATGAAACTTAAACACAAAACTTAATTCTTATTTTATTCCATTTTAAAGATTGCCCAGCAAAGATAGACCTGGGCCAGCAAAAATAGCTATACTGACTAGATTTGGCCCACAGGTTGGCTTTTGCCCAGGTCGGCCCTAAATTAACTGTGGAGTGGTCAAATATGGATACTGGTGGTTCACCGCCACATACAGACCTACAGACAGAAACAGCTCAAACAGAATGTTTATACATGCCGTACCGATGTCTACAGAATGATCTGGACTATTTCTGGTCATGATGAATGTTTCAGGGTGAGTCCTGGCTGTTCTTTGTGTTACACCATCTGTCGGTATTCATCTGGTGTTTCTTATCAGATTCTAACAGCTAAACTTAAAGTACGGTTAAATTATTGCCATTCTGCAAAAAGTAGTTGCTTTTACATGGGAAAATACTATGAGTGTACATAAACCTTATAACTATAAAGAGTAGTTTTTTGTAGAACAATAAACATTTTCTTTAGAGAGACACTACATAAGACAATACAGGTTTGTCTTGGAAGAACACTACATCAGCAAGTGAGATACATGCTATGAGGGTGTCCAACACTAGTTGAGCACGCAGATGCCAGCCTTCAATTCCAGTAAATTTCATAATTAGCTTTGCTTTATTGGATTTCAGTGAAATCTGATGTACCAATTAATGAGTATAAGCTACAGCTTCCTGCTAGTCACATTTCCAGATTTGCCAATTCATAATTAGTAGTGCATTAACATTTCATTGCTTTAAATTATTAATCATGGTGTGTGGAATCATTATTCACATCTCACCGGGTCAGCAGTACTTGCTCAAGTTGACGGCGATGTAGCTGGCCAAACACCAGAGACATCAATGTGGAATATATAATCTAAGACGGCATGAAAAAAATAGCTACTCGACACAGACCCACCCATTGCACCACCTGCCCATGTATCAATCACCCTGATTCAAAATGCATCACGATTGCATGGTGCACACAGTCACACAGACAAAAAGACTCGTGCTGTGGATAGATGGCCAACACCAGTGTGCAGATATGCACAATATAGCCACAGAAAAAGTGAAGAGATCGCAGCACAATTTATTGTTTCACTCATCTCTCAATTTATGGGTGTGCAGCAGTGAATAATATATTTATTTATTTTACTTTTATTTGCAAAATGCAGCCTGGTTCTGCTCTGTTTCTCATGAAGGAAGGGTTTCTTCCTTGCTTTATGGGACTTCAGTCCTGCTTCTAGGAGCCTGTTATGAACTGTCCTAGCAGTGCACTTCACACCTGCACTTAATGTTTCCCATTCCTTTTGAAGGTCACTTGATGTCATCCTTCGATTCATGAGAAACCGTCAGATAAGTTGACGGTCATCTCTGGCATTAGAAAGTCGCTTCTGCCCCTTTACCTGCCAGGTTTCTGGTCGTTCCCAGTGTCTCCTGCATTAACTTATTTTTGTGCAATGCCGTCTTAGAAATTTTGAACCTGAATGCATCTTGCTGCTCAGCGTAGCCTTCTGCCAGCGGCACCATAATCAAACCAGAATTTTAAAAACGCAGATTTGTTTAAAAATATAGAGCGGTCTCTTAATTGTTTCCACGGTTGTATATGCTACATGTGCCTGTGTGTGTTAGGTAGAGAGGACAGGAGACACAAGCAGCCACACCAACACAGAAATGTTCCTGCGTCTCCTCACCCCACCCCCGACTGCACACCTACAGTGTTTCTGTTCATCTGCAAGGCGCTCTGGGGACAGTCTTAAAATTTGCATTTGGTGCAGCATATTTGTATATCAAATTTACACTAATGTCCAGTCTACAAAATTAGAGGTTATCTGTAAGTCTTAATTTCCAGAGATTAATTACATGAAGAAAAAAAACAGCATAATACCTCAGCATAAACAGTAAACGTCCGCATATAGTCACCGATGCCGATGGCCACTAGTAATCATCAGCATGAAAGAGCATCGCTGATAATATCGGTGACTTTCTCCCCCATGGTGAGTTTGTCAGGCCTTTTATAAAAATGTTACATTTACCTTTATTTCTCCATGGTTAGCAGATTCTGGAAAGATTTTGCCAAAAAAAAAGCATGTGACTCAAAATAACATCGGTATTTCAAAGTCAACAGAAAAAGACCTACTGCAGATGTGGGCTGTGTTGCATTTTGTAACACTGCAGGACACCTGGAGGTGCCAGGTGCTACTGCAGGACAAGGGGCCAGTAAACAGCTCTACCTGGGAACAGTCACCAGATTTTACAATTTTTTTGTTACGTTGCTGCATACCTTCTGGCTGCCCTCGGCGGCAATGATAACCCCCAAGCTAAAGGAATACAGGAATATTTCTGAGCTTTAGGTTATTCAATGCGTATCTGTGGTAGTGTGAGTGTGACAGTGTGAGGCAGTTATGTGGTTAAGGCTAGATGTCATGCACAGGCTGTTTTAAATTTACAGAATGTAAATAAATAAAAATGTGTCATTTACCTTTGTCATTGATTCATGTCTAAAATGGTTGCAAATATATTTTTATGAATTTATTGTTGTCAGAACTTGAGGTAATGTATGCAGACCCATTAAACATCTAGACTACTTCAAGACTACCTTGAAAAAAAATCGTCTGATTTACATTTAAGTTTTTTTTTACTAAGATAAATACTGAAGGTGAACACATGTTCATTTAATTATTTTTAATGTTAGCAAATTGAATGGTTTTAATGCTTTATATTAAATACTATATATTAAGAAGAAGTAAAATGTGAAAACATTAAGAAATAGGAGAACAATGAAATATCTCTATGGTATTTCACTACACTACAGCTGTCTAACACCATGAAAGTAACACCAGTGTACATAATGCACAAACAAGACACTGTTATCAAAATTAATGAATACACCTCACAATACAAACAGTATCAGAAACCGATATCGCCTTAGCAGAGACATAACCAGCCCACCACTACTCCTGCTCATACGTCATTTTTCCCACTGTACCTAGCAATCTTCCGCCTCTTCATCAACCAATATTAAATCGCTTTTGAGTTTCTGGCCAGCCCACCAAATGTACATTTCCGCTTCCGTCCGCCATTATCTTCCTTTCCGCTTCTGTGAGATTTGAGGCGTGCACGCAAAAACCTTCTCTCTCCCAAGTGAGTGTCCAGTTTAATTTAGAATTTCGATTTTTAGTGTTTCTTTTTCGCAACCCCTTCGTGAAAATATGTAGGACCCCATAGGCTATTTTCTTCTGGAAAATTGAGGTTTAAAATATATATATATTTGAATTGCCGATAACAGGCAGATCTACCTTCACTGATCGAACACGTGGATTTTGAATAAAGATCGATCCATACAGATACGAATGAATCTCTGCTCTAACGACGACTACATGAATACATACTAGTGTCTACCCTAATGTTATCTATATGATTACGTACAAGATGTTATGAAAAAACGTTTATGTTCGGTCTATCGTTCTTGAGCGGTAATGTATGTGTTGAATACTTATTGCTTCATCGGTAATGAAGGGTCAGTAGGCTGTTATTTTCTGGTTCTCATGTATATTAAATGTTATGCTGCTGTCCAGTTTTTAAAACTAATGTTCATATGTCACACTCCATATGGTCTCTGCAGCATGCGTTACGTTGCTGCGTACCTTCTGGCTGCTCTCGGCGGCAATGATAACCCCCAAGCCAAAGACATCAAGAAGATCCTGGACAGCGTGGGCATTGAGGCTGACGACACGCGGCTGGACAAGGTATGAATTGCATTTTTTACATTAGGGCAGACATACCTTGAGTCGGGAAGACATTTGGCCCACTGCTGCTTGACATGACTTATCCCGCTGTTGTAGAACATCAGCAACTGTAATTGCCACCATATTTTGACCTTCTGTATTAGAACGTGAATGTTTGATGATGTGCATTTTTTCCAGTACGTGTACCTTCAGACTTTAAAATCTACACTATGGTGTTTGTCATGGAAACGTTAAAGTATCTTTTTGTCGGCTTCGGGTATATGATGTGTGGAGTCCCACACTCTGTCATAGCTGAAGTATTATTCTTTGTGTTGGTACAAATGAAAATTGTCATAAATAGAATATAAAGACTAAAACAGCCATTATATAATCAAGACATGACAAAACAACATTTATCATGTTGCAACAAAACGACATGTGTTAATGCGTTACTCCATTTGTTGACATTTTAATGGGCATTTGTTACCAATATGATGAATTTTAGACAGTTTTAAGCAGTGCTCAATTCGTCTGTTGAAGGACCTTAGTGATTTTGTAGTAGTAATAATAATAATAGTAATCAATGTAGGATATAATTCAGCCGATTGCAGCCTGGTTGACCAAGGAATAGAAGAATGTCATATTCTTCTCTCTTGATGATGCTGCTATGCTTTTGGGAATTTAACCATCTCTGTGCTTCCTGCCAGGTCATCTCTGAACTTAATGGCAAGAAGGTAAACGACATCATTAACCAAGGTGAGACACTCTGGATTTTGGTGTGCGTTATAAACCCAGCTGTGCATTTTTCTGATCCAAAAAAAGGCATGTTTAGCTTCTGTTAATTCTCTGGCAGTGGTGGAATTAACAAACGTTAAAGAACTGAACCAGCGTTTCAAAAATTCTTCAGACCTGATTTGTTTAAAAGAATAAAACTCTTTAACACTTGATAGATAATAGAGAATAGATAAAAGTGCTTGATTTAATAACCAGAGAGCTGCCGGATATACAAAGTCAAAAACAGAGGTCCTGGAACGTGTTCTGGCGGGATCCGGCACTAATCAAGCACTGGATAAACCCAATACATTAGTGCCAGTGTTCTGGATGTAATGCAGCAAAAACTCTCTGTGGTTAAACGCTTATAGGTTTATTTATGTCTTTATTTCCTGTTTCAGGCTACGGGAAGTTGGCCAGCATGCCTGCCGGAGGCGCCGTCGCCGTGGCGAGCTCTGCTGCTCCTGGAGCAGGAGGAGCCGCCGCTGCTCCAGCTGCCGGTGAGAATGCACTGTCGCTGTACTGCGCAGGGGACGTGCACAGCGGCTGTAATACAAGCTGCATGAACCTGATCTGAAATTTTTCCATTTAATCTGGTGTGAATTGCAAATGTCGCTATTTGATGGAAATAACGGTAATTGTTTTTTGTTTTTGTAATACGCACTTCTAAGGCTCACTTTTACAAACGTATATACAGCCCTTTTCCTGCATGTAATTTGCTGTAGAGAGTTCCATTTTGGATGTCATTGCATCAAAAGACAAGTATACTAGTGCTTGTTTCCAGAGAAGGGTCTAATAGGGTAGGGTAGGGGTATCTGTCCACGGCCGCAGTTCTACCATGCTGTGGAATGCTGCGGCTTTTGTGGAGGGCTTGGTTCATTTCCAAACACAAACTATACATTTCCATTTTTTGGCGACGACTCGCGTTCAGATGTTCTCTTCGCATCTGAAAAAACATTAACTGTTTATCTTTTGAAATCACTGAACGATTCGTGAAATTTTTGTACGGCCATGGACATGGAACGTTTTGGAACCCCTATGGTGCTGTATGGTTAGCAGCTTGATTGCTCTTCTGGGGTATGGCCACCAGGTGGCGTCAGGTGATGTCAGAAATCTAGCATTAAGACTTAAACATACCAGGAGAACAGTTTTTAGATGCTAAGCTGATTCTGCTGTCATCTAAGCAGTGGTAGATGTAAGGATAACAGACAGGCATTAATGATCGTCTCTCTCTCTCACTACAGCGGAGGAGAAGAAGAAGGAAGAAAAGGAAGAGTCCGAGGAATCAGACGGTGACATGGGATTCGGCCTGTTTGACTAAGACATTGTCTCAGGTTCAAATAAACAAACTGTTCTTACACATGTGGCCCAGGTGTGATCTCTCACTTTTGGTGCAGACCTCCTGGTCTCCTGGTCTTCGCTTTCCTCTTCTGTTGGCTGATGCTGCTTAGCAGACGGCTTTCTCAGCATGTACACCAAATCATAGCAGGGCAGAGCTGTTCTTCGTGGAAATATGGGTGTTTTCAATTGGCTCTCATTGTGGGGCACACTCCTGTCAACAACATTGTCCCTTAAGTACATAGTAACTCATTCATAGATGCCTGGTATAAAGAATAAGTACTTACCTGTCGATCTGTTACTGCATGCATTTACAGGTGAACCGTTATGAACTCGGTGTATGTTCTACATTGTATCACTTAATCATTTTTAGTTTTTATTGGTATTAGCCTTTGCCGGTAAAGGAAAATGGCTTGCAGTTCTTAGTTTTATATTAAGCATTGCAGTAGATATTAATACTTAAGTAAATCACTTGTTTTAGTTATAAAAGTGGTCTTCCTTGGTGGTTTTCCTGCAGTGTGCACTGTGTCCTTTGTAATTCCCAGGGATCGTAATGTAAAATGACAGGGGTAAACAAAGTGTGCAGTTTTGGCTAGGTAGAAATAGACTGAGATGTATGACACATGTAATTCAAACGGGCAATGTAACAATTTTGTTTACCATGCATGCAAAACAATATTCCTGAAATTCGTATTAAATTGTGTCCTGGGATTTTCTGTTGTGATGTCTCCAGCTTTTAATAAGCTACCGCAAGGCAAACAAAACAAAAATAACTTATTTTCAATTAAATTCCAGAATTGGGCTGGGCAGAACTGCATTACTCACCAGCACATTTTCTGGCATTGCTAGAATAGATTAGCTGTCCCAACACCATTTAAAACATTGGAAAATTCCCATGAAGTTAATTTGTGAGAAAAGAGTTGGAATATGTTATGGAATGGTTTCACCTACACTACGTGTTTTACTGTCAATCAATCAGTTGTCAGTGTTTTAATTAGTAAATTCCTAGTATGTTGGTGCTGGAAGAAGTTTTGACATCAGGGGGCTTTATCACAAAGCAGGATTTCTTGCTTAGCCAGATAACTTGACAGATTTAAGGTAGTCTGGGCTAAATTTAGGTGAACAAAAATAAAATCCATTTAATCTGGGTTACCTTAAAACTCAGAAGTTATCTGGCAAACCAAGGTATCCTCCATGATATAAGCCCTGTTTCTCATGCTTTCTGTTGTTTTCCTTATGAGGAGTCTGTGCTGTAGTTTTTTCCATCTCAGTGTTGAAGTTATATTTTTCCTGCCTCACTTTCAAGTAGCTCTGGACAAAAGCTTCGGGCAAATGATTAAAATGCAAGTCAGATCTTTTCCTGTGTTTAAAACACATTTTTTTTACTCAGTCCAGAGCCAACGTCAATTCAGAAAGTTCTGCAAGTGCTGTCACTGCTCACGGGTCTTGGGTCTTCTCTCGTCCATCAGTCAGAGTGTGCCTGAAGACATTTGCTCACTAAAACCCCAAAACTTCCAAAATGTAAAAAGTACTGTCCGTGAATTATTAGTCTGCCAAAATGGAAATGATTGTGAAAGCAATGATCGAAAAAAACAACCTAATCACAGCTCTCTCCATATAAACATATTTGAACTTTATTCAGAAAGGTTACGAGGTTTTCAGAATATTGTTTACCACCATTGGACACATGCCGTTAGATGCTAAGCAGTTTGTGTGTGTAGGGTGGGCGGGTAAGGCGATGACTTATAACAGTGGTCACATGAGGGAATGGACCAGATAAACATTATCCTGACCTTAAGCCCTTAGGGAAAATCGATTTGATTCCGTCTTCATGGCTTCCTTTCCTGATAAGGTGTTCCTGTTTTTGCCTCTAACCAATGGAACTTTTACCTGTACTGGAGCAGGCAAGGGCTTGAGACTAGGATGACTGTTTTGACCAGTACATCATCAAGGTTACATTCCGACAACAGCACACTTCAAGTCCATGTGATGGAATTTTTGGAGACTCCCTGATTCCAGTTTACAGAAATGTTTATGGGTAATTATTATTGCGCTCCAGTCTATCGTTCTGAGTACACAGTGCAAATGTCAAACATGAAGCCTGTATACTTCATCAATATCGCTCTCCTAGGACTGAAGAAGTTTGGTAATTCCTTTGTTTACCTATTTGTCAAGGAGCAAATATCTTCTGATGATGTGAAGGCTGATGATTCATATCGCAGGGCACTTAGTTACGATACTCAAGAGCATAGGATCCGGGGGGGATGCGTACCCCCCGCTATTTAATTTGGCTTCATTCAAACAGACATTTGCATTTTAAATTAGAGTTGTGCTCCCCCACCTCAATATCAAGCTCTCTCCTATACCCTTGATAGTCACCCTAAAATCCATCCATCTTCCATAACCGCTCATCTTGTATAGGGTTGCAGTGAAACTGGAGTCTATCCCGGAATGCACATGCCATGAGATATCCAGGGTGGGATTGTAGCCCATTACAGGGCAGTCGTACACATCGGGCAATTTAAAATCGCATGTCATTGGATGGCACAAGGAAATCGATACATGATCAGGGGAATTATGCAACGTCACAAGCACAGCAAGAGTGACAAATTAACTCATATCAGGGTACAACACATACTCTTTCAAAAGATACCCAGGGATCTTTTATGGCCTCAGAGAGCCAGGACATCAGTTTTATATCTCATCCAAAGGACAGCACCATTTTTACAGCTCGGTGTCTCCATACTGCACTGGGGCACTGCACTGGGATCCTCACAGACCACAGGATGGGCTAACCTGTTGGCCAATCGCACACCTCTTCCAGCAGCAACCTAGCTTTCTCTACTCTCCGAATCTAAGTACTGGCCAGGCTCAAACCTGCTTAGATTCAGAAGGATTACTTAGTCTGAACCGCAGGTGGTATGACTGCTGACAGTGCTGTGCTGCCACTGCCACTGCACAACTCTACCTTGAATATATGCACCTGCTAAGCTACTAAATGTAACTACTAAAGTAAGTTAATCTACTACCGTGGCATTCATTTCTTGTTTTTTCTCCAAAAATCTTCTGGGACTGTGTGGTGTACCTTTCCATTTACATTTATTGACATTTAGTCTGTGCCAGTGCCTGTCTCAATCTACAGCTATCAATGTTGCCAAAAATGATGTCATTTGTAAGGATTTGGTGTATTTTAACCTCTGATCTTAACTACCCGCCAGTCATAAATGCATGAATGTTTTTCTAAGGACACGACACTGACCATGTAAAAGATTGCTGTGTGTACCTATATCACTGGAGCTATGAAGATCCCGATAAGGAGGTATTGCTTGTAACTTAAGTGAGTCATTATGGTTTATCTATCCATGAACTCAGGAGCTTCTGAATGGAGTTTCATTTTGAACCGAACAAATACGAACAAACAAAAACAAAGTCTGACAGCTTCACCATTAGTAGACCTTCAATGAGACACAAAGGCAAATTCAATTTTTGCTTTATTTTATTTGTATCCATGCATTTTGTTCACAGAGCTGTCTCTGATTAACCAAGCAGGTAAAGGTAGATGAATATGGTCCTAGTACATCAATACGTGACATGCAAACAAACATCCTGTATTGATTCTTCTGTTTTCAATGAGCAAGCTACACTTGAATGAGAGCTACAGCTACATTTGATAAAAATGATCGATCGTGAGCAAAACGCCCTTTGGTTTTCTTTGCATCAAGCAGTTTGCAATGATGTAAACTCATCTTTATCTGCAAGTGTCCCGTTCTGGTCCCATTATCTGCCAGACTGAGGGCAAAAGGGTCACAAGAAAAGAAATTATGTGATTTGCGCTCTCTGAAACATCTTATTCTTACATTTCCTCTTCAGAATACTCCGGTTTGAAATATTACAATTTACAAATGCAGAGATATTCATCAGCAGCACATTTATGAAGGATACAGAGGGGAAAAAATCATGATAAACTCACGTTTGAGGCTGAATCCTCGATGCCCTCTTCAGAGTAACACAAGCTAACTCCTAACATCAAATGTTTAGCAATGATATATGCGTGGACCCCCCCCCCCTCCCTAATACCACCCTGTCCCACCACACCACTTCTCTGAAGTACAAGGTCACCCATGCACTTTAGACAGATTTACCCTTATGTATTGTTTACCATGATCTGTGCTGCCGCTTTGGGAATCATTTCACAATCTTACACACATATTCAAGGAATATGTGCTTTGGCAGGGTTTGTAGCCCCTGGAAAAGGCTGTTACCCATGTTCTAATGGAAGGTGGCACGCACATGCACCACCGCAATCAACACGATTATTCTGCCTGTGAATTCATGCAGAATGGCATCTTTTAAATGGTGGTGTGAATGGACTCATAATAATCACTCTAATACGAAATGACATTTTGGGTGTAACTCAGCCTAGTGCCCTGGGCTGCATGTACTTGAGTTGAAGATTCAATAAAAAAAAAAACTGGCAACAAGCTTTGGATGCTCTGCACATATTTTGTTTTTCAGGTGCATATTCATTATTCTTGTGCTGTTTACAGCAGAATTTAGCCAAGCACATGCCGTGCAGTCACGCACTGCCACTCCCAATACTGGACAGGGGTCGTGTTCCCTATTGCTGTGAATGAACAGGGCAATAGTAATGGAATCAGTCATGGGACACTCTCCAACATCCAGCTGAGGTTTGCGATTTAAATCTGCAACAATCCGATTCCCGAGCCTCTGGGAAATGTATGACCAAAATGTCAAATATAGGCCTCACAGTTTCACAATGTTTTCCTCAGAAATAAGTCGGAGTACAGGACGTGGCTGGCGTTTTGGAAAGTCCACCTTTCTAGGAAAATCTAAATCTTTTTAAGACAGCCCCTCTGTGAATATGTATCTCTCTGACATGATAAATAAAACGAGTTTTAAAAATTATGGTTATTTCCAGTGTCCTCTTACTTGGAAGATAATTTCGCACTTACATGCTGCTTGTCCTAGTAGTACAGCTTCACTGTACAGCGTCACTGTACAGCTTCGTGTGGTATTGCTATCAATATATTAAATGTCAACACCGTTTGTTGATTTCTGTTTTCCCTAAGTGGTGGCTGCTACCCGTTAATTACATAGGCCTAAAGAGAATGCGATAAATATTTAACTGTCATTTCTGCAGTTCTTGTTTGGGAAAGATTTAACTTCCATTAGCTTAATTAATAAAATTTAATAAAATAAAATATTTTAATTAATAAAAAAAATCTGTTCAAAGTTACCGAAATTACTATTTGCTTGTATGTTATCATAAATACAAGACATTACAGGCAGTATACAGGACAACACGTGGGAATAATGACTTACGATTTTTTCGATGGAGAATCACAGTGTTTGTTTATGACATTATTAAATTCTCATAAGACCAAAAACCCTTGGAATTATACCCAGTTCCTCAGCGGTAATTAAATTCTGGAGTAAATGTCAAATAATAGCAATCACCTAAGTATTTTCCTATCTTGCCCTGTGGCGGATAGGGCGGCGATCTCAGCGACTGAATTGTTTGGGCGTTAGTCGTTGTTTCATTGGCTGAGAGTTCTGCATTCTCGGAATTTTATTGGTCACTGCCTTTCAATGTCCCGCCCTCGCTGCGCGAGGGACGCTGGAGAGGGCGGTGACAAAACAGCTGGAAGAAGTGAAATAAACAAGGCGGTGACTGATCGACAAATATATACGGGCGCCTACAGACAACTTTGACAGAGCAAATATAAAAAGAAAGGAGCTTAAGGAGAAAAACGTGAAACTGAAGGGGACTTGTCTTCTGAGTTTAGCAACTGTGTCGCTGTTGGAGAAGTATATAAACGGAAGGAATCCTACAGTGAGTACAGGAAGATCAGCAACATGAGTTTTATGTATAAACTGCGGTATACATATATGGCGACTGTTTTTTTTTTTCATCTAGATGAGTAGATTAAAGTGAGTTTTTAAAAAACCGGCCGACGGGAATCGAGGCTAATAGCTTTTCGTTTTCACGGGTGTCTTTGTGTCTGGTGTGATTTGACGAAGTTCTGCGCCATCCTCGATTTGCCGTACTGAGGTGAAGCCGCGCCAGTGAGCGTCGCTGCCTCCAGCGTCGGCTTTCATCATGTTTCCCCTCGACTCTCCCTGGAATA
Source organism: Mormyrus hasselquistii (assembly GCA_026779605.1). Classification (NCBI taxonomy): domain Eukaryota; kingdom Metazoa; phylum Chordata; class Actinopteri; order Osteoglossiformes; family Mormyridae; genus Mormyrus; species Mormyrus hasselquistii. The sequence goes on along the minus strand of JAODKE010000007.1, from coordinate 14,027,066 downwards.
TTTCGTTCGCCGGCTGCGGCTTCCTGGGCATCTATCACGTCGGCGTTGCGAGCTGTCTGCAAGAGCATGCACCCTTCCTAGTAGAGAATGCCCGGCACATCTACGGAGCATCGGCGGGGGCCCTCACAGCGTCCGCCCTGGTCACCGGGACGTGCTTGGGTACGTATGAGGCCCTTTGGTGCTACCCAACCTACCTTGCGTTGGCGTGTAATCCGTGAATGAATAATCTACGTATTTTTAAAGATAATAATAATCGAGGTATGATGAGCGTGACTCGTGATCATTGATGCGCACCGTTCCTTTGTCATTGCTCTCCCTAACTGGCATCGGCTCCGCTGGCATCCCGGAACAGCTGGATATATTTCAAAGTGCTCACCGTGTTCTGAGCAGTGTTTCGACCTGACTAGCATCGTCCTGTAAAACCAAGATAATGAATCTGATTACCTTCGATGATCTTGCCAGCCATGCCTTTTCGTTTTACTTTCTTTTTTGTTTTAATGTTATTTTGAATAATGTTTTTGAGCATAGTACATTTCTTGTCGAATGCCGGATGCATAAAACGGTTTTTTGTTTTTGCCTTGTGTGTCTTTTAAGAGAGGAAAAGTAAAGGATTTATTCATTTTGTTGATGGAGGCCTTATAAGTAACTATAACTAATGTTGGACAATGCTGTCTGTTCAGGAGAAGCTGGGGCGAACATCATTGATGTTGCCAAAGAAGCCCGAAAGCGATTTTTGGGGCCCATGCACCCCTCCTTCAACCTGGTGAAGATCATGCGGAAGTTGTTGTACAGATCACTGCCCCCAGATTGCCACTCTCGTGCCACTGGAAGGTTAGGCATCTCCTTGACCCGCGTGTCAGATGGAGAGAATGTTTTGGTGTCCCAGTTCAACAGCAAGGAGGAGTTGGTCCAGGTGAGAGCATTGGCATTCCCCGCCTGACAAGCACGTTGGGCAGAGGTTCTCAAACTTTTCGATCAAAGGTCCACATCAGGTTTTTGTTCAAAGTCAGAGATCCGGATCAGTGCATCCAGTCCACGGACCTTGAGAAGCCCTGGCATAGGGAGTCGACACTCAGAACAAGCAGGGCTCAGCTGTGGCCTGTACTATGAAGCGAGGTTACTGGCTTATCGGGGTACCTTGTTGGATTTAAGGGACTACAGTTTAAATAGACTTTATCTTCATTCACTTACATTTTGCCCAGACTACCTTAAATCCGACAAGTTACCCCAATAAGCCAGTATCCTCGCTTTATAGTATAGGCCACTGGCCTCTGTGCAAACATGAACAATGGAGATGAACTGAAAATTGCATTAAGATCCCTACAAGAGCATAATACTTGTGTGACATCACAGACGGTTACTGAGGCAAAATTCTGATATTCATAATTCATAAAACCTGTCTCATTCGTAAAAACATTTCTCCTGTATTTAATGAAGACATTAGCCGGTTGTGTATTAGGTGATATGCAAGTAATATATACTCATCTGGAATTTTATTGAAATTATAACATAAGTTATATGTTATAATTTAACATATAAGTTACTGAAGTTACTATGAAAGTTACTGTGTCAGACCAAGAGAAGTGCGGCCGAGACTTGGCATAATTCCTGTACTATTACATAATCGCTGGGAAAGTTTAGAGGTTTTTGGGCTTTGTACAGATATAATGGGACTCTGACACAATGTAATTAAGACACACAATTGTCTGTAACATGGATGCTCTGGCTTAAACCTGCTTACTGACACTCATAAATCAACACTCATACTGATACAGCAAAAACCACATGTAGCGTTACACTGTCACTGTTATTGACTGGGATACACTTTGGCACTCTGAAGCACTCAGACACTCGCTGTCAACGGTACATTTTTAATTAACGAGTCCAGCATTATTTCACTTTTTATGACCTACACACTTCCCTTTGATCCGTGTAAGCAGAACGTGTTCATCGCCGATATTGCTAACACAGACACATCCTACACAACTGAGGGGAATGTTAGATAAATCGAATGTTGTATGTTATTTACTAGAATATCACTGTTTATGGTCAGAGGTGCATCATTTTATTTTTGTGGCTGTACCACCAAAACCAGAAGCTCTGAACAACAACAACAATTATAATAAAACTGTTAGTGCTTGTATTGTACTTACTGTACCTGCCAAATCACCCTTTACAGTGTTCTTTGCATTGTGTGCTGTGACCTTGAAGTTGGTCCCTATCACTGTTAGTAATATCCCAGTAATCTGTGACTTGTCGTCTTGTGTCATGTGGTATTTGCCTCTGGCTTGCGTTTGATGTTCACACTGCCCTCTCTGCCTAGGCGTGTGTCTGCAGTGCCTACATCCCTGTGTACTGTGGCCTCATCCCTCCTACGCTACAGGGAGTGGTAAGTATCACGTCTGCATATACTTGGCAGCTGTACTGCTGCACAGTGTCGGAACTGTCAGTATTTTATTTTTTTCATGTGAATCTTTTTTTAAAGACTTGATTAGTTGACGGGGGGTGGTCAGTTCAGAGTCTCTGGCTGAAAATGAATCTCAGAGCTGGAGGATTCAGAAAGTCTCGGACAAACAGAGCATGAGAACGGTCAATTGTAAGCTGTGCCTGCATGTCCTAATGATCCTGTGGCAACACGCTCAGTTTATAGAGTTAATGCTTGTTGCTGAGTCACTAATACTGTACCCTCAGGGCCCCTGTGTTATGGGTATGATTCCCATCTCCGGCTGTACCTCTGGGGAGTTTGTGTATCCACTTTGTTTGCGTGGATTTCCTTTGTGTGCCCCGATTCTCACTGAACAGTCTAAAAGCCTGTGACTAAATGAAGTGGTGGCTCTCAATTGTGGAGTAAGTTTGAGCGTATCGAGCGTATTCCCTGGGATGGGGCAGCTTGCAGGCCAAGGTGCGCCCTGCCTTTTTCTGGAACAGCCTCCGGGTCCACTGCTGCTGAGTATGGGTTACTGGATGGATAAACTGTGATGTTGCATGGCTGTAGTTTTTGCAGTACAGCCTAGAACACTGTTTCTCAACTGGGACCAGTTCAGTGGATCGTGAAATTTTAATGCCACCCGACCCGGTCAGCAAATTTGTAGAATTTGGGTTGTGACTTAGTGACCAAGGGGAAATGTGGGTCCTGGAGCTAAATCATTTGAGAACCACTGCCCTAGAGCTTGCTGCATGGCAGTAGTCACTGCAGCGCCCCCAAGAGTTTGTCGTGCTGATTTTTCAGGCCCTGCTCTCAATATCAGTATGCGCATTATCGGTGTTTGTCTGAATGTCACTACGTCGTGACCAGCAGCTAAGCCGTTCGTGTTTAACATCTTTCCTTTAACATTCTGCGTCCCTCCTGTCTTCCCTCCCACCTCCCCTGCTCTGTTTACCTCTCCCTGCCCTTTTATTTTGCTCTTCTTCCTTTGCTTCTTTGCTGTACAGCTTGATCACTTTTGGACTTGGCTAGCCTAGTGTACGCTTCCCTCTCCCAGTCTCCGCTTCTTGGCTTTCCAAGCCCAGCTGTGTGACCTTTCATCCGCTTCTGTTTCTCTGCATCGTTGCCGTCTCCCTGTTCCCAGGAGGGTGCATTCTGGAGGACGTGTTGCCAGGGTTTGGTCGCTGGGTACGCGTGGACACTTTGACCCACACAAACACACACATGCCTGCACGCACACGCTGACTGGAATCTGGTGCCATATGAACTTCTTTAAACCTCATAAACATACCCAGAGTGTCCAGGACGGCATCATATGACTATAATCAGGGGCGCACATAACTGGTACGCAAGTATGCATTCACCTTTTAAGGATGATACTTGTGACAGTCGATCGTCACACGTATCGTTTTTAAAGGTGAATGCGTACCTGTGTACCAGTTATGTAATAGAGACGATGTGATTTAGCTGTTTGGAAAATGCAGAGCGAAAACACAGAGCCACAGTGATGAAATTGTGTCATTTCAGTCGCTATTGACGTACTTCTTGTTATACTTGAGACCTGTAGTGCGTCACTTTTGTATTATAAATAATGACAGAAGCATTTTCTTGTTTGTTTTCTGTGCGAATCCTGTTGTGGCTTTTGCTTGTAATGATCTAGATATGTCCAGACTCATGTCCTCACTTTCGGGACAAAATCCAGAAGTAAATCTATGGATACCTGTATAAGAAGCAAAACAAAATGTCACCTTGGCTCTGGAGCAAAAATCGCCAAAGAAAGCATCTGGGCAGGGTTCCCGTCCCCCCGAAGGGGTGGCGACAGTGACGTAGGAACTATGACAGTGAACTTTGCCAAGCAAACTGTGAGGGGAGGGGCCTTGGCCCCAGAGTAACTGCAGGGAGTCACAGAGACATACTGTCCGCAATAAAAATACACCAGTGTCCGAATGGGAGGCACGTGCTCGGTTGTCGTGCCTGTGTGTTCACGTGTGTGTGCGTCCATGCACCACCGTGACGGGCGACCAGCTGACCTGCTTCCCAAGGTCATTCCGATCCCTCACCGTCCTCTGATTGGCCAAAGATTAAACCTAGATCTTCCGGGCTGTTCCGAGTTAATCCTGCTGTTCATGCGCACTGGTGCCGACTGGTGTGTCAGTGCTCCTTTAAGTTCTTACCGCCGCAGAAATCATCCCCTTTTTTATACATGATCACAGGAGTAGTTTGGGAGACTCGGCATACGACTCGCTGTGGTTCCCTCGCTTCATTCTGGGTCTGCTGCAGTGAGGGGGGCAGACCCGGTTCGGGCAGGGAGCAGTATGAAGTAGGACAAAGCATTTCTAGTCGAGTTAAGAAATGGTCAAAATGAGGGTTATTTGTCATTTGTACAGAGAAGGTTGGAATGCTTCCACTGCCATCTCAGTGCTTTAAGTAACGAGAAGAGATGTTGCAAAAGGGGCACTTCAGGAGTAGTATGAGTGTGCAGTAAGAACAAAGTACAAATTACAGTACAGCAGTATAGCTGTAGATTAACAGCCAGTGAACCGTAAGTATAGCTGTAACAGTAACGTAAACGGTATCCAGATATCAAGTGATTGAAGAAAGGTAAAGAAAGAGCAGCTACAGTAGTAGGTAACGTGCAGTGGTCCGTACGACGGTATACTTGCATTTGATGTGTTTAAGATGTAGAAACCCTGTCTGTGTTCTGCTTTGCATCTCAGTGCTCATTCCCTGTTTCAACAGCAGGAGGCGTGCCTGTGGTACTGTTTTTGTTTCATGCTCCGAGAATTCGAAATGGCCTTCCTGTCTTCTGATTTAGCATCTCCTTACCAGACTGAGATGCCGCCAGTGACGTCTGAGTCCTATTTCTGTTCTCTGGAGTTTTAGTGTTACCAATGCTTGCTGTAGTATGACTTATCCGCGCATCAGATTAACCCTAACGGCCCCCCCCACCCCAACCCAACCCCCCTGTCTCTCAGCGATACGTAGACGGAGGCATCTCGGACAACCTGCCGCAGTATGAGCTGAAGAACACCATCACGGTGTCGCCCTTCTCCGGCGAGAGCGACATCTGTCCCCGTGACAGCTCCACCAACCTGCACGAGCTACGCTTCACCAACACCAGTATCCAGTTCACGCTAACCAACCTATACCGGGTGTCCCGCGCGCTCTTCCCACCCGACCCGCTGGTATGTCACACAGGGAACCCATGCAAGACGTCATGAGCATGTGCGAGGTTGTGTGTGTCACTGGTAACCCCTTTGCTTATGTCTTTGGATTCATAGGTAATGAAAGCCATGTGTAAACAGGGGTATCGTGATGCCTTGCACTTCATCAAGAAGAACGGTGAGAGTTCTCAGCCCCCAAAGGCCTTCTTACATGTGTTAAAGAGCTGGAGTTAAATTACATGTCCCTTTAGATAAGACGGCCTGCTCAGCCCTTGCACGGCTAGAAGTTAGAAACAAGGAAAAAGTTCAAATTGCTTTTTTCTCTTCTAGTGCTGTCACCTAGTGGCCCACTTTAATATGGCAGGCTTACCAATGTGTGCGACACACCCACGCCAGGCCCATGCGTCACTATAATTGAATTTGCAGTGGACGCCTGCAGGTTTTCAGCAAGTAGATCCACCCAATGGACAGCTGCCACATTACATACTTCAGAAAGGAGGATTTTTTTTCCCTCCCCAGTGGGGTTGTTTTTCAGAATGCCTGAACTTAATCACTCATCTCCTTCCTATTCAATAGTCATTTTGAGTCTGCAGAGTAAAAATGGCAGCTCCCAAAAATGATCTTTGGTGGGAGCAAGAAAATAAATAAGTTGAGAAATAGGAATTATTGGTAGGCATAGTTTGTATTAATATTATTATTAATGTGGTTAGATGTGTGCAGAGGATTGAGTCTGATTTCAGTCTGTACTCCTTCTTCTCACCTCACAAGCACCAGGAGCTGTGCTCATTTGTGAGAGTTAATAAAGACTGTCGGTTTTATAAGATCATAACCACACTGCATGTGCCCAGCTTGACGTCTGTGTCCTATGCACTGCGTGCAGTGCGTATCTTGGCTGAACCAGTGCCGGTTCCTCTTTCTGGAGCACAGGCCTGCTGCAGTTCCGCGGACCCCATCGAGCCCTCCTCGACATAGGCGATGGGGTGGAGGAGGAGGAGGAGGAGCAGGAGGAGGAGGAAGAATATGAGGATGAGGAGGGCGATGAGGATGAGGGGGCCCGGCAGGGCGAGCAACACAAGAGGCAGCCAGCTGTGTTCAGCAACAGCTCCAGTGAAGAGGACCACATATTTGAGCACCTTCCCCCAAGGCTACACCAAGGTGGGTGGAGGAAGAGCAGAGGCACTGCACCGGGGGCGGGGGTGGAGACAGACAGACAGAATACCATATACCAGCTGCTTATCTCCTCAGCTGAATGTCTCATTTAACCAAAAGTAACTTAAATATTTACATCAAGACTCATTTAATGGTCATCAAAGCATATAAAAGGCAGTAAAATCATGTTTCCATTCCTAAAGAATCGGCACAAATATTAATGAAAGTAAGCAAAGACTCTTTGCTGCCCCCTATAGCTCTAGTGGAGGCCTGCAAGGAGAGGAGGAGCCGCTTCCAGTCTCTGAGCAACCTGCTGCCCATCAGGATGGCTTCGGCCATGTTAATTCCCTACACCCTGCCGCTGGAGTCGGCCATGTCTATGACTGTCAGGTGGGTGTGAGTTTCGCACTGTACCCCCCCCCCCCAGTTCCCACTGACTGGCCACCTGCTCCTCAATCTGGCCATTCTGGTGGAAGGACAGACATGTATGTGTCTTATGATTGTCTTTTGACTTTATTGCTTTTCTCTCTCTTTGTCTTTCTCTCAGACTGCTGGAATGGTTGCCAGATGTGCAGGAGGATGTAGGCTGGATGAGGGACCAGACAGTGAAGCTGCTGCAATGTGTCCTGCGTCAGGCGAAGAAAAGCATGTCCCAGCAGATGTCTGCACGGTGAGAATAGCTGCTGCAGTCGAGGGGCTGTCTGGCTGTACTGCATTATAACAGGCCAGCAGGCCAATCACCTTGATTCGCAAAGTTACTGTCCCAGGCCGACCTTTTCTTCTCCCATAAGCCCCCAGAGCTGGAAACAAGCTGCGACTCCAGCGGCTCCTCCTCTCTGTCTCGTGTTAATCCCTCTCCTCTCTCAGGCTCTTCTGCTCCGGGTTAATCCCTCTCCCTGTTGTTTTTTTTTCTCTTTCTTTATCCTCAGACTTTCATACCATATGGAGCTGCGCCGTTCTCAGTCCTTGCCCACCTCTCCCAGCGGCGTGCTTCCGCGCTGGATGAGTGGGGGCAGCTCCACGGTACTGGACCTCTTTCTGCGTTTGGACCAGTACCAGCGTCAGCTGCTGCCGGGCCTCTTCTGCGTCAACATGGACGTTCAGGCCTCCATGTACTCCCAGGCCTGGGCGGGCAGGGAGAGGGCGTCTCTGCCAGATCTGCCAGAGGAAGGGCTGGTGATGCGTCCTATGAGTCCCACCCCGCCCACGCCACCCCCATCCCCATCCCTGCAGCACAAAGAAGGCACCGTCCAGCCCTAGGGCGTATCAGTCTGCACCCATGTGACTGAACATGTCTTCAGAACAATCCTACCTTACAGACGGCCTTGGCCTGCACTGAAGGAATGACATTTACCCATGCTGGGACTTTTAAAATGTAATCCTCATTGTGACCTTTGACCCTTCTGCTCATTTGAGCTTTTTAAGCCATTCACCCCCCACCCCAGACAGAGGAGATAGACTTAATATTTATTCTCCTGTATTCAACAAACAACCAAAAGAACATCAACCACCTGTAGGTGTTGGCACAGACGGGCACTGTCATGTGCCCGCAGAACGAGCGCTCTGCCCCGCAGGGAAGCCATGCCAAACGTTCCTGAGATTCAGCGGGGATTCCGCACTCAGAGGTGCCTGACTGCAGCCAAAGTGCCTGTACTTGGAGCAGAAACACAGCCCCACAGAAGGCAATGAGGGGATATGGACACAGAGACTGGGGGGGGGCTGGAAAAATCTGCATCTGTATCTGTCTCATTGAATTCCCAGCCCAGCCACTGACACTGCAGGCCACATGAAGCCCATGTTGGGATTTAACGGTCTTCTAATGCAGTGTCTTAGTATTATGTACAAAGTGCACTTTGTGTGTGTGTGTGTGTGTGTGTGTGTGTGTATGACAGCATGATGAGAGTGACAGTATGAAGTTCATCCATCCTGTATTTGATGTCACGCTGATCACACAATGGATGATCAGCGTGTCAGATCGCCAGGAGGGGCTGTGTACACAGGCTCTAAGCAGTGTGTCCTCCCCATGGCAATCCTCGGAACTCCCTGACAATAAGTACAGTACTGACTTACTGTACTGCGTCTCAATACTTAATCACAACAGTTTAGCTGTTTTAAGAACTTTGCGTTTGTCAGTGAGACCAAATGCATTTTACTGTTTTTTTTTTTTTTTATGGATGGTACAAAAACCTCCAGTTGCTGCTTGTTCTGTTTCACAAAACAAGAAATGAAGTTGATTTGGTTGCTAATTTCAATGTGAATATACAGCACAATTGCTTTTTGCTTTTAAGCTTAAAGTCAGTGTAAGGGATAGGAGGCCCCCTTGTGGCCCTTTTTAATTTTCATTGACTTTTTTCAAAAGCCATTTTTTGTATGGACAAGGAGCTCCTAGAAGACTGATGTTTCGTTTCTTACATATGGAAAAAAAATGTTTTTAATTACAATGACCCTTGTCCAGTCGGATTAGTGCTTGTGGGGTGGGGCTTCTGAGAAATCCCTCAGGTGCTGATTTGGAACAGCGTGACAGCCAGCTAGGCTTACAGTAACACAGCTGGGGAGAACTTGGGGGGGAAAAGCCGTCTGGATGAAGCTATTTAGCTTGTTGTTGGAGGATGCCCTGAGCAAAGCCTCAGTCTGCACTGCATTCATAGCACAAGTGAATATTAATTTAAAAAGAGTTAATTATGTTATGCTTAATTGTATTATGCTCTGTTTTCCTCAAGCCATTATTCAGAAACCGCCTTGTGTTATCTATCTGTAAATAAAAAGTGGGTTTCTAATGATATTAATATTCATCTCTGGTGGCGTGTGGTTATTTTGTTTTTTTTTTCATGCGTTGTCTGTCCAATGAGTGTTTCGTGATTTTGCGTGGGATGCGCTTTGCGGGTCGCCTGCGCGCGGAAGTCGGCCGTGGAGCCCCGTGCACGTGCGCGGCCGCGCGCCAAGCATCGGCGTTCCACGCTCGCACCGCCAGGGGGCAGAGTTCACCTCGTCGGCCCGCCTCTCTCATCCTCTCCCCGGATCATGAGCTGAGTCTTCCCGGGAGAAACTTGAGGAAGATGGCGGCGGACGATCGCTCCCGGTCCGAAGCTGCGAAGCAGCGACGGCAGGACCAGCTCCAGCGGTGGCTGGGATCCGAAACCGACAGAACCGGGACGGAGCTCCGGGATCGGCCCTCGACGAGTGGAGGGCGTCGGGCCCGAGTGCGCTTTGCCCAGGGTGCTGTGTTTATGGCCGCTTGCTCCGCCGGGGACCGGGAAGAAGTGTCAGAACTGCTGAAGCAGGGAGCCGATATAAACCACGCGAATGTTGACGGACTGACGGCACTGCACCAGGTAAGTGCGGGATAAGTGGTGACCGTGTCGAGCCGGGAGTGACAGCCCGGGTGATCGTACATATGTCGGTCAAGTAGAATCCAACAGGTCCGGGTTCACGACGAAGTGACATAGCGGCGGCCAAATGCGAACTAACAGACTGCAAAAAGTTATATACGGACAGGTTAGCGGTCGGGCGGCGGGTATCAAACCCGAATTAGACCTCTACTTTGATTTATACCAGGTGAGTTGCGAGAATAGGGAGCGATTCCGCTTTTTTTCGGGGAGGGCGTTTCGCACAGAGCTCAGCTTCCAGGATTCATAACAAAGGGAGAAACGTCTCAAAGCGGATTTCGCATCGCAGCCCAGCTCCCGATCCCATCCCAAGCCCGGTATCCGGAGGCGAGCCCTCGTAGTGACAGACTTTTCCCCAGCGTGGGTTTTCCCAGTCGGGAGTGACATGACCAGTGACACCCAGCAGTAAATGAAGCAGGCAGATGTGGGGTAATTAAAAGTAACGATATTAAGTGACATGCAAGTATGTGGTAGTGGGATCGTTTTGCGCTGGTGTGTGCCTTATTCCCCCACCCTGCCGGGGAGTGTCGCTCTGTCCCCTCGAAGTGTACCTGGCAGCACGCAGTGGGGTCACGTCGCTCCCCCGTCAGCCTCCCTGAAAGTTCTCCCCATCAGACCCTCCCGCTCCCATCGAGAGCCCGTCTTTTCTCCCCTCTAGTCGGCGTTTAATCACAGAGGGGGCGTAAAACTTTTTTTTTTTTTTTAAAGAGAAGACTACTGTAGTTCTGGAAAGGGTCTTTAAAGTCGAATGGTATTATAAATTCTCGGTATTTTTTAATTAAATATAGCTATAAAACTATTTAAGTGTGATGTAAATTTTGTGCACAATAAACATTTCTAATTAGTAAATAATATGGTAATATATATCTTCAATATAGCTAGTATAATGTAATTTTCATGCTTAGGAATGTTATATCATATGTGTGTGGGGCATGCAAATAGGTTTTGTAAGACAGGTGTCTTTTGCGGTAATGGCCTATTGGTCTTCTAATTTTCAACTTTATTTAAGTGCTTGGTAGCTGCCAGGGGTACAGTGCTGCTAACAAACAGGCCTCAGAGCACATAATTTGCACAAAGAGCACTTCCTCTCTCACTCCGTCTCCTGGGATCTACCAAAAATAACCGTCAGTTTGACCTTAACCCTGAATCTCAACAGGGAGGACTGTGTGTGTGTGTGTGTGTGTGTGTGTGTGTGTGTGTGTGTGTGTGTGTCCATTTCTGGGGTCATATTCTGTCTTTTTTTTTTCTCCCCCTCTTTCTTCGTCTCTAACTCTTACTCCTGTTGTGAGCCTGTTGCCAGGCAACCCAAATTAAATATACACTCTGCAAATTTTCCATCCCATCCATCCAAATTGTGTCTCTGCCTTGTTCTCTCTATCCCGCTCTCCTCCGCTCCGTGGCCTGTCCTGTTCCCTCTCTCCCGTGCCCTCCGCATGGCCCTGCTCCCGCCCACCCGGCTGCCAAACACAAGGCGGTCCGGTGGAAAAGGAGCGGAAAAAAACATGGCCGACTGCCGAAGCGAGTGCCTGAGTCACCGGCCCCAAGGAGGGCTAGTAGGCCCTGCTCTTGCTCATAATGCGGCTTTTCATGAGCTTTTCCACTCACCCGTCCGGTCCCACTCTTTCGACCCCCAAGGCAGTACACGGGGGGAAGGGGGGTTGTCCTTTTGGAAACAGCCCCCTTGTTAGAGCAGAACAGTCTTCAGTGGACCGTCCCTTGTGCTCTGACCTAAAGGCTGACCTGGCAGGGAGTTTACCAGAGCTGAGCTTTGGTTTAAGGCTGGTGCCTCTGTGAAACACTGGGGATATGCCTGCCTGTCTTTCTGCTTTTTTGTTTGGGTGGAAGCATGTTAGGTCTTTATTATGGCCTTCTGGGCTTTTTAGGTTCCTAACAGCAAAGCAGGATGAGTCGATGAGTCGTAGTGTGTGTGCTCTGAGCATTTTTTTTGGGGGGGGGGGGGGGGGGAAAGGGGGAAGGTGATATATGACATAAAACTAAGCTAAAGATTTGAATTTTGGATATCTGAAAAATTAATGCATGAAATACAATTCAGATTGACAAATTGACGTGTAGTGAAATGCTGGAATGCTCCCAAGACTCCCAAGACTGTACTCAAAAAGAAAATACCCAAGATATAAATATTTAAAATAAATGATACAAAGGAAAAAAAAAAAAAACGAATGCCTGTATTTACAAATGGCAGTGCAAATCAGAAAGCTGTATATGAGGAATGCCTGAAAGTGCTGACAGTACGTCTCTGTAGGCATGTTAGTTACAGTATTTATTTGTAATATTAATTGTCAGCAGGTGGTCTAAAGAACTGCAACACCTACATTTTACTTGAATTATGATACAGTAATTATTCAATAACTTTTCATAATTCAAAATGTGATGTCCACCTGCTGGCTCACTCCCTACCCTTCTTGCTGCGTTGTAGGATCTCATTTGCCTCTTTCAAAGTCACTCCTGCTTGAGCTACCACCAGATCCTCAACCCTGGTCATTACCTGCAAGGAGTAAAGGGACGTCTTAATTGTGCCGAGATTCAGCTAGATGATGACATTTAAAGGAGAATGGAGCGACGTCCTTGACGTCCTCACGGAAACATTCAAATAAACTTAAGAAACATTCCCCCCCGCCGGGTCACTGATACTGGCTGCGAGGAAGACACTGCCCACCTCACTGAGCGGCAGGTGATGGTCTTCCTCCTTGAGGAAGTCGATGTCCCGGGAAGAAATTATGCCGACGAGGCGGCCACCCATTTGGCCGTTGTCTGTAATGGGGATGCCGCAGAAGCCATGCCGGGCCTTGGCCTCGAATACATCCTTCACACGGGCGCTCGGGCTCATGACCACTGGGTCTGTGATGAAGCCCTGTTCATACCGCTGATGGAGAAGAGGGAAGTGTGAGAAGAAGGGGGCAGGGGGTGCGGTAGTGGACAGGAGGGGACATCTTAAGCCAGACATTCCTACAGCTGCGCTGCTCAATCTCAGCTCTGCAGGCCTAGTGCGATTCCTTGAGCCCAACACTTAACTTTCACGCCTGCTCAATTCATTCTGACCACGATAAGCTTAACATTCTTTGATGGAGTAATTGTAGGGATAATAATTCTAAGGCACAGATTAAGATGAGATTCATTATTCAAATGCAGATTGAGAACAACTGAATGCATCTTAAGAATCAAAATCAAGTTAATGCAGAATCTCAGCCTCACAGCCATTCCTATAATGCCCATCCCATTGAAACTGCAGTCTTAAAATCAGACAAGATGGTCCAGCTGCAGACACCTGTAGAGTGGAGCTCCACAGGAAACACGTGATCTTTAAGGGCGTAAGGTGGAGCTCCGGTTAGGGTTAGGTTAATGTTAGTTCTTTAAAGAAAATCAGAACAAAATATCTTTCTTTTCCAATCCCACAAAAAGTTAAAGAAATCCATTTCAAAATTATGTATGACATTTATCCTTGTAATGACTTTCTGCAAAAGAAATTTGCCATAAATAACAATTCCTGTGTTTTTCGCAAATCTGATATTGAGATGCCAGAACATCTCTTTTTCCTTTGCAATGTTATACATGTTTTTTGGAATAATTTTCAAAAATGGATCTTAAGTAAGACATCAGTTCCACCCTTAAGTTTTGAGATGATAAAAGTTGGTTTGACAGGAGATGAAGAATCAAAATACTGTTATAATAATTTAATTCTTCTGGCAAAATTCTTTATTCATAAGTCCCGGTTTCTAAAAATCACCCCAATTTTCCAGGTTTTTTTTAAATGAAATTAAATGAAATATTTAAGGAAGCGCTACAACATTGCAACAACATTAAAGCCCATTCTTTATATCATTATATTGACAATTTACTTTAAAAAACCGAAGTCCTCTTATAAGTAATAAGGATATATGTTTTTTTTTTGGACTATGCTGCTATAAAATTTCACAATGTTGTATTATCTGTGCTCAATCTCCAGTGCTCCATTGTTAATTATTTTTTTATAAAATTGTAAACTGTCCCCTGGAATACTTTTGTTTTGAAATAAAGTTAATGAAAGTTAATTCATAGCAGCTCAGGGAAACCCAACAAATTTCAAGGAAGAAAGGGGACAAAAAGGCAGCATGTGCACTCTGGCCAA
>JAODKE010000007.1:13998856-14008910 GCA_026779605.1 Mormyrus hasselquistii | reverse complement strand
GGGGTGGGGGTGGGCTATTCTTTCAAGAAAGCAATGATATTAGTGATTTTTTTGAATATAAGTCTAGTTGTCAGAAATTCGGTCTACAGTGTAATGTTAGGATCATACATGAGCTGAGATCACGTGTACAGATGCTGAGGTGTTTCTGACTGTTGGGATCATTAGCTGCATTTACACTCAAGTGGCAGAAGTAATGAACGTATTAAATACGACTGGTAATACACAGGTGGATGTGGCATGAATCAGTTACAGAAGTGCATTATTACTAAATAGAGCGTATGATTAGCTGGCTTGCTAATTACTAGCTTTTATATATTTTTTATGTTTATCTTAATAGGGTTTTAAAATATTCATGCCATGTTTAAGCAGGCAGCCAAACATTAAAATAAGAATGCGTTGTCTGTGTTTCTGTAGTAAACGACTGGTTTTACGTGCTGAAGTTTGCTCTTTTGGCATACTTGTGTTTTTCGTCTGATTTGACCTAATTTAATATTCCGTTCTGTTTTATAGTTGTTCCTAACAACATCAAGTCATAAACATAGCTGTATAGTAATTTACTGAATCTTGGTAACTTTGCCAAAATTAGGGGTTTGTCTTGGCTAAGAAACCATTTATAACACTGTGTCTTGTAAGCTGCAGTCCACACACAAGTTCTTCTGCGTTATTCTCGTGTGTTTATCCTAAAATGTGTAGCGTTGGTCATCTTTTATGTCAGTAAACACGCCAATGCAGTGACTGGAATCCAGGCTCACTCGCCGAACCCACTTTTCACTGGCTAAACCGCTTGGTGGCGATACCCAATGGCGGTGACTGCTGACTCCTCCCCACTCAGGGTGCTGCTCCAGTGCGGGCTGGATTTGGACTGCAAGGACTGCGATGGGTGGACGCCACTGCATGCCGCTGCACATTGGGGCCAGGAAGAGGCCTGCAGCCTGCTGGCGGAGAACATGTGTGACATGGCAGCAGTCAGCAACGTGGTGAGGGGGAAAAACCCTGTCTCACACTGCCTTACGCAGTCCCCCACTGTCCCGCAATGTTCCACACCACCCCCGCTTACGAGTGATATTTGGTTTGCTCCGAACAGCCAGCCATACCAATTAACCTTCCTAAGATTTCATTGCTTTCCTGTATATTAACTTCAGGCATCCATGCTTGTGTTTGAGGAGAGTTTTAATTAGCAGCCGCAGGCTGTTGCCTTTATATCTGTGAGTTTTATTGTCCCCTGTTCTACAAATACTTGTGTCTCTCATCCTGTTCTGGAAGCCACTGACTTGAACTGGCGATTTGTGAACCTTCTCCCTAATCCTGAACAGATATGCTTATTGTATTTCGGTTACTGGTCTCTGGTATTATGGTTCAGAATGCAGCAGTAAGAGTGAAAAACTGGGCAATTTGACAAATGACACTGACATTATACAGATTAAGACTGGATTTTTGTCTCTGCAAAGTGGTTTGTGTATCACTGCTCTGTGAAAGAAATCCTTTATGACTGAACATAATCAGGGCCTTCATTACGTTGCCATGTTAGCTAGACCCAGAAGGGTTTGGTTTAACTTGAAACAGTCTATCACATGCAGCAACACACACACACACGCGCATGTACACACACACACACACACACACACACACACACACGTGCACACACATGTATGCAGGCGGGGAGAGGCAGATTTGAGGAGCCACATTCTGCCTCTGTGTCTCAGGGCCAGACTCCCCTGGATGTCGCGGATGAGAATTTGGTGGACACCCTGGAGGAGCTCCAGAAGAAACAGAATGTTGTGAGTGCATCCGTCCACCTGCATGCCTGTCCGTCTGTCTGTCCGTCCATTTTTCAGTCCCTGTTTGTCCTCCTGGAAGTCCCTATGCCAGAAATTCAGTTTGATTTTCGCCCTGTCTTGTTATTTTCCCATGTCCAAAATTTTTCCTCTTGCCCCGAATCTTTTATTCTCTCTTTTACTCTCTTTTTTTATCCCTCTGTCACTTTGGCTCCATCACCCATAGATGCGAAGCGAACGACAGAAAGTCTCCCAGCCGCCCATCATCGAGACCACCCCGCCTGCCTCCACAGCACCCCCGCGGCCGCGCAGGTGGGCCTGAGGGCGCCTCCGTAGCCGGGTCCTGGGGTGCATTGTGTGTCACCACGTCACCGGGTGTCTTGTTTGCTATGGGAACGTGGCACCAGATCACCAATGTGGCAGTACATCCAACACTGTAGCTCTGGTGGCACCTTTGTGCTGCAGCACTGAGGTGCACGCTGGGAAAATCTCAGCCATCGACGCCATGAACACACACAATCACTGTGAAAGCAGGCACGGTCACCATGGAGACAGTGGGTTACTGACACTGAGGATAGTGAGTTATAGATCACTATGGCAACAAGGAGGTACAGACTGTTGTTTAGAGATGTGGTACACCACCTCAAGGAATTGCTTTTAAGAAATATCATTTAATACATGTGGTCAATTAAACTGGTGACTGTTAAATTGCAAACTTGTGGTGGTGTCTGTACCACCTTGACTGTGTCTCCCTGTTTCTGCTTGCTCACTAATTGGCTGTACCTTGTGTGTCGCCTTCACTGTTTGGCCCCTGCATGCTGTTCGTCATCACTTCGGCACCCGCCTCCCCTCCCCCCCCAGGACCTCAATTTCTCGTATGAGCAGCAAAGAGAAGATCAGCCTGCATGAACGGGAGCGGCATCCGCCCCCACCCCTGCAGAACACCCCCAATGAGGATGAGGAGGAGGAGATCCAGGCTGGTCCCCAGGGACCTTCTGGGGCTTCCAGCAGCTCCAGCTCAGAGGAAGACAGCGAATCAGAAAGTGACGCCGAATCAGGTGACCCCTTTCCCAGTGCCCTTGCCTCATTCCAGGATCTGCTTCTTCTCAAACCGTGGGCAGTCCAGGTGTGGCGACTATAGACCGTCTAGTAAAAAAAAGAGGTGTTGCCTTCTAGTGTCGTAATGGTTCTGAAACCGAGACCAAAACAGTGGCACAAAGTTCACGATCTCGTGTGGCCGTTCAGGAAGACTGAACCTCGACATCTACCCCCCCCAACCCTGCAGGATTAGCCTGTTGAGCTCTCAGCTGCATTACTTATGTTACTTAACTCATTTTTCCTTTCCCAATTAATACTATACAAGATGTAAATCATGACATTATTATTCTACTTAAAGGGCGAGCTGGACCTTTTATAAAGTTTGCACCTATTTTTTTACATCCAACTGTATGCGTCACATGACTATTTTGGTCCAATCATGATCAAGTGATAGCGCCTAAACTAGTTTGATTATCTTATCTCAAGATGGATAATAACTGTGAGACTGCAGAGTACCCGGACACATTCAGGTCAGCAGTGTGCGAGCGACGCAGTTATATCCCAGAGTATAGTATTTCATTTTTTAATTAATTTTGTTTACGTAGTTATTTTTTGATAAGGTAATCTAACGTGTTCTTTAGTGTGCTTCTGTTTAGTGTTCCATTGATGGTGATTAATTAAACCCAGATCTTTTTTCCCCCCGTCTTTCTTTTCTTATTCCCCCCCCCCCATTTCCTTGATTATTATATTCAGCAGGGGTTGGGCCATTTACCCTGTATCACCTCATGTTTTCTTTGGCTTTCCTTGCTGGTTTTTTTATTGTAGTCTCCCAGTAGTAGCGCTGTCAGCTAAAACTGCACATAAAAATCCAAAAGTTTCACTTTATTTACTTAGCACGGCGATTCCACGGATTTAATTGACCTGCATAAGGCCCCTGTTGTGTTGTGGCGACTTTTTAATGCTTAGTGTGGTCACTTCTCAGTACTGCGTATGCAGTTCCTCAAACTTTATATAAACTCCTCCACACCACTCAAACACATGCACAGACCCAGGTGTGTCCCAATTAACGTAATTCTTTATTAACTTCAGTCCATGCCACAGTTACTTAAGTGTGAATGTGGTCCCCGGTACAACCTCTAAATGATTATGGTAAGTATTATGTTGTCATAAATACTTGTAAGTACTACTCTTCAATGATTGGCAGCCAAATTGCATGGAGTCTTTGTGTTCATTGTAAGCATATTCATTAAATGATTTGTAACTTTAGCTCTGCCTGCCTTGGTTTTGCCTCCAATAGTGGTTTTTAGTAAACTAACCACGCAGGTCGTAATGCCAACACCCGAAGAACATCCGCTTTAGGTTTTGAATGGATAGTCAGGTGACTAATGTTCTTGACAGCCCCGTCTCTTGCGTACAACGCTGACGGGTCTGGGTGTGGGCTGCTGTAGCGGCCCGGAGCAGGGAATACGTGTTTGTTGTCTGTCAGTTGAGGACTGATCCCAGGAGCAGATTCCCTCTCCGGTCGTGACTGTTGCTGGCTCGTTATGTGGCAAAACCTGTTGCTCGGCCGCATCAGATGGCAGATGTGTGACGGCCCTGAGCGCCACCCGCAAAGGCTCACGTGCCGCTCTCTTTGCTGCCTGGCACAGAGAAAGCGAAAACCCGCGAGATCATCAACAACAAGCGGAACACCTCGGCCCTCCCTGCGGTCTCCACGGCAGCCAGCGGCGCGGCGACCCAGAGTAAAAAGGTGGGCGTGGGTCATTGTGTGAGGAGGGGGGGGGGACAGTGACTGTGCACATTCTATTGTGCAGGTAATGGATGTTTTTTAGGGGTGCACAAAGTATACTGTTATGAACTGCCATTTTCTGTGGAAAGGAATGGAACATTTTGCATAGGCGGAATTGGGGACTATATTTGACCCCACTCTTTTGGTGGGTTGGTGGCACGACTTAAACATACTTCAATGATATTGCTTTTAAACTAGCATGCAGATAAGAGTTATGGGTAAAAACAGAAGTTCTTTTCCAATCCAGCCGGATCCTGGGAAGCCCCCTGTGGTCGAGGCCCCGGGCTCCTGGAGGACATCCCTGCGCAAATCGGACAGCTCCGTGGCACTGGGTGGGGGCACCGAGCCCAGTCGCCAGGGCAACAACCCTGAGTGGACCCCCCAGACGATGACCCGCTCGGCGTCTAGTCCCAGGCTTAGTTCCGAGTCTGATGCCAAGGTACCGTGGCCTGGCCCACACACAAACGTGAGCTACCATAAATCCTCTAATATGCTTAGCATACTGTCAAACAGCTGATTTTACCTAGGAAACGCGTATGGTTGCCCCAGTCTAAGGACTTTTGGTGCGCTTTTCTGGGCTCAGACGAGTGCCTTCTAAAGCAAGTAACGTCTTGCATAACGGCACACATGAAATCAAACGTTTTAATACCACAATTCTTTTCACACACTGAAACTCATAGACACCAGGAATCTTCTGTATACTTTTGGACTGATACTTGGTGGCATAATGATATTCACACACACTGGTGCTCACACATACTGGTGACACTCGGACACACTCGGACCCAGACCTCATAGACGTCGATTCTGCAGTTGGACACAGAAATTCTTTCTTTCAGTCTTCTCTTTCCCCCTGTACCAGTCTGTATCCCTTGTAACTCTGGCACAAGAATAGCACTGTGTTCCGTGAAAACTTGTGACAAGAAGACTTGAAATTGAAACTGACAAAAGACAATCTGAAGATCAGGTGATCTGCGATGGGTGGTCATTCCTGTCTCTACCTCTGTGTGGCGCAGGAGACCAGGCTGGCCCGGGTACCCCCCACTCCTTCTCGCCGGCTTTTCAGCATTACGGACAACACCCCACCCGCCGACACCTCCAGCAGGTTGGCATCCATTCTCCTAGCTAGCGGTCACTTCCACTGATGCGCCACTCGGTTACACACATGTGTGTTTAGGGCTTGGCCTTCTGCTTCACCAGTTTTTTTTGTCTCTCCAAGTGGCCTAACTCGTAGCTCCTCCTACACACGCCGCTTCAACAGCCAATCAGCGAGTGATTTCACGGGCCCCACCCCTGGCTTGCCACGCAGGTTTGTTGGTTGGCTGCCGTGATTGGGTCTGTATGTACGCACACGTGTTCTTGTGTACTCATTTATCCCTGTTACTCCGATGCTGTTTTTTGGGGGAATAAATCTCAAATGAATTTCTCTGTCATTCAGCTCATCTTATGGAAAAAAACTAGATGACCCCACAGTGACCTCTGTAACCACAGGATACACTTCTGGGCTTAATCGCCTCAACAGCCTGGTCGCCCAGAGGTTTGTCCCTCTGTCGCTTTGTCTGTCCTGGTAGAGTGTATATGTTTGTGGTAGTTATTTTAAGTACATACTGAAATCCTTTTACTGCACTTTTTGGAAAAAGCTTAACACCTATATCCACCGCTGCCCAGACTTGCTCAGGAACAGGCAGACAAAAGGGACACGTTTTCAACAACAACCTCAAATGCGGTGACCTTGGCGACTGCAGAGCAGGAGACCAAACAGCGGCGCAAGTGAGTAGGGGGGTAGCATCTTGGGGGCGGAGCCAGCAGGGCTGAATTTGGAATTTGGGAGACTTTTCAGGTGCTTGTGTGGTTTAACCCCCACCTGCTTCCCTCCAGGTCCTATCTGACCCCCGTGAGGGATGAGGAAGCTGAAGCGCAGAGAAAAGCACGCTCCAGGCATGCCCGGCAGTCCCGCAGGTCAACTCAGGTCAGCGCTGGAGGCTGAGGCTGTCATTCGGGGTGTTGGTCTGGGTGCCCGTCTGTCATTCAGGGTGCCCGTCTGTCATTCAGGGTGCCCGTCTGTCATTCAGGGTGCCCGTCTATCATTCAGGGTGCCCGTCTGTCATTCAGGGTGCCTGTCTATCATTCAGGGTGCTTCTTTATTTAAGGAGCTTGTCTGTCATTCAAACTGTCATTCTGAGTATAATTGGAGGTGTCATTCTGACTGTCTGTCTGTCATTAAGCGTGCCATTGAGGGTATCATTCAGCGTGCCTGTATGTCATTCAGGGTGTCATTGGGGGTGCGTCTGTCATTCAAAGAGTCTTTCTGTCATTCAGGGTGTCAGTCAGGATGCCCGTCTGTCTTCAGCGTGTGAATGAGTATTAATGGGGACACATCCACCAGTGATGTAGCCCAGTTCTTTTTTTCACACAGGGTGTGACACTAACCGACTTACAGGAAGCGGAGAAGACAATCAAGACAGAGCAAAAGGAACGAGAGAAAAAAAAGGAGGATGATGAAAGGGATACGAAGCAGAAGAAGGCCGACGAGGGGGTCAGAGCCCACGATAAATAACGCCTGTCCATATAAACACAACACCCATCCAGCATATCACTGTTTCAAGCTGCCAGTCATAGTGTCATGTTGGTGATGATGCTCTGCCACTGTGTAGGAAGTGAGCTGGAGGTCCCGCATCGCCAACCTCCAGAAGTCAGACCTGCTGGGCCTCACCACCCCTGCCGGCGCCCCTCGCCCCCACACGGCAGACGGAAGAGGTACGCCTTCAGCTCCCCCTCCCCTACCCGCACCCCTTTCCCAGTGGTGACAAGCTTTTGTGGAGTTCGCACGTCACATGGTGATGGGGACGTGCAGTGAGCACAGCCTGCTGTGCGTGGTGGGACGCTGAGGACGGCCCCATGTGCTAGATAATCTGAAATGATTGAACTGGGTCAACAAATCAGAAATAGGACATTTAAAGAAGCTCGGGTCCAGTTTCCGCTGAAGCCTTTATCGTTGTGGAATTTGACGCATTATCGGATTAATATACTCTTATATCACGGCCAAATCTAATTGGTCAGAAGGGAGTTGATTTAATTTAAAGTCAATGCTCAATTATACTCTTTAATACTAATTAAGGTTAGTTAAATTTCCAGATGTAAAACACAATTTAAAATTAACAGAAATGTTTAATCGGTAGTACTAATAAGTGGATTTTTTCATGTTTTTTAGGTACCAATGTTTACGGCAAATGTGTAGTGACTATGGTATGAGTGGGTTGATGCACCCCAACCTGTGCATTACACTCTTTTAAATGTGGAAATACTTCAGATTCCCAGGAAGGCAGCACCAGCCTGGAGGACCGGCTAAACAGGGAGAGAAGGACTCGGGCTCGACGGAGGGCAGCACAGCGGACTGGCGAGGTGAGGAGGAAGGACGCCGGCACACTCCCCGGTCACGGCTCCATGTGGTGTCCTACGTGTCGCCGGTTAGGGAGCCTGTCTCACTGCCGTCCGCCCTGTGCCCTCAGAGCGACGACAATGAACTCAGTGCAGAAGAAGAGGGGGGGGGCAGAGGCTCAGATTCCCAGTCACAGGTGTGTATGTCTGTTGGTCCCTGTGTGTTAGTGTGTGTGTTAGTGTGTGGGGAGGGGGGGGAGCTCAGAGTGACAGATTTTAATTCTTCAACATGCTTTTTTTTTTTTTTTTTTTTTTTTAACAGGCTGGCCGGAACAGCAGCAGGTACGGCCCAGTCTGTCTCTTCCTGCAGCCAGTTGGCCTCCCTGTTTCTTCCACTGTCAGACTCCTAGGCATGTTATCTCGCTCCCTCCTTCTCTTCAGGGCTTAAGGGATTCATGACTTTTTCTTCGCACCTGCAGGTCTGATGGGCCTTTGAATGACTGCATCATCGGCCGTGGTTCCGAAACGAAGGACTATAAGCGGGTGCGTACATATCTGGAAGTCGCAGTGTCTGTGTATGTGGGTGTATGTATGTGTAAACACACCCCTGCTTTCTCACACCTTGCTCTTCCAGTTGTTTGAGGAAGTGTCTTTGGAGAACAGCCAGCTGCAGTCTCAGCTCCAGGACACGCAGCGGACCGTGTCCCAAACCCGGGCCGATCTGGATAAAGCGACTCA
This sequence comes from Mormyrus hasselquistii, assembly GCA_026779605.1. NCBI lineage: Eukaryota > Metazoa > Chordata > Actinopteri > Osteoglossiformes > Mormyridae > Mormyrus > Mormyrus hasselquistii. The sequence continues at coordinate 14,000,192 of JAODKE010000007.1, read as the reverse complement.
GGTGCCTGCCTGCACCTCACATCCCCGAACCAGCCGGGCCTCACGCAGAATGTCGTATTTGCCTTCTCCCATTGCACAGTCTGTCACAGCTCTGTCATCTTCTTCCTGTAACTTCCCTGATTCATGCTGTTGTTGCAGAGACAAGAGCGCTTTAGCGACTGCTCCGCCCTCCTGGAGCTGGAGAAGAAGGTGAGTTCTGCCTCTCCCCATCCTGAGCCGCATTCATCCAGAAGGCTGACCCCTCGTCCCTGTTCCTCCGCAGGAGCGCAGACTTTTGGAGCGACGTGTGGCAGAGTTGGAGGAGGAGCTGAAGGTAGGGATGACTTGGGGGCGGCGCGCTACACCTCCAGATGGGGAGAAGCTCAGCAGAAGCACGGCGTAGCTTGAACGTAATCAGACAAGCAGGCCGGTCTGACGGTGCCCAGAAGCATACAGCTGAGGGTCAGGGTGCGGGACACGAAATCTGCAAGGTCGAATTCCGGGGGGCGTGAGTTCACGACCTGAAGCTGGGTCAGGGGTGTGTATGCAGAGCAAACCCAGCTGTATAAATAGGTTACATAGCTGACGAGGGAAAATATTCGCAAAGGAAGAAAAGCATAAACAGCAGCCCCTTGACCCTGCTTCCTGGAGCCCTCTCTCCTCTTTTAATCTTCTCTCCTTTTTTTCCAAGTCACATCCACGTTCTCCATTGCTCTCTTCCCTTTGCTCATCTTTACCTTCTATTTCATTCTGCTTTTTTCCTCTAACTTGCTTCTCTCTCAGTAACGTTGCTGCGATATTCATTGAGGTGATACATTGAACCGACGTTTGTATTTCATGCTCCCGGGCTCATTTTAATAAGAGAGCCTTTTATGGAGGTGACACGAAAGCACCCTCACAAAAGATGGATCTTCAGCAGTCTGTGTGTGTGTGTGTGTGTGTGTGTGTGTGTGTGTGTGTGTGTGTGTGTGTGTGTGTGTGTGTGTGTGTCTGTCTGTCTGTCCTCCCACTGTCAGGTGCTGGGGGACCTGAGAGCCGATAACCAGCGTCTGAAGGATGAGAACGGGGCCCTGATCCGCGTCATCAGCAAGCTGTCAAAATAGAGGGAAAACGAAGGGGGTCACAGGGAGAGCAAATAGTAATGCTCTTCTGTCCACATCCCTTCGGCTAGCAGTGAACTGCCCATTCTGTTCCGCCCACTCCCCTCTCCACGCCCCTTTAATCAGTTATGAATTGTCTACTCCCCTCTCCACGCCCCTTTAATCAGTTATGAATTGTCCACTCCCCTCTCCACGCCCCTTTAATCAGTTATGAATTGTCCACTCCCCTCTCCACGCCCCTTTAATCAGTTATGAAT
>JAODKE010000007.1:13976175-13998613 GCA_026779605.1 Mormyrus hasselquistii | reverse complement strand
CCCCTTTAATCAGTTATGAATTGTCCACTCCCCTTTCCACGCCCCTTTAATCAGTTATGAATTGTCCACTCCCCTCTCTACGCACATTTAATCAGTTGTGAATTGTCCACTCCCCTCTCCATGCCCATTTAATCAGTTGTGAATTGTCCACTCCCCTCTCCACACCCCTGTAATCAGTTATGTACTGCTCACTCTCCTCTTCAAAACCATCAGTGAGTCATGTCCCTCTTTCCACACCCATTACTCAGCCATATTCCAGTCACTCACCAGTCGATACTTATGTTCTATTTGTTTTCCTGTCCATACCCCTTCTGCCCACTAATCAGCCCTCATTATCTCCAAAATGACCCACCCACCATATCCTCCCAGCCTCTCATTGCACAAGCCATTGTATCCCCTCTTTTCCCATTTTATCCTACACTGTCAGGCTGCTTCCCTCTGCTTACATCCCTTCAAGTGCCAAAGAGAGAAGACAGTGAAAAGAATGTCACCCCCTTGACGCTTCGCTTAAAAGGTTTCCACCACTCGGCCTTGCAGCTCCTGACCAGCTTGTCCACAGGTACCCCACCTCCTAGTAGGACCAGATCCTCCAGCCCAGTGTGCTTGTCAGTAAAGGGAAAATGAAGACCAAATATACCGGGACAGAGATAAGAAGCTGGACACCCAGTGCGCACGTACACAAAGATTTGTGTGCTCACAGACATTTTAAAGCACTCTCACAGCAAGATACTCCTTTAATATCCATGTACCCTGAGCAACATGGATCAACAGAGATGGACCTTTCCAACCCCATGACACACCTCCAGACACACTCCAGGCGTTCTGTCCGACCACAAGCATCGCCTGCACGACTTCCAGAAGGCTACCACACAACTTGGCATGCACCTTAGTGCCATGATGTTCTTGCCGCGCACATCTGAGCACATTGGTGTTTCAGTCCACAGCTGGTCAAAGCAACATTCAGCACACCTGCCAGAACAAAGACTTGTCTGTTCAACACGGCATTGTTAACCCACCGTCATTCCAAATGCACATCATTCCAGAGGTTGGTGCACTGAACACGCCTGTCAGACACTCACCACACACAAGCTTTCCTCACAAACATCTGACCATGGACACCAGCTTACCTGAAACACCCCTGCAGCTTCTGCAGCTCCATGATACCCCCCGTACTCCCATACTATCTAAAATGCACCTGGAAAGTCAACCACTCCCTCCTGCTACCACAGAAAGGGCTGGCAGAGTAGCCCCTCCCACTCCCCGAGATGCAGAAGGACAAAGGTTATTGCACAATATACAAATAGCTGTTTTGTGAAACACTAATATGCAATGTAGTTTTATTATTATTGTTATTATGATAATGAATATTGTTATAATGTTTTTGTTTTGTTTTACACAAATGTTGGTTCTTTTCACTCCCACCAGAGAAATTGTAGTATGTGTATAAAAATGCCTCCATTTGAACCAATAACCCATGTGAAGTGAAAGTAACTTTATTGCCCCTCCCCATTCTCCAAGTTAGGTTTTCTAATATATTGAACCAGCGTCAGCACTTGATAATAAAGTTATGAGTGTTTGTATCCTGGGAACGCCTTTCTTTGGTGGAGGTAGTGGGAGACCGTGTCGGCCGGTCCCAACTCTCCGAGGCCTGATTGATGTCTCATACTCTGGCTCTCCACCACTTATGGTGCAAGTGGTTATAAAAGAAAAGACAAGGTGGAATGATTCCTCGGTGGATAAGGTCTCACCTCCCAAGCTGTAGGTTTGAATCTAGTCCGCAGTTAATCTGGGTGATAATCTGAATGAATATTTTCTTGTACTTGGGCGTGTGTGGTATCTGGCTTGTACCGGGTCAGGTGCAGGAGCAGATTTATGATAGAAGTGAAGATAAAATCTACGTACCTCATAAGATATTCATTAACTACAAGTACACTTAAGATGGATACCGTGCTAAACTATGTAAAGTGAGAGATCTTGCATTGATTATCTTTTGATTCAGGAAAGTCGCATTTTCTTACTAAGTTCACAGCTTATGGGTTTTAACAGAAGCTGTTTGTTTTAGCTTTTAAACTCCAGTGCTGTTCGGTACCTGAATATCGATTATATATCAGGTAAGCGAACCTCATTGGGTTTTGAAAGTTCTACCTTATGCCCTTTAAATAATGCCCTTTAGAAGTGGTTCATTAAATAACATAATGGCTCTCAGTACTCAAAGTGAAGTTTTGGCGTCTTCTTACCACATGTCCTGGTCAGGGTCACTTGGAGCACCCGACTGGGGTACAACCTGGACAGGGTGCCAGTCCATCACAGGGAACATTCATACGCCACTTACGTACAGTAATAGACAATGGGCAGATGTAGCTTCTGGTCGCCATGCCAAAAGTACAACACCAAGCCTCAAAAGGATGCTCAGAAGCTGGAGGAATATCCGCTGTCCACCAGCAGCAGATTTCAAGTTCTACAAATTGATGGAAGATGAGACATTTGGCACCAAGTGTGAGAAAAAAAGAGTCGGTAACATCAACAGGCCGGGCAGTCCTTAGGCCAAGCAAATTTCAACATAAAAAGTGGATCAGATACCTCACACTTTACCCAAGAGGAAAAAATGGAGAAAGCAGAAGTTAACAGGGGCAGAGCAAGAGCTGAAAAAGCCAAGGCAGAGAAAAGTATGTGGAAGCTAACAGGAATATAGCTAGCAAGTGAAAGAAAAATGACAAAGTGGCAGAAAAAGCCAAATCAGCAGCAAGAAATGGAAATGCAAAGGAGCCGTATGATACCACCTGGAAAAAAACCATGAGAATATGATAAGTCAGAAAGAAGAAGAATAGAAAAGGAAAATTGGTTGTGGGAGATGAACCAAAAATATACAGTTAGGTGGAATATTTTGAGGAACCTTTGAATAGACTAACAGAATGAAATCCACCTAAGAACTACACTCTATAGCCAAAAGTACGTGGACATGGGTTCATCCAACATTTCATGATGAAACCAACAGTATTAATATGAAGTTAGTTGGTCCATTGACAATCATAGCCTTTGCTCTGGGAAAGCTTTCCATCAGATGCAAGAAACTTGCTGGTGGGGTTTAACGCTGTTCAGCGTGAGTATTGATGTAGGACGACCACTGCACAGCTGAACTTACAGACATTTGGCCTTCACAATCACTTCACTTACTGTAATGTTGACCAGGGCAGTCCAAGCAGGCCAGAAATGTAGCGAAAAGACTTGTTGGATGTATGACATTCTAGAATGGTGCCAAATGATAAGTCACTTATCTCTTCTGTCGTGATCTTCTGTCCATTCTACAATGAATACTGTGTGCTTAATTACACACTTGTGTCACCAATGGGCGTGGCTTAATTAGTAGGGGTGTCCCCATGCGTTAAGCCATACAGTGCACCTTGCTGAATGAGAACTACAGAAGGATCACACTTTTGTCCACACCAGGAAAGTTGGTCGACAGAATCATCAACAGAATGAAAGGCTAAATCGACATTCAGCAACCCGAGCAGCAGGCTGGCTTTCACACACACAGGTTCCGCACGGAGCAGATCGATACACTGCATCTCCAAGGGACTCCAAGGCCATTTTCCCTGCACAGCATGTCTTTGAAACGCAGCAAATGAGCAGCACTGAGAGAAGATGAATGTGGATCTGCTCACGTAGATCTGGGGAGGCACTTCAACCAGAGCCCTGAGGCGGCAGCAGTATGTGCTGTGCTGCCAGGCTGTCCTAGATGTGAAATCTAGACCAGCCTATTTAATGCTTAAATGGAGTGAAAGCCCGCTCACACAGTAGGTATTCAGCACATGTGGGTGACTGGTTACTAGAGCAGTATGTGGAGCAGCAGCATCCATGCCTGGTCCTGCAGGGCCCGAGGATCTGCACATAGCTGGAAGCTATTTTTCCATCAAACTAAACAAAGTGGTTTTGATATTTAAAGAGCATAAAAGTCTGCATACTATGGACCCCTGATGCTTTTGGTATAAAGTTGGTTTATTTAACTGAAATGTTAATCCTCTACATCGGGGGTGCCCAACTCCAGGCCTGGAGGGCCAGAGCCCTGTGCATCTTAGTTCTTTCCCTGTTCCACCATACAAGAGCTGTGTGGTAATTAGCAGAAGGAGTTGAATCAGGTGTGTTAAATGAGGGGAAACCCAAAAATGTGCAAGGCTCTGGCCCCCCAGGACTGGAGTTGGGCACCCCTGCTCTACATCATGGCCAATCTTATCCACAAAGGGCCGGCGTGTATACAGGTTTCTGGGATATCCTTTAGGTCAGCTGCTCAAACACAGGTGTGAGGACCCCTCAGCCAATCGGTCCTCTAATTAGTAATCTAATGAGGGAGTTGTAGCAAAAACCTGCAAACACACCGCAGCCCTTTCTGGATAAGATTGGCCACCCCTGCTCTACATCAAAAGCTGTCTGAGGTGGCAGAGAGCCCCCTGCAGAAACTTCAACATATTGTCAAATGTGACCCCATTCTGAGGAAGAATTTCAATATGATGAGAAAGACCCACATACTGTCACCTGTGACATAATTATCTCAAATAATCTCTTATGGCATCAACTCAACTGAAAAAAATATTGAACCTGAAATAATTCCATTCATCCATTTTTCTATACTTCATTTTCCTACGCAGGGTTGCGCGGGTGCAGAACCTCTCCCAGATACAAATGGGTACAAGGCAGGGAATAACTCAGGATAAGGGACCGACCCAAATTTTGGATAGGAGGAAGTCAATCCCATATTTCACACAAACAGGGATCCCTGGGATTCTACAATACATACTTTGGATGCCTGTTTAACAATAGCTTCATCTTCTTCAAGAGATTAATCCCTTCAGCATGCTCTGAATTTGCCCCAGGGTTGCTGCCCAGTGGGCCGGGCCCGGAACAGCTGCCCTGGGAGCCGACCCGATGGCATCCTTATGAAATGCCTGAATGTCCGTAGATGGCTCCTCTCGATTTGAAGGAGCAGCAGACCCTCAGGGTCCCTCTGGATCACCGAGCTCTTGAGAGAGCTCAGCAACCCCGCAGAGAAACCTAAATTCAGCCACTTCTGTCTGCGACCTTTTTCATTCGGTCACTACCTACAGTTCATGAGCGTAAGAGCAAACAGGGACCTAGACTGACCAGAAAAATGTGAGCTTCGTCTGACAATGAAGCTTCCACTCTAGCCACCAAACCATTCATGCACAAGGTATATAGCCTCACTGAGGTACTTATTAATCACCTTCACTATGGGAAGATCCCCCACCACCTCAAAGGGGGAATCCCCTCTTTTCTCAGTCAGTACCATAGCACTGGATATTGAGGTGCTGATTCCCATCCCCACTGCTTGAACTACTCAAATGCATACTGGAGGCTCTGGCTGCAAGTGGCCAAGAACACAACACCATCTGCATGTAAGCAGGGATATCACCTCTTGTCTTCCATATCAGGCAGCCTTCCAGCCGCTGCAGTGCAAACACCCACTTTAAATGACTTTGACTTTGTGCCATTTTTACAGACACAACCCATAACTACATTCATACAGGGAGCAAATGGCACATAGAAGCAGCCCTGGCACTCCATATTCCCGTGTACTTGCCTCAGTTTGTGCCATTAATATGGCCATATGCCTTCTCCAAGTCCACAAAGAACAAGTAGCCTGGGTTAGCCTACTCTTATGAATCCTCACACAACTGTGAAAATTGGTCACCACTCCTGTTTGCCAGTAAGGACATATTTTACCTGCCTTCCATGCAAAATAGAAGAGGCCCCAATAGTGCCTTGTGCACTCAACAGCTCTGGACAGATGTAATCTACATCAGCTCCTACCCCAAGGACATAAACAGACCATGTATGTTTGGGAACTGCTTTACATGAGCTGGAAAAGATTTTCTACTTCCCTCTCTAGGGGTTTCTGGAAATGACGTCCATTTGTTTATTTGTATAAATCCCTTACTATATATTTCTTTTTATATCTGAGGGAACAGACAAGCCTTGACATTTTTTGTTGTATTGATAGCACGACGATAGCATGTTTTTTAGCCTTAGTCACTGAAGTCCCTGCCAGACACACGCTGCAGCTCTTGCCTGTTTGCTCAATGCCATCTCATCTGGCAGCCATTTTGGCTCCTAAAGACGCCCATCCTTATAAACATAAGCACAGAAAAAGGCTGCCGGCCAGTGTCTGTCGTGCTTCAGGTGCCAGTTATAAGTATGTGTGATGATACACACACAGAGTCCAGACTCATCCTTTCACAGCAGTGCTGCCTGTTGGTGTTTGACAGATGACTCAGTCTGGCTGCCTTTCTTTTACTTTATACCTTTGAATTTAGATGCTTGAGCCGATAAATGAGAATTACCAGCTGCTCTGATGTTTCTTCATCTGTATGTGTGCAATTTTTCTTATTCATAAAAAGATTGAAATGGTGAACGTCACTGCGGCTCACCAAACATTTACTTTTTAATTTATTTAGCAGATACTTTCTTATCTAAAGTAAGGCTGTTCAAATCACAGTCCTCGAAGGCTGAGCACTGCTGATTTTTCAACATTTCCTTCACCTGTGAGCCAGGTGTGAAGCCTCTGTCCAATCAGAATCAGAAATTTTTAAAATAACTACCAGGGGGAACTGAAAAAATACCCTCGGAATTGGATTTGAGGTCCAGATTTGAAGAGCCGTGATCTAAAGCAATGTATAGCTGAACAAGCAGGGTCAGTCAGTCCCTGAAACAATTAGGGCAGTGGCTCTCAGTCCTGTTCATGGTGCCCCCCGCCCTTGTCAGAGTGTTTTCAGTCCGACCCGCACTGCTTTCAATCTGCCGCATTCATTATTAGCATATTAAGGACCATATGAGCCTTATTAAGGTTTGAATGAAAACATTCTGGTGGGGGGGCACCAGGACCTGGATTGAGAACTACTGAATTAGGATTAATGAACAACAACAGCCAAGCAGTGAATTCACTCTGCCAGTCACAGGGTTTGAACCATTGACCTTCTGATCATGGATATGAAGGGCTAACACAGAGTCACACCATCACAACCATCCGCCGCCGGCAACGAGTGCTTCATTTAACCCGATGAGAGTTAATGACGCAGACGATGGGTAGTGGGTTAGACTCTTCTGTGACTGGCAGCAAGCCATGTTATCATTCATGGTGCCTCGAAGTTCTGTTTTACATGTAATAACCTTGCTGGTGGGGTTTACTGCTATTAAGCTTGTGTTCTCAAGATTCAGAGTTTCATTCTCCACAGTCCCAGAGATCAACTAAATGCATTAGTTTCAGAATGTACTTCATTGTACACAGCAGCTGTACTATTACCCAAAACAAATCTTGTATAGGGATGAACAATGTCAAGTCCTCTGTGTGTTTGGTTTAACTTGAATTCTGCACATTCGCTCAGCTAAAAGCTAGCAAATGGGGAATTAAGGTCTCACCAGGGACAAAAACCAGCATACTCTCTGGCCTTCGGGGCCTGGATCTGCCAACCCCTGAGCTAAAACATCCCTTCTGCTGTTTCAGAATGGGACAGAGCTACCCTCATCCTCCAGGACACATCCAGAACATGTACATGAAGGAACTACTGTATATGGAATGGAAAAGACACTACTATGTCCTCTTAGGGGGTGTCTGAAAACGTGAGGCACCTTTTATGCGTTACTGTATTTTTTAGAACTTCCTTTAGATTTTTTTTTTATTTACCTGGGTGATGTTACTGAACGGCTCTTGACTTTTATTGATATGTTTATTTGTGCCATGAATCTACTTCAATTTCTCAGACTTAGACACTGAAACTGCTGCCGTTTCATCTGGTCACCATTCTGGCTATTATGCGCACCGGCAAAACAAAACTGGATAAAGAAACGGTAGGACAAAGGGCTTCGCAAAATTGGCTGTAAGAGTGTAACAGGCAATGGTACAGGAGCGACTTCATAACTTAAATACAAAGATCTATTTATTAGGGGGAGGGGAGACTGAATCCAAATTAAATATTTGGGGGATACATCTTCTTCCCCATTTTGTATGTCCCTGGTATAGAAGCCAGTGATTAATTTTAACTTAATAATAATTTGCGTTGGCTTACATTAAACCATAAAGGTTTTATGAAGTTTATTTATTCAGTTCTGCAGTTAAGTTGAATTTATGATGGAATTTAGCATGCATTGTTTAGTGTGAATTCATCATTGCCAGAATGTGTCCCTCTACAGGAACAGCGGGAATAAATTCTATTTAAGAAGGTGTGATGACGTGAGCTGGGAGGAGCAGATGGGTGCGAGCGACAGCATGACATTTATAAAGTGATAAATTGAACTACAGGAACAACAACAATGCATTTTTTTTTCATTCCCACCATGAGTCAGACAATCGCACCATATTCCCAGTGAATAGTGAGGAAAGTTTAATTGAACATGGAAACAAGAAGACAAATATTTATCACTACACCTGGTGACAACAAAACCCGGAGGCGTTACCTTCTTCCTGTGTTTCTACCTACACCAAATACGTGCATTGAATTGAGTCTAAATTGTGCTTCATGTGTGGCTGAGTGATGGAATGATCCAGAGAAGGAAAACTGGCCTGTATGCATTCATCACTTACATACATCATTTTTCATCACCTGTGGTGCATTTTAGCATCCAGGGTTACGGGGCACATAAGGTCCCAGACTGTGCTGGGACATCAGTAGGCTTTGGATCCTTCAGGTTCTGCAGTTCTCTCCTGCTTCCCGTAGCTACTGAACCTCCTCCACCTAAATAACGGCATAATATAAACAAAACACACGAGCGTTGAATAAAAACTGAGATTATTACTGTAGTAGTGAGGATGACTGACTGTTAGCCAAAAGATCTATATGTATTATGTAAATAATGTGGATAAAATATGCCCAGTTATAAGAGCTCCCAGTTAAAAGATTGGGAACAACATTTACCACATTGTCAAGTTAATTTGCTGGTTCTTTTAACCTTTAAATTCTTCCAGGTACCTCTGATGGCAGAGCAGCTGTCTGCTACTGCTTTAGATGTTAGATGTAGCACCTAACACCTCCTGCTTCTCCCTGGTCCTCTGTGTGACTCCTGCTTTTCTTTGCTCCTCTGCATCACTGATTTTCCTAACTCTCTGCACCTGCGGGTTGGTTTTGTGACCAAATATTTGCGGTTTCAGTGCTGAAAGATGAAATCCGCCTTTGCAGCAAAGAGAACGGTAGTTAACCTAATTTCTTCTGTTGAATGTCACTCAGCAATGAATGGGCAAAGAGCGTGGATCTAATTGATGCTGACTGCGAGTGTGTGATGTAATGCGTCTCTCCCTGTTCTCTGCCCCTGGCTGCACCTTCCCGTCTCAGTCTGCTTCAGTCCTCATAGCTCTGGTGTTTGCAGAGAGAGGAAGCAACAGCTGGAATAATGTCCCAGGACAGATGGTCCTAAAACAAGAGCGCATGGGGGAGGAGAGGCCAGATATACACAGCCAGACTGAGGGAGAGACAGCCGAAGGGGTGGAGCCTGCTGAAATGCTATTGAAATGGCATTTCTGAGTTGTCGTGGCTACAAGCCCATAACTGACTAATCATTGCTGGCCTCATCTCTGTGGCAAATGCCATGCATGTGGCTGATCTTATTGTTATGAATGTTATTTAGTTGTTCAAGCTAATTTTATAGTTTGCCATTTGAATGATCTTTCTCAGATTGATATTCAAATGAAAAAGCTGAGAAGAACAGCAGGATTCCTTTTTGGGCTTGAACACGTCAGGCACATTCAATACTTATTGTGTGGATATATATGTATATATTACAAATTTACATTTATTGTTACTCTTATTTAACAGAAGTTCTTGATAAGTTTATAAATCCACCGGTTAGGAGCTTACAAATATATGTCTCTTTGGCTGTAACCAGAGGCACTTATTTGAATTCCTCGACAGTCAGTTTGGTACTGAACAATCTGACGAAGTGGCAGAGGGCCCTTCCATGGACCTGCCTGAAAGTCCCAGACTGTGTGGGATATAGTGCTGGACTGCAAGCAGCCTACATCCTGCCCGCCTCCTAATAAGGCAGGCCAAGCCACCCTCTCTGGAAATATCTCCTAGGTCTGAGAAAGACTGAGGGAAAGTGAGTGAGAGAGGAGCAGACGGATTGCAGCCTTATAAGGGCAAACCAGATGAAGGCATCAGCCTTTTCCCATGGTTTTAGCCGCTCCAATTTTGGCAAGATGCCAGGGGCCCAAAGCTAGTAATGTGTGCCATCTCGTGGTGAAATTTAGTAATACAGCGTGCGCTCGATTTTTTTTTTTTTTTTTTTTCTTTCTTTTTTTTTTTTCTTTCTTTCATTTTATCCGTTACGTATCGTACACCTCATACTTACCATGTTAACAGTTCCTCGAATCAGTTCCTCATACAAGTATGTCTGTAACTACAAGCTACCCTTTGTTTTAGTCACTTTTGAAACACCTGGTTGTGCTTTCCTTGTCGAGGTATCCTGCTCAAGGACATTATGATTATTAAGCCTACTGAATCCGGTCCGTGACTTTGGACCGCAGCCCGCCAGAGGCTGACCGCCCACTCCGCCTCTTTAAAAGCCATTTTCCCGCGACATCTGATATGCTGACGGGAAGCTCGAGGAGGCAAGGGTCCGGCGCTTTGGTCAGGCAGGAGGAGGCCGAAACGCTGCATTTTACACACATTTCTGGCGAAGAAAAGGTGTGACACCATTCTTTTATTCTTATCCTCTAAATGTTTTTAAACATTATTTTCCGCATTTGAAGTAAAAACTACTTTCTCATGCGACCGTGTCACGTTTTTGTTTTGTTTTTGTTTTATTATGGAAATACTCAGATAAGAGCAGAAGCTTTTTATTTAATGTTTTATTATCGCAGATAAATTTCTTCAATTCTCTGTATGCTAGTGTTATGTTCATTAACATTATATATAAAAGTGTTCATCCCTCTGATTTTACTCCTGTAATCTGTGTCACGCTATGAAAGCACATTTGGGCTAATATGGAGTGCAAAACAAACATGTTTATTGTTCTAATCCTGAATTCAATACTTTACCAAATAACCGTTATTTTTAATTGTTTAATATGAAACTAATTAAGAGGAATAATTATTTTCAAGCTTGTCGTTTGTATCACTCACAGTATGTTTATTGTTATTTACTATAGCAGCTTTGCATAATATTCAGTTATATTAAGATTACTTTATCTTCTGTAGATTTAATTATTCAGTTGTATAAGTAGCCAGCGTGGAACCAGCATAGTCCAAACACGTCAGGTGCCCTTTGCCTTCTAAAGTATTTAATATTTTAAGAGGCATGAGTCAGTGATTCTGTTGTTATGTCTGCTAATGATTAATGAGCTCTTATTTATGGCATTGTTTACCAACAGTAACCAGTCCAGAATGAGCCGGGTTGATCCTGACCCTTACATCTTCACATCTGATTCATTGCCACTCGATGAGCGCTTCCTGCCCCCGCTGGCTAATGGGCTCTTGGGCTGGAGGGTCTTCAGTGGCATCATGCACATGGGAGGGGTCTACAACGGCGAGCTAGGGCAGTGTCATCGCGCAGACATTCCTTGCCCCCTGGCTGCCACCCTTCACCTGAAGGAGCCCAGTGAACACACATTCACCCTGGATACCCACAGAGGTACAGTCCTACTACCCTACTAATTGTCCCTGTGGTGTTCCTGTTGTTACTGTACTGTACTCCTTTTCATTATGCTGGGGGGGGGGGGGTGTTTGGCTCTGCAGGTTAAGACTCTGAATTGGCAGGTCATCGGTTCTAACACTAAGGCTGGCAGATTGATTTCACCACTGGGCCCTTCACCAAGGCCCCTAACCCCAGTTGCCCCAGAGACACTGTGTGACCCTGCTCTCTCATCTTTATATGTACGTCACTTCAGATGAAGGAATCTGCTAAATAAGTACATGCAGATGCTGTGTGCGCTGTCAGTCTGCTGCATCCCTTGTGACTCTGCTGCTCCTGAGATCCCAGTGCTGCGTCCTTTGTTACTCTGCTGTACCTCCTGTCCCTGTGCTGTGTCCCTTGTTACTCTTCTGTACTCACTGTCCCAGTACCTGTGCTGGTTGAAGTATACTGTGTGTGAAGCCCTCATCGTGCTTTTCCGCTGTGATAAAATGAAATAAGAACCCCCCCGGAAGATGGTGACCTCTTGCGTTGCCCGATGGGTTGACCAAACGCTGCCCTGTGCTGGGTCCTGTGGTATCTGTCACTCTACATTTGCTGTCCCTCTTTCCCAGGTGTGTTCACTCACTCAGCGCGGACAGCCCATGTATCGGCCACACAGTCGCTCTACGCCCACCGCTACCACCCCCACATGCTGGTGATGGAGGTGCTCGTGGAGCGGCTGGACACCACACAGGAGCCCTTCACATTGGAGCTGGACAACTCCTTCTCGCCCCATAGCAGCGACATCGCTTTCCAAGCCGAACCCGATTATAAGGGTGGGAGGTGAGGAAAAAGCAACCGGAGATGGAAACATCTCGACACGCCAGACGTTTGCCAAATCGCATATAAACTCTAATATGTGTCTAACATAATCTCTTACTGACTTGTGGAAATGAAGTGTGATATCAGTGATTCAATTTGCATAGTGCAGGGGTCACCAACCTTTTTGAAACTGAGAGCAGTTTCACGGGTATTGAGCCATACGAAGGGCTACCAATGTGAAACGCCCTCCTAAACTTATCTAAACTTCATGCATGATAAACATGTTTTAAATGCATTTTTTTAGATATTGTCATTTTCAAATCTACATAAATGCAAATGTGATTAAAGAAGAATAGCAACACGATAAAATTAAATTATAGACGTTGCTTGCTGGTGAGTTAAGCTATTTTTAGAACAGCTCTGCGGGCGACTCGTGGTCCATGTTGGTGACCCCTGGCATAGTGTATTACTGAATAGTAATGTGTTTTTTGCTCAGGTACATCAAAGGGAACACCCTTACACCTGAGGTCTCAGGGGGGGAACTCCTCAGTGTGCACCTCATCTGGACTCCTGTGCCGGGCACACTGACCCTGCTGTCTAGTCAAACCCAGTCCCGCTGGGTTTTCTTCACTGTCGTGGCAAATGGCACCGAGAGCGCCAAGGCATTTTTCGACACTGGCCTACGTCTGATTGCAGAAGGGGATCTCCTCCCCTCTCACTGCCGGGCCTGGGCGGAGCTCTGGGCGGGATGTGGGGTGGAGCTATCGGGCCCTGCCTCTATGAGCCGTGCTCTGGTTGGCTGCCTGTTCTACCTGCTTAGTGCCTTTCCCTTCCTACGTGATGCCCCCCCTAAGTTTGGGGGAGTGAGTCCTGGGGGGCTGTCCAATGGAAGAGAGGGACAGGACTACTGGGGTCATGTATTCTGGGACGAGGTGAGGAGATGGATGAGTGGCAGGAAGCTTCATTCGCATGTTGAAATTATACTGAGGAATGTTAGATGTCGGTTAAACGTAAGTGATTTGCCACTCACACACAGCAGTTTGTAACACTTTCCTGTTATTTCACAGGATACTTGGATGTACCCCAACATCGCTCTGTTCTACCCACCTTTGGCAAAGGCTGTGTTGGAGTATAGAGTGCGAACATTGGAGGGCGCCAAAGAAAATGCAAAGGAGCAAGGCTACAAGGTTCACATATTTTTATTATGCTGGTATACATCCCATGACTACATGTTGAAATGTATGTGCACTTGTGTGTGCGACATGTGATGTATATATTCACACCGGTGCGTGTTCTGTGTATGCAGAATATGTGTTGTGCATCAGTGCGCTTTCTGTGTGTTTGTCTCTGTCTTTTACATTATCATAGGGTGCAGGTGCTGAGCGTTATGTACGTATACGTGTGTTCTGTGTGCACAGGGGTTGAAGTTCCCGTGGGAGAGCGCCGTCACCGGAAGGGAGGTTTGTCCCGAGGACATCTATGGTGAACAAGAGATCCACATTAATGGGGACGTCATCTCGGCCTTCCAAATGTACCTTTACCTCACGCAGGTAGAGTGTCTGAGGCATGACTCTATGCCTCTCTCGAAATCCTCCCCTGATCTGACACCATGTAGACACCAGAGGAGGCTAGTCAGTACAACAGGTAGTACTTCCTCTGTTCTTGAGAATAAAAAAAAAATCAAACCAGTAAAAAACACTTTTTTTTTTTTTTTTTTTTTTAAAAAGGGGGTATTCACAGTTTTCACATGACATCACATCCTTTTAGGAGTGCTCACCTTGAGGACAAATATATTCCCCCCACTTCATTTTGCCGTATTTGTTTTGCCAAAATGCTGAAGGTGTGGGTGTCCATTAAGTCTCTTTACAATTTTAAAAATTTATTACAAAGGCAAATGAAAAGACAGATATTTGGAAATTATTACAAAATGAGACTTTATATTTAAGGTTTTAACTTTTTTTGCTTCATTTAATATACCTCTATATGATTGATGTTTTCCTCAGATGTTCTTGGTTGTCCATATATCCCTTTATTGAACACTGTCCCTGTCTCCATAAATTTCTTGTGCCATGCATGAACTGATGGATCCCTTCCATACTTAGTTCTAAAGTTTCGCTGAGTCTGCAGATCCGATTTTGTTTCAATAAACCATGATACACACTGTGCCTTCTCTTGAGGAGTATCCATTTTGTACGGGGTTCATCAACAGGGTACCTGAAATAAACAAATGCAATGTGATTAAAAACTCTGATAAACACTGAGCACATAGAACAAATCTGATGAAGATATCTCATCAGTTGCCTTTGTAATACATTTTTGAAATTGTAAAGAGACCTCATAGACACCCTGTATATCTGGTCAGCAGGTCAGTATTTAGTTATCCATACGATAAAACACAATGTAACATTATTCTGCTAATAAGCTTTGGCAAGTTTCATCGCCGGCACTAACGATATTAAACGAAAAAGAATCAGTTATCGATCAAATTTCCCAATGTGGAAATATGGAGATGCGAGCAAGAAAGATATTAATTAATGCATTTAATGTAATATATTGGACATAAACATATATAGCTGTCTGAACTTTCGTAAGCTTTCTTTCTGGCGGCAGTGTAAAGGGAGGGATTCTCCATAAGCTATATGTAGACATTGCCGAAGTAGAGCTCAAGTATGCATATTGAGATTCATCCATGGTCTCCGACTGAAGACTATAAATACTAACATGATGCTCTGGGTTGATTATCTTCTAACGTCCTTAGTTTTTTTTTTTTTGCCACCAGCCACCGCTGGTAGACACCTGTCCTAAAAGCTGTCATACGTACATCATTTTTGTCCGATCTGAAACACTGTTAGCGATTGATCCACCTCTTCTTCTTTTCTCCCGTCCCCCTGCACTTTGCCGTAATGCGTGCCAGGACCTGGCTGTGTTCCAGGAAGGCCAGGGCAGTGAAGTGGTTTGGGGCATTGCTGATTACTGGGTCTCCCGGGTAACCTGGAGTGCGGAAGAGAACTGCTACTGCATCAACGGTATGGTGTAACTTTCATCATAGGAACCTCATTAAATGACAACAGACAGTCAGTAAAATGCTCTTTGGCAACACAGTCTCGTATGATAGTAAAATGGTTTGAGTGTGACATGAGAGCATTGTGACATGATATATTTCAAGCATTATTCAAGCATATTGAAGATATGACATGATAGTCTTTCATCACAGTAGAGTGATGTCACAGATGGTAGCACTGTTTTCTCATCTCCAGGGGTGGGGCTTTTTTTCCCCCATGTAAAGCCTATTTAACAGGTACAGTTTGCTCCAACAGACCAAAGACATGCATTTAGGTGCATCTCTAAATGTGTGTGGGGGGGGGGTAAAACTGTGGAAACATTTTTTCAGGTGCCCTACAATGTAAACCTTAATTTTATAAAGATATGTGCATGCTTATTTGTCTACAATGGATGTTCTGCTGGCCTGTTCTGCCTGGGAAAGACTCCAGTTCCCCTACAGTACACTCTAGGATTCTAGGTTGGAAAAAGGATGGTTGGCTGGATGGATGCTTTGACAGCATGATATGATAACAATAAATCCATCACAAGTTTACCGTTACACATATTTCATCCATGTCAAGATATAAACACACATTCTGATTTGAGAAATCCTTTGAAATCTTGACCAAATATTCCTTTCATAGCTGCCTTGTATGTTGGATGGGTTTCATAAGGTAGGAACTCCACTCTCATTCATGATGGTTGCAGTCTGCAAATTTTTATGCAATAGAAATTCTAGGTTTCACACTCACCCAATACAAACATTGCTCACAACTTTATTTTGCACATCTTCCTGTGTTTCACAGATTAACAGAAGTGAGGGTTTTACTTTTTCTTCTTTATAAAGCATAACGGATTATGTAAGGTTGACACACAAGCCCACACACTCTGCTATAAGGTGAAAGGTTGTTTGAAGTATGGTGTATGTAGTACATTAACTTGTGTGCTTTTTGTTTGTACTCTTTGAGCACCATATATCCATTCACTATACTAACCAAAATTTGCCAGCACCTGTGCACCTGTGCATGTTGTGTGCAATGCTTAGTTTGTGTGCATGCAGCTTGAGTCAAGGTTTTGTTGTGTGTGACATTTCATCCCGTGTGAACGTGTGTGTCAGGGGTCATGCCTCCTGACGAATACTACCGCAATGTTGACAACTCCGTCTACACAAACACTGTGGCCAAGCTCAGGTGAGTCTGCAGCACTCACGCTAAAAGCCAATGTGTAGGATTATGGGCAGAAAAATGCTCATGGTTGTGTTTTCAATTTATTTTTTATGATTTTTCTGATGTGGTTCCGAGATTGCAAATATTGCATGGTTTTCTTGTTTTATTTGTGATTATCACCTTCTCCATCATTCAGTATATTTCTTATTTCAATTTTTTGATCAGTGTTGGTGTACCGTAAAATCCAATGGTGGAAAATAGTCCTGGATGGATAGGGCCATTGGTGAAGCCAGTTGAATATGACCTGTCAGCTCTGTAGTGGACTTGCACTCCTCTTCCTTTTTACTCCCCCAGCCTCCAGTTTGCAGTGGACCTGGCCAGCCAGATTGGGTACCCTGCCCCACCAGAGTGGAAGCGCATTGCTGACACCCTTAAAATCCCTTTTGACTCTGAAGCCAAGTACCATCCAGAATTTGATGGCTACAAAAAGGGCAGGTGTTCCATTCCTACTCCACCTTCATCCTTAATTCTTCTCTTGGCTTCTATCTACCTACAGCACACTTGCGTGTCTGAAAATGTTACATATAGGCTATGTTTTGCGATTACAGGCTCAGGGTTGGTAAGCGCTCAACTCTTGGATTTTAAGGATTTAAGTTTATTATATCCCATTTTCTCTGAGGCATCTTCTGTGATTTGTCTCAATCAGGAAGCCCTGTAAAGCAGGCAGATGTCGTGTTGCTAGGTTATCCTTTGGGTCTACCCATGACTCCCGAGGTTCGGAGGAATGACCTGGACGTATATGAACCTGTGACAGACCCCAATGGCCCAGCAATGACATGGGTGAGGATGCCAGACTGCACAGCCTCTGGAAATTAGCCAGTCATTACCACCAACAACAAAGGCGACTCTAGCATATCATGCTGTGCTAATCGGTTCAGCATAATTCACTGTACTAAAGTTACATTTTCCCAAATGAGATCTGAAAGAGAATTTTCTAGATGCCACCCCTAAATCAATACCCATGAAAAGCATGGCTACACATTTGCTACACATAGTGTTTGCTTTTTCGATGTCATAAATGGAGAATCTCCATCAGCTGAGTGATTAACTGATGCATTCCTCCAAGGAATGAAAGAATTTTCTGTGGAAAAGCACAAATTATAAAAACGTGTAATGAGACTCTGTAGTGCCATTGAGCAGTAGAGTGCTCTGCTCTGCTACTGAATGAACCAAGCACACATTTCAGTACTGAGTCACATGCATGTCCTTCAGGAATGTCCTGTACCATCATTTCAATACTTGTAATACAATAATCCACAATCCTGAACATGTGAGAACTTTTGAAAGAAACAGTGACCCTGAACCAAATACTAACACCACTTGACCATTACTGCAAACTCACCTACAATTCCTGCTGTACAATATTTCATATAAATGGTGAATTGTGATGGGTATGCATTGAGAAGTGTGTCGGAAGACGATTTCGTCGTTGTGAAAACATCATGGGGTGTACTTCAACAACCCTAGATGGTATAGCCTACTGCACACCTAGGTGTAGCCTAAATAACAATAAGTACAGTATAGTAAATACAGTACATAAACTAGTAACAGTGTTGTTTATTATAATTATCAAGCATTATGTACTGTTTGTAATTGTATGTGCTATACTTTTATATGACTGGCAGCAAAGTAGATTTGTTTACACCAGCATCACCACAAAAACATGACTAATGCATTGCGCTGCGAAGTGACATTGTAGCGATTGTAACTGGGTGATAGGAGTATTTCAGCTCTATTATAATCGTATGGGACCATCAAAGTATATGTGGTCCGCTGTTGACCGGATTGTCACTTTGTAGTGCATGATTTTATTGTATCACTGTTTGTAGTGAAATTGTATGTTGTATAGCTGAAGAGTAATACAGTACCCAATTGTGAATAATAATCTTTATGTTTCTAATGATGTATGAATTTAAATCAAGTGACTGAACTCCTTGTGGCTTTCCGGTCTCAGTGTTGATTAGACTATTTTCTGTTCCTTTGGCAGAGCATGTTTGCTGTGGGCTGGTTGGAGCTGGGTGAGGCAAAGAAGGCACAAGAACAGCTCAGTAAATGCTTCAGCAACATCCAGGAACCTTTTCAGGTCAGGTCAGGGGTTAGAGGTCAAAGGTGGTTGCAGTAGTATGGCTTCTGTCACGCCACACATTCTTATTATAACTAATTGTTTTCTAAGTACCTCA
Source organism: Mormyrus hasselquistii (assembly GCA_026779605.1). Classification (NCBI taxonomy): domain Eukaryota; kingdom Metazoa; phylum Chordata; class Actinopteri; order Osteoglossiformes; family Mormyridae; genus Mormyrus; species Mormyrus hasselquistii. The sequence continues at coordinate 13,979,731 of JAODKE010000007.1, read as the reverse complement.
AGGCTATGTGAAAGAGAATTTTAAAAAATTAAGCTTAACTATCTCCATGGTAATGTGATTGTGATTTTTTTTTTTTTTTTTCTTCAGCAACATTTTTGTTTCTTGAATTTGGAAGCTGTTCTGTCCGTAGGTGTGGAGCGAATGTGCTGATGGATCTGGAGCAGTCAACTTCCTTACCGGAATGGGAGGCTTCCTGCAGGCGGTGCTATTTGGATATACAGGCTTCAGGTCAGTTTGTCCCTGATCTATGCATTTTGTTTACTCGCTTAATTCACAACGATGGTTGCCATGTGTGCAGTTCACTTCGGAGACTTTGTTTTAGCAGATATATTAGTATTTATCGGATATTTTATGAATTAGCCCAGCAAGGCTTTTAGAGTGGCATGAACATCGTAGTTCATTGTATTACCATATGAGTTGGTTCTGCCTGCATTCATGGCTAATTAGTTTTAAGAGTGGGTGTAGTAAGTTCAGTGTGCGCTATAGTATTATAGTAGTTGCATTTGTCTACCTTGGGCACATGTATTTTTAGCTCTTACTTTGAGTTGTATCACCTCTGTGTTTAGGGTGCGGGAAAAAGGTCTCTACTTTTCCCCCTTGCTTCCTGATGGCATCACTGAGCTCCGTGTCCGTGGAGTGAGTTACCTAGGTAACAAGATGGACTGGGAGATAAAGTCACAGGAAGTGTGTGTGACTGTAAGGGAAGGCACAGAGACCTCAGGAAAAGCTGAATGCTGCCCTCTGGAAGTTGTACTGAAAACTTCAGGGAGAAAAATCCCATTGAAACCAGGTAACTTACATTACACTTTACCAGTGTGCTAACTTCACTTTACCAGTGTGCTAACTTCATAATATTAACGACAAGCCATAGAAAAAATGGGAATTTCTATTAACGTGAATTGAAAATTATTTTCTTGCTTTTTTGACTTGATTTTAAAACTGTCTGGTTTTCATTTTGTCAGGACAGGCAGTGATCATCCCTTGTCAGCCTGGGGAGATACAGAAGCAACAATAATCTGCTGCTGATTTTGTAAAACCACCCCACAATGTCCACAAAAATGTCGGACCAGAAAAGATTTACCTTAAAATGCGGCCAGGTTTTGCTGGGATAGTAAACTACTTTTGTGATATTGAAATTTAAGGAATTCACTCTACCCTTTTCTTCAGTGTCAAAGTTGATTTAGAAGTTACTTGAGGTCATTCTATGTGTCACAAAATCACAAAAACTTGTTTTACTTCATGGCTGAATCTTGTACCTCATGGAGAATCTGTGAATACTTTCTGCACAGCTGAGAGAGCTTAATAGAACTGATTAAGAAAGACTGAGATATAAAATACATATTGGTAGTTGGTAGACTTTGCCCAAAAATGACAAATATACTTTGGAGCGCAAGATTATGAAAAAAAATTAATATATCACCATAATTGTTACTGTTTAAGATTACAATGTTAGCATAACTAATCATGTTCTTTATAATGTACTAAACATACAATTATTACTTTTTAAAAACTTGAATAAAAAATGTACTTATTATCATAAAATTTTGCAACTGTAAGATAGATAGATAGATAGATAGATAGATAGATAGATAAGACTTTATTGATCCCACACTGGGGATATTTACTTATTGCAACAGCCAGTAAATAAAAAGCAATAGAAAAGAAACAGACAAAAAAAATACTGTAACAAATATATTAAATAATAAAATAAGTGCACACAATTACACATATTGCACAGACCCAAAATACACATACATACATATACACATACATACTGATTTCACCGAGTGATGTAAATATAGTTGTATGCCTATGCAGCAGATATTGCACAATATACAGAATAGTAACATAATTTATGAACTTTAGGTGACTGAGGTATTATAAAGTCTGATGGCAGATGGAATGAAGGACCTGCGGAAGCGTTCCTTCTTGCATATTGGATGCAGTAGTGTGTTGCTGAAGGACCTTCGTAATGTCCTCACTGTGTCATGGAGGGGGTGAGAGGGACTGACCATAATGGATAAATTTGGCCAGCATCCTCCTCTCAGCGAAGTCCAAAGAGCAGCCCAGGAGAGAGCCAGAGGTCCTTACCAGTGTCTTGCACACACCAAAGGACCTCAGCCTCCTCAGCAGGTGGAGACGGCATTGCCCCTTCTTGTACAGGGCATCTGTGTTGTGTGACCAATCCAGTTTGTTGTTTATGTGAACACTCAGATATCTGTACACAGACACAGCCTCTACCTGCACTCCCAGAATGTTCACTGGTGCAGATGGAGTCGCCTTGTGGCGGAAGTCAATTACCATCTCCTTTGTCTTACTGGCGTTTATCAGGAGATGATTCCTTCCACATCATTCAACAAATTTGGCAATGACCCCCCTATATTCCAGATTGTTACCCTTCGATATACATCTAACGATGGCTGTATCATCAGAGAACTTCTGGAGTAGACAGCTGTCCGTGTTGTGTCTGAAGTTCCGATGTGAACAGTGTGAAAAGGAAAGGGGAGAGCACTGTACCTTGCGGATTCCCCATGCTGCAGACAGCCACATACTGTGGTCTGTTAGTGAGGTAGTCGGTGATTCATGCAGCCAGATGGCAATCCACACCAGCTCCCTTCAGCTTCTCCCTTGGCAGTGATGGCTGTATTATGTTGAAAGAACTGGAGAAGTCAAAGAACATGATTCTCACAGTGTCTGCAGAGCTCTCCAGGTGGTCTCTACGCAAACTGAAGAGGGTCCAGCTCACTGCTCACAAGGTGTCGAACGTGATAGAGTATGATCCTCTCTAGGCACTTCATCAGATTGGACGTCAAAGCTACTGGTCTGAGGTGACTGGGCTCCCTGGGGTACGCAGTCTTGGGGACAGGAACCACACAGGAGGTCTTCCACATGGTGGGGACTCTCTCCACACTGAGACTGAGGTTGAAAATGTGCAGAATGACCCCACAGAGTTGATCAGCACAGTCTCTGAGAAGTCTGGAACTGATACCACCCGGGCCTGTTGCCCGTTGTGTGTAATTTACTTAGACTAGATTCTCTTGAGTCCATAACCTTTTGCTTCTGTAACAAATTTACTTTTAATCTTGTGATTAGTAAACAGGCATGAGTGCTCTGCCAGGAACTGAGATTGTGCAGCACAGTAATGGTGATGCAAGGCCTTGATTCATACTGTAAAAACAGAAATGAACACAAAGTTGTTTAATTCATCACATATAAAAGTGTGATCCAAAAACCAACTGATATAAAATGTCCTTAGGGAGCAATTAATGCATGATAGGTCATCTAAATTCCAGACATCCCAACCTACAAAAACTCATATCAGGGATGTACTGCCCCCCATATGTCATGAAAAGACCAAACGATTTTTGTAAAGTAGCAATGGAATACAATTAAGGGATTTGCATAAGTATTAAAAGAATTATCTACTTATATTATTGTCAAAAATCAATGAACAAATACATATATATATATATATATACCTAGAATATTGTGTGCAGGTTTGGTCACCATATCTTAAGAAGGACATTGAGGCCTTAGAAAAGGTGCAGCGTAGGGC
>JAODKE010000007.1:13932645-13976075 GCA_026779605.1 Mormyrus hasselquistii | reverse complement strand
AGCTATTAAAGTTCTCCCCAAGCGAGCTTGATGGGCCGAATGGCCTCCTCTCATTTGTATATTTCTTATGTTCTTATATATATATATATATGTTCATTAATTTTGACTAGTTAGCACACTACATTACTTAGCCCAAAATTATGTGTTATTTTGACAATAATATAAGTAGATAATTCTTTTACTACTTATGCAAATTCCTTAATTATATTCCATTGCTACTTTACAAAAATCTTCAAGGCGTTTGGTCTTTTCATGACAGCCTTGGCAACTACTGTAAGTGTCTAACTAGTGTACACCTGAATAATATAGCACATGAAATGAGACTCATCTCAACATCCCTGTTATTGTCGTTTAAACCGAAATGAGCAATGCTGAAATCACTGTTGCAAACAGTACAGCGCACAACATAGTCATTATTGCATGTTAAATAAAAGTCAGTGAAATCACTGAAATTATTTTTTTATTTATTAAGTAAACCAATCAGAATCCTGTCTGTCTAGCACGGGCTTCATGCACAGGCACACACGCAGGGATCCACACATACGCACGTTCTCTCTCTCTCTCTCTCTCTCTCTCTCTCATTCCGTCGTGCGTATTTCCTCAAGCGCGGTGCATACGCCACTGTATCTAGTGCATGCTTTTGTTTGCTTGCTCTAGTTTCCGGGATGCTTTTTTCAATTTTCGGGCATCAGGGAGCCGCAGTCAATATGCGGGAGAACTTCGCGGAGACTTGGGATGTCTGAAATTCCAAGCCATGTTTTCCATTATAAGTTCAAACCTTTTAAACGTATGAAATTATTCAGTTATAAGTCTTAACTGAAATTTAATATATAAAATGCATTCGTGTTAGACATAGTTTATGAACAAGAACTATTCTTGTATTGTTAAACTGCTAACGGCATATATCTCAGCAAAACACTGTTCTATAACAGACGATTATTTTACATAATTTGATTCATAAATACATTTCATGTATGAAATGCAACGTCCCTTTCAAAGGGATAGTTTCTCAGTCTTATTTACTTCGAATGGGATGTATGGGTAGGATACGGAATAGTGTACAAACATTACTGTCTGGACAGCGAACCTATGAAAAGAACCGTAGGATGCAACCGGGGGAATGATTGGTTTATTTGAATTTGACTGAGGAATGGATAGTCCAATCAGAGATGAGGACCATTGCCCTCCTTTTCCGTGTTCCCCTTCATCTTTTGTACAATTGGTTACATGCGCAATGTACCGCCTATAGGTCTTCCGTTGAGAGGGCCAATGGTATACATATTTCTGACGTCACTCAGAATTCGCTCGGCTATTGGTTCTTTTGAGTATTTAAACTATAAAATTGATCATAGGAACGGAGTTCTATGGTCGTGTAGAATTGGTTTGGCCGTTGCATGGAGGGAATAAATTTAAAAAAAAGAAAAAAAAAGTTTGAGTTAGTATTTTTGGATCTATAAAGCGAAGGCATTTTCACCGGAAAGCCTTTTATATTTATAACCCAAAGAGGATTTTTTGAAGGTACACGTACAGCTATTTTACTGATTTTAATTAGGCCTATGTAAAGCAGTAGTAACATGTCCGGGTTTGTTTTGTAGCTTTTGTGCAGTTATATTTTCTGCTATGACATAGTAAATGTAGTGAAATTAATCCGCAGTGCTAATATTGAGTTACGATGCTATTTACAGAGATGCTTGTACTGATTTGTGTCGTCTTTCCGGAAGCTATTCAAAATATGGACTGTTAACCATTATGTCGTCTGCACAGCGCTCTTGATTGTGAATCATTCTGAATTCTTATTCGGGTGTACAGTTCGTTTTCTGACCAATGTGATATTTTGATCTCTATTTCATAATTTCCTTGTGTCCTCATAGCTTTGGACAAGTTAACCGCTGAGCAAAAAAAAAAAAAAAAAAAAACCGACGGACGCTTAAACGGTTTTGTCTCGACAGGTTCTTGCGTTTTTAATCTGGTCTGATGTTCAGTTGGTGATTCTGCTTGTCCAAATATGTCCGCATCATAAGCTGGATACATTTGCAAAGGCCTTCTGCACTTTAAGTAAATCTGTTCTGTTTACTCTTTAAAAAGTGGTCGATCTTCCAGTCGATTGTGGCTAAATGGTATTACGTGAGTCACGAAGCTGTAATTTGTGTGGAATATCTCGAATTTGTCGGACTTGTCATTCATAAACACCACTGAACACGCGAATGTGAAGCAAGTGCGTATTGTTGTTACTACCGATAAAAGACGGTGTGGTAAACAGATTGATTGCGCGCACGTTAAATGGTTTCTTATTGGTGTGTTTTTTTTTTTTCCACGCTATTTAAGATGGCATTTCCTCTTATACAAACCAGTGTTGAACTTTTCACGACCTTCCAGAATGCATGTTTGACGGACTGTCATTCAATTGTGTGTTTGCGATAAAATGTAAAGTGATGGACTTGTGAGAACTGATGCATCGTCGCATTCCCACTGCTCACTGGTGTCGTCTGCCCACCACAGGCTGCAGCCATGAACTCCCTGCTCTCCACCATGCACTCCCTCCGAGAGTTGTTTGATACAAAGATGAAGGAGTTTGCTGATGAAGTGGATGGCGTCCACATGGTGTGGCTGGATGAAATACAAGAAGAGGCTGTCCGCATGTTCTCCAGGTGGGCAGTGCATCTGATCCTGGGGGTATTATGGGAGCTGAGCTTCTAACACTTGTAGTGTGTTGAAATGGGCACTGCGGGTTTTGATTTGAATTTTTTTTCTGCCCATTAGTGATTTCAGCGCAGAACCCGAACTCATGCCAAAGACTCCATCGCAAAAGAAGAGCAACCGTAGGAAGCGGGTTTCAGTGGGCCGTCCAGACAACCGTGGCAAGAGACGGTGAGTAACTGCTTTCTCGGCCCACCTGAGTGTGGCTGAGAGTGAGTGCGGCACCGGAAAATGAGCAAGGCAGTTTTGAGATGGTTAATGTCTGTGGTGAAGAACGTCTGTCGTGGTATGATCACATAAGTTGCAGTATATTGGTGTAAGATGTGTGCATGATGTGTGGGGGTGTAAGTGTACAATTAACAGGTACAGACCTCGGTATGAGGTTCAGGGTTAGGTGTAAGTTAAGTACAGCAAGGGTGTGGGTAGGCCTGTATTTGAGGGCCGTGTTGGGCGTGAATAACATGATTAACTGTAAGCTACTATGTAGCAAGGAAATAGAAGGAAACTCCTTTGTCAACTTCTAACACTGACCTTGTTCTCTTACCTGTCTTCCCTTAGTTTCTCCAGAGGCACACGCAGTAACCTGCGCTCCTCCACCCACCTGGTGCAGACGCTTGGGCTGATCGCAGAGAATGTAACCGTCACGGGAGCGGGTGCCGCCCCAGATATGGAAACGGAGCAGCCCAAGCGCAACACCCGCCGTAATAAGCAGCGGCAGGTCTCCATGGAAACAGAGGTGGTGGATGATGGCTCCAGCGAGGGAAGCTGTCAGGAGACGGGGAAGGAGGCCCTCGCGGAGCCGGGCGTGCAGCATGCTGCAGATCCCCAGGAGCCGGAAGCTGGGGCACAGGTGGAGTCGGTCAGCTCCATCCCACAGCCCCTACCGCCTGCCGTGTCTCCCCCTCAGCCAGTGGTCACCATTTCCACTGCTGAGCGGAACTCTGCGGATCTCCTGCTGGAACAGGAAGAGTCCGGCGAACAGGTGGCTTCCAAGATGCCCCCCGAAGTGGCTCCGGAGAGCAGCTCCCACACCACGTCGTCACGGCGCTCCTCCACCCGCCGGGTCTCTGTGCGCTGCTCTCTGAGCGGCCTGCGCCGCAGCATGACCCAACAGGCCGTGCGCCGTGCATCCCGCCGTTCGTTCCTCAAGAAGAAGGCACGCCTAAGTAGCTCCAGTGGTGAGTCACTCCCCCCCCCATAAACCGTACAGTGCTTGTATGCTAAATTCATGGTATGTTTGATTTCTAATTTATTAATGGACTTTATAAACTCCATTGGGTAAGTTTACATTGTGCGTTTCTCAATCAGGGGAGGTGTTTTTGGACACCGATGGAGAAGCAGCAGATCAGATGGATTGGTAAGTGTTGGGGCTCCACTAATGCCAAAGTTCTCAATATAGATACCAGCTTTGGTACCTCAGTATTGATACTTGATATGTTGCTTTGACATAACAGCCTATTTGTGAACTAGGCTACAGTAATAGCTCGTACTTTTAATTTGAATGGCAACAGTATTATAGCACAACATAATAAATATATCGATAATGCATACAAATACAGCAGCTGTAGTGTATTTTCACATGAAATTTCAGCTGCACTTGATGTTCCTAGTTCACATTAATGCTGAAATCCAATAATACAATAGTATTGCGTTTGTCATTTAGCCTAGTCTACTTTATCCCACTGGAAAGGGCTATGAACGATCTCATGTAAGCTGAACATGAGTGAGCCGACACGTGACGTAATGATCACTAGGTAACGGACAACACAATAGTGATGTAATCTTGCACACCTGACCAACTTTAAACTCCTTCAAGTTGGGTTGAGCGAAAGCCGGATAGTTTGCCAGGTTACACTTGCTGCTCCCTTGTAGCAGCCTGAGGCTGTCGGGTCTGCAGGTTCACCCTTTTCGTTTTGGAATTAAACCAAATAAATGCTATATCTCACTTCATCTGCCTGATTTATCAGCTAGAGGCTGGCAGTGAGCAACAGTGGTTTCTTTTGTTTAGCTACTTACCTCCGCACAAGATGTGTGAAATGACTGACACTCTCTGCAAAACAGAAATTTGGCACGTTCACTGCATGTTGACTTCTTAAATATCGAAATTTGCAAGATGATAGAATCCGTAATTTAAAATTTTGGTATTGCAATACAGTAGTCATTTTTAAGTTTGTGGTAATGCGGTGTGTCCATGAGTATTTTCACGAATGGCTTTTGTTTGGGCAAATCAGAAGTGGTTTCCTGTACTCTCGTGTGAAATGGGTAAAGGTGGGGTACGTTAACCTAAACTCAGGTGCTGTTTCTGAAATCATATTTTGAGTGTTTATTGAATGATGTAACTGTCTTGTAACAGTGTGCTGATTGAGGAAGCAGTCGAGGAAGGGGTGGAGCCAGAGGTTAAGGTAAGATTGTCAGTCAGATGTTGGGGAGATGCATTTTGCCCCAGAGGCCTGATGTATGCGTGTCTGTGTCCAGGTGGTGGTAGATGAGGAAAAGGCTGGAGAAGATGTTCGCCGTTTCACACGCTCCATGGCCCAGACCAACACTCTGCTGGGCCCCCCAGCCCCACCCTCTAACACTGAGAAAGTCTATACATCTGGTTCAGGTAATGATGCTGTTTTGACACCTGCCGGACAGTCTTCTGTGTTGTAGTAATGCTGGTGCATGGTAACACACGTGAACTTTCCTCTACAGATGACGAGAGTGGGAAAAAGCCCCTAGCAACCATCTCAAGTCTCAGGTAAGCTTGCCCCACTGACCTGTAAATGCCTTTACCCTGGTCTGTTCCCTTGTTTTGATTAATTGCTCTGAAAAGTGAAACCACTAAATGATGCATTCCGTTTAGGGATCAAATTCTGACAGACCTGGGATCTGTATCTCAAAGCTAGTGTAGAAAAGTCAGAGTTAGGACATAAGCTTTAACGACTGAATGACTGAACAAATACAATCTGAGAAACTATAATTCGGCAATCCGCGTTGAGCCATATTCTCAATGAAAACAAGATTGCATCCAGGGCACAGCATATAAAAGCATGCCTTGTGCAACAATCAGCCAATCTCATAAGCATGGATCACAGTAGGGCTTGGTTTTTTCATTCATGACTAAGAGCCAGTGTAAAACTAAATAAATTTGTCATCAAGATTAAGTCGTAGTCTTTTGACTAAAATGTAATTTAGTTTTAATCATCTAAATTATCAGTTTTAGTCGACCTAAGTGTAATGTTTAGTTTCCCTTCTATTTCTGAAAGATGAAATGAAAGTAATGTTAAGGTCTGACTGCAGTACCCAAATACAGATTTCACTCTTATTTGAAACACAAACCCCATCACATATGGTTTAATATTTAATAAAATCATGAATGTTTATGGAATCGAGCTTCCATACCTTGTTTGTCATTGCCACGATAACCGTGCGAGTTCTGGCTTGGTAGCACATAGATATCAAAACACTGCACTTCGCCAGTCTAGGATATTTTGATACGTATTGTTAGTAAAGGTGTGTGTATATAGCCTGCGCAAGGTCGTTTTCATTTCACAGGTTCGGCGTAAACTAGCAGACACTATCATTGTAGTTCACGCCAGTACTATCCAGGATCAACATGGGGAAACAAAATTTTATGAGAATTGGACAGACAATGACACACGTAGGTTGGCTACAGCGTTCTACAGACCCACATGGTTTTAAATGCTCATAGTGCAAGAAGATGTATAAATTGTGTGGTATCGGGGTTTCAAGTGGTCGACACACAATGTGCGTCAGAAACGGTATGAATTCTTAAAGTCGACTTCCCTGTCCAGCGTGAACTGCATTCAGTAGGGGCCTAGTCTGCCAGATGCTGCTTTGGAAGCTCAAACCACCGCTGAAGTTACAGCTTCAGAAGGTCGTTGGCGATAACTATGCCAAATTTCTCGTTAACAATATTAACACTGCTGAGAGCAACAGTCATTGTTCACTCATGCACTACACGGTCATTTAAATGTTGAAATTCATCTTTTAACCCTCTGGAGTCTGCTGTCCCGCATGTGGGACATGACAAATTTCGCAAAATCGTTTAAATAACTCTGAGTTTTTGTCATATACACATTTAAAAAAACAACCTCAAACACTGGACGGTCTACTTTTCATATATATATATATATGTATGTATGTATGTATGTATGTATGTGTGTGTGTGTGTGTGTGTGTGTGTGTGTATATATATGTATGTATGTATATATATATAAATAAATAAAATCATGAATGTTTAATTCATGATTTTATATTGTAATTGAAATAAACAAAAGCACATGTCGGTAGTGTTTACACTGATCGGCACCCGCATACGTCTCTGCAGCTGAAGCTTTGTGCCAATGTTGCCACTTTCAGCAGTGACTCTCATACCTGTGTGCATGGCTCAGTGGGCTAAGCCTGTGTCCCTGTAGTAACGAGGTTGCTGCTTCAAATCCAGCCTATTTAGAACGTTAATAGCGATCTTCAGCCGAAAGTGATACTATACGCCTCCGATGCAGGTAAAACTAAAAACACATGTAACCCTTTGGGATAAATGTTTTTTTAGATAGGTGAAATATTTTAAAATGTCAAGGCATGTCAGACTACCCTGAAGGTGGTTGAGAAGCCCCAGACTCCAGAGGGTTAATCTGGAGAACCTGCTGAAATTTGTCCAGATGCTGGCTTTTCAGAACTATATGGACCTTTTTGTTTGAATGTTTTGGACTGGGAAACTACCACCACACCCCCAACATCTTGCTACTTCACCACCACTTCGGTTCTTATTGCTTTCATGATGTACCAAAAGCAACAAATAGCATGTGACCTGCTCCACTAACTAAATTTTAATAAACTTGGATTATACTGAATTGCTACATCACTAACTTTTGGGTGTCACAATGCACATCTCAATATTTTAGGCACACTAACTTTCTTGACAAATTGTTGGTGTAAGTAAACATCCATATGGTACCAAAAAGCCAGCATCCAGACAAGTTTTACCTGTCATCTAAAGCCCTGGTGATTATTGCACATGCGTCATATAATCGTGATTTACATCAGTCCAAGTAGTGTGTCATATCTGTGACCTGCAATGGGCCATGTTAGGCATGTAGTGTAAATTAGTAGAGTGGTGTATCCCACTAAAGTAAATCGGTATCGTCAGGTTGGAAAGTCAGTTACCTGTACTTTGAGAATGTTAGCCAGCTAAGCAAGAAATCTGGCTATATGATGCAGTTCTCTGGGGGAGACGGTGAACTTTACAGTGTCAGGGTCTGTTTCAGCCCTCCCTGTCTATTGCTACTTTTAGCACCAAGCGCCTGGGCTCCAGCACAGAGGACCTTGCTACTCCAAGAAAGAAGCCCTCTCCCCCAAACAAGAGCCACAGTGTAAGACTGCTTATATCCTGTATTACAGGGTTTTATTTTTTTTATTTTTTTTTTATTTTTTTTTTTTTTTATTTTTAATTCACGGATGTTCAACATGGAGGTCTACAGTGAAGTATGTTTGAGGGCCCCATCACGTCTAAAATTTGTGGAAACGTCAGCATAATTATTTGGTTTACTCAAAGTAAAACTCACTGAAGAAGGACCCCCCCCCAGGCTTGAAAGTAAAAGTATTTGATTGGGGGGGGGGGGGCCTCTCCACAGTCTGGTTTTTAGTTCATGTGATCATTCATTACTGGTAAAGGGGCCCTAGTCTTATCTGTTAATTGGGGCATCGTTTGTTTAAGAAACCAACTTCCATAGTCAGTTTGTAACATGGTGTGAAAACCAAAGTGTAATGTAATGCCCTGTGACATTATTCAGCTGGTCTGTCTTCAGAGATATGCGGAGATGTTTTGGGTGTAAAACATTGCATCTGACTTTCCAGGTCATTAAGCCCAACATGAAGTCATTCCTGCACACTGTACAGAAGAACCAGATGCTGATGTCAACGCCTGGGTCCATGGGTCGAAATGCTATCATGAAGTCTTTCATCAAACACTCAACTCCCCTCAGAGTAGATCTGAAGGTCAGTCAACCTATGTCTGCCACCGTTTAATGTACTCTGCCATTTTTCGGTGCGGGTTTCTCATTCTTGAATTTCTACGGTTTGAGATGTATCTATCAACATTATTAGTCACTGTATGTATAAGGCGCTTTCACACAAGTTCTGGATCCTGCTCCTGAGCGGTCTCACCTAGGAGTTTGTAGCTCCTGATCACTTACAGTGAATTCACACTGCCCAACACAAACTAGGACCATTATGCTAAATCAGTGTTAGAGGTAGAAAAATCTTGTATAGCCAAACCTCACACATAATTTCACACATCTACATCACCCCCCAAAAACAACAGGGAGTCCGTCGCAATCATAATGAGACGGCCTTTTATTCATATTTATAATTAAGTCTGTTGTACCATTAATAAACACTGGCAAGTTTCCCCACCAGTACTGGTGATTAGACAGCAGTATGTTGGTTAGATCAAATTGTCTAACAAATGAGGGGACAGAAATAGAATTAGTTTTGTACCCCAATTATATCTGTTCATTTTCTCTTTTTTTTTTTTTTTTTTTGTTCTACTGCTTTTCCCCACATACCTTCCAAGATAACACTAGTTTGTGGTAAACCGGTCAGCAAGTTTATCACGGCATGTACTGCCCCAGTAGCTTGTGTTCAAGTTAAAAGTACCTAGTCTGGAGTAAAGACTAAAAGCTTCTGGAACTACCTCTGAGGATCTCTGATTTGTAGTTCTTGCTGTGTGAACCTGAGGTGTTCCAGGAAAAAGATTCTGGTTCCTGTGGTGTGAGAGCCCACGATTCTGCCTTTCCGTGTGGGGTGGCATGTTTTTCCATTGTCAAATGCCTTTTGCTTTTGGAACAGAACTTGTGGGCTTAATGAGCTTAATTATGAACATTGAAGGTTGCTGTCTTGTACAAGGATAAATTCTAGGATGGTGGCATTGTCTGATTCCTGCCAAAACTGACTTGCAATATAACTTGTCTGCAAAACATAAGATTGTTTGTTTGCAAATGCTGCTTGCTATGCAGCGTGTGTTTTACATTTTGGAGGTTTTTATTCTGTTTTGGCTGTTTTACTATATATTTTTGTAGTATGCTAATGCCATCAAAACCATGCTTTTTAATAGTGTGGAAATCGTGATGTAGAACTTTGTGCCACCTCTGTCATAGAAGACAGTTCCTTTCCTTGTTGCTCAAGGTGCCATTTGTGTGCATATATCCTGTGTACTTATGGAACATGTCTTGGTTTCATGTTTTTGCAAAACCTAAACTGCCTAGACCCTTTACAAATACTTTATTTATGGAGTCTCCTTCCTCTTGTGTCTCCACCCTCCCCCAGCCAGCCTCCGGTTTGGTCGTAAGTATTCTAGACCGGTGTGTACTGCTCACACTGCACCAGTTATAATGCTGACCTGCTTTTTTTTTCCCTTTGTGTTGGCACCTTCCTCCACTGTGTCCCATTGGTAGTGTCACTAACTTGGTGTAGTGGGACATTGCTGTCACATTCACTGGTGGATAGTGGGCCTTGGTCTTTTTCCCCGTTATCATCCCTAGATTTCTGTGGATTCATTGCTCCCATTTCATCCATATCTAACAGGACACAAAGCAATGCTGTCTACTAGGGGGGTAAATACTTGGCAGCAAGGCAATCGGTTGCAATTGTTTAGGGAACGATTCGGTGCATCTTTAATTTCTAGTTTAATTCATTAATTTGATTGTTTACCTATATTAACTGAAATTTTACAAAAGGTCTTGGGAGCTTACGTGCAGATTTATCAACGGATTAATCTCAAAGCATATAAAACACAACACAAATGAATGTCAAGGGTCATCTGCTAAACTAAGGGGGGAAAATTCAAAGGCATGAAGGAAACGCTACCTGTTTGGCCTGTGAGATGCTCATTTAATACAGAGAAAGCGTTACTTGGTCAGCTGCCAGCGCCTAGGCCAATGGTAATGAATTGGCATCTGAGCTATTGGAACATTCTGCGCATACAAAATGGGTGAATTTCCAAAAACTGTCATGGCGCAAAAAATCATCACCATGGCACAAAGACCATGTAGCGCTTTTCTTTATGAAAATTTTAACTCCCCCACTACCAGCAGCACTTTGCGTGTCTGCCTGCGGCACATCTGTGCGAGAACACGTAGCCCGCAATTAGCATCTTAATGAGGATTTCTGCCTAAACAAATTGATCATAACCAGTTGTAACATTGTATCTTTTGATCTTCGATCTATACATTAGATTTCATGCGTTTGAATCACTCCTTTTAATTCGTACGTTGTTTCCTCTTTATACTCTGCTATCTATTGACCAGCTGCGTCAGTTTGCTAAGAATATGCAGATTGGCTCTTTTGGAAGGAATAAAATGAGCCGTCCTGAACACGGTCACTTGGTATTGCTGTATGTCTAATGTCATACAAAAGGCTGAGCTCATTTGGCTGTTGTGGATGTACATGTCTGTGGGAGGCATCTACACACTAAGGCGTGGTTGGTAAGCATGTTTGGGGGGAGGGGGGTTTATCTGCGTATGGGTTCGACATGCATTGACATGGGGGAAATGTTTGTTTTAATGGCTCAGATGCTAGTGTGGTTCAGTATGCATATTGCACATTATTTTGTTGGTAGGCAGGATTTTACTCCAGTTTAGCTTGTCTGTGCTAGCAGGGAAAGCTGTATTAGGCCAGCAGGAGTTTGACTTTTGCAGAAGTCAATTTCCAAAGGAACCACTGTATGAGCTAATACTGGACGTCTGGTCTGTCAATAACTTGAGTTGACCCTTTGCATTGGGTGACCAGATCTGACTTGTCTCATGCCTGTGTGTCTTTCCCCAGGAGCGGGAGCGAATGCGTTTGGAAGCTCTGAAAAAGAAGCAGGAGCAGGAGTTGGAGAGGAAGAAAAAGTTGGAGGAAGAAAAGAAGCGAAAGCAGGAGGAGATGAAAAGGTTGGACTATCCCTCCTTGCAACTGTTCTGGCTGACGACCGTTCCTCCCGCTGCTCCGAGCCATGGCACGTGGGATTTTAGGTTGTCGGAGATCATCTGGGTCGCCTTCACTCAGGGTTCGTGAGGTGGCGGGGCTGCTCTTACGATCCCTGAATTTTGCGAGGCCCAACACCCACATGCTCAGGCTGGTGGGTTCTATGTCCACTGGGGATAAAATAAGGATATAGACCTTCATTTTGCCATAGAAGGTGCATTCCAGTTAACCAGTGACTGGTGTTCCAGGTTTTTCTTAACTGCCGTAAGAACATTTTAGATGTTTAAATTGTGGGGATATATTTCTCTAGGAAGAGGGACGAGCGCCTGAGAAAGGTGGTTGAGGCCCGAGTGAAAGAAGAACAGAAAGAGGAAGAGAAGAAGAAGAAAATAGAGCAGAAGATGGCCCAAATAGATGAAAAGAATGACAAGGTGGGATAAATAGGGCTGCTTGCTTCTGTCATGTCTTCCTGTAGGGTGTGTGTGGATTAAACATGTGGCATGTAGCCCAAAGGGTCCTTCCTGTACTTTTAAGTGTTCAGTGTTGTCCTACTATTCTTTTACTTTTAAGGTTTGTGTGACCTTATGGTTCTACTATGTGAGACTTGTTGTTGCCTGACGACCGTTCCTCCCGCTGCTCCGAGCCATGGCGCGTGGGATTTTAGGTTGTCGGAGATCATCTGGGTCGCCTTCACTCAGGTTTCGTGAGGTGGCGGGGCTGCTCTTACGATCCCTGAATTTTGCGAGGCCCAACATGCTTGAATAGCAAGTCGCTGATTGCTGACTGCTCAGTGGTCAATCATTGATCTTCAAAACAGTTAATGGCATTAAATCATGAATATATATATACTGGCTGCTTATGAATCTCAAAGTTCATCACTGAAAGCTCTGGTGATCTACCACAGATGAGGGTGGAGCGCATTGCGGAGGAGAAGGCCAAGAAAAAGGTGGCCTCCAAGCGTCAAGAGGAGCTGGAGCTGCGGAGGAAGCTCCAAGAGGAGGAAGCTGCCAGGAAAAAGATGCAGCAGGTGAGGAGATGGGCTTGTCAGACCGATGGCGCCTTGTTCTAATGGAAGGGGAGGTGCTGACTGGGCCTCCTGTGAATGGTGGCTCAGGAGGAGGAGAAAAGGCAGCAGGAGCTCCAGGCCAAACGGCGGGCTGAGGAGGAGGAGCAGGAGCGAGCCCGCAAGCTCGCAGAGGCACGACGAGCCCAGGAGCTGCGGAGGGAGCAGGAGCGGCAGCGGGAGCTGGAGAGGGAGCGAGAGAAGGAGAGACTGCGCCTGCAGCAGGCAGCTGCTGAAAGGTGCAGCAAGACAAGCTTGTCTTTAAAATACTACAGAGTAGGGCAATGCAGAAGTATGTAGGCAAAGATTCTTCACCTGGCTTATGCAAACAAACCCAGTGCCAAACTCCAGCCATTGTCCACAGGGAAAGGATAGAGTTGGCAAAGGCAGAAGCCCTGCGGCGAGAGCTGGAGCTTGCTGCCCGCGAGAAGGAGCGCAAGGAGGCGGAGGAAAGGAGTCGGAAGGTCTGCCCGCTTTGCAGTGTGCCACCGACGTGCCCTTTGAGATGCTCGGAGTCTTTGGGCTGTAATTCTTATTGTCTCCAACAGGAGGCGCAGGAAAGACGGAAGGCTGAGGAGGAAAAGGCAGCATTACAGAAGCAAGCAACTGCTGACGCCAAGAGCAAGGAAGAGCTGCAGGTAGGGCGTGTGCTTATGGGCAGGCTCTCATTTGTTCACATGTCTAATCCTTGTATGACCTTTGAACTTAAGCTTTGAAATCCAGCAAACCACTCTATAGCAATTATTTCCTCCTTATGCTGGTTCTCCAGAAATGTAACGATGGTAGCCAATAAATTTTTGCTTCAAATTCAGAAAAGTTGATTGCTTGTTGGTAGGAGTATGGGTGCTGAGTGTGGTTTAGTGTTTGTTCAAAATATTGTTTCTCATAACTAAGTGCTTGCACTCCTGTGTATGATAGAGGGTGACAGAGCATAAGAAATTTACAAACAAGAGGAGGCCATTCGACCCATCAAGCTCTTTTGGGGAGAACTAAACTAATAGCTCAGTTGTTAAAATGTTGTCTAGCTCTGATTTAAAGGAACCCTGGGTTTTAGCTTCCGCTACACTAGCAGGAAGACTATTCCATACTCTAACTAAATGCTGTGTAAAGAAGTGCTTTCTCAAATTCGTTTTAAAATGTTCTCCCGCTAATTTCCTCTTATGGCCACGAGTTCTAGTATTTAAACTAATATTGAAATAGCCATTTGGCTGAACAGCATCCAGACCTGTTAGGATTTATACCTAACAGGTATAAATATACCCGTTTTATATACCTGGATCATGTCCCCTCTTAGTCTCCTTTGTTCAAGGCTAAACAGATTCAGCTCAGCTAACCTCTTTCTCATAAGACATTCCTCTAAGACCAGGAATCATTCTCGTAGCCCTCCATTGCACCTTTTCTAAGGCAGCAATGTTCTCCTTAATGTATGGTGACCAAACCTGACACAGTATTCTAGGTGGGGTCTTACCAAGGAATTATATAAATGTAACATCACCTCCCTTGACTTAAACTCCACACACCTAGAGATATAACCCAACATTGTATTGGCCTTTTTTTATTGATTTCCCCATTTATTTCATTGTGTCCCACATATCCCTCTCCCACAGCAATCGCTGATGAAAACACCAGTTGGCAAAAGCACCATCCTCAATGTGACTGTGGAGGTAAGGTGCCTACTGTAGTTTCTATAACGATTTGCTCCATAGCGAAGCTGCTTGTGGCGTTTTAAGCTCTGGCATGCTCTGAAAAGTTTCATCTTAGGAAGGGACTAAAGTGATAACATTTAAGATTATCTTCCATTATGTGGTTCAGAGCTGGGACCGACGGCTGATCTGAGGTTGTTAATCCACAGTGTTCCCCTCAGTCATATGAGATCACCCCAAAGGGTGGAAATAAGCCAGTTGTTAACAGCAACCCTGAAGATTATGGGATGGATCAAAACAGCGATGACTCTACCGATGATGAATCAGCTCCTCGGAAACCCATCCCATCCTGGGCTGAGGGTGAGTCTCTCAGCTTTTCGTCTCTCGACTTGCTCTGCAGTAGCATCAACGTCTGTCTGTCGCCCCCCCCAAAGTGGAAGCCAAGAATCGCCCAGGGGGTGATTTGCCCGGTCGTACTGTGGAAATACACTTCAGCTGTGTGACACCTGGTGGGTCACAGGACTTAAAATAGGGAAGCAAGAAACTGGTGGCAATGAAGGCTGTTGGCAGGAAGTCTGAGTACAGTTCACAGCTGTGCCAGGCTCATGCTCTGATCTTCACTTGAAATGCCTGATTTGATTTTAGAGAACAAAGAAAGTCATTGTTTCCCTCTAGCTTAAATTTTTGGAAATTCCAAGTTCTCACAGCCGTGTAGAAGCTCACTACTTTTTATATACTGTACTGCCTTATCGTCCTGTAGACCACACAGAGTGTGGTATACAAGATGAGTGTAGCTTAAATGGGTGGATTTCATTAAGTGTGTCATTTTGCCTTCTGAATTTCTTTAAGGGCCCTTAAATATCTCCTCTATGCATTGGGGCAGGAATTCATCACAGGCTACATGGTTGGATTTCATACGTATCACACTTTCATGTGATCAGAAGAGATGCGTTAAACGGCACTGCGGACACTTACCGAGACTTACCCTTGCCTGCTATAAATTGTGCTCTTTCAGGGAGGCAGCTGCAGCAGGCCATAATGCACCAGTACTTCAACCCCGTGGATGTGGACTCCCACTTTGGAAAGATCGAGGATCCCCAGCTAGAGCGGATATTCTATAAAAGCAAACCCCGATATTTTAAACGCACCAGCTCTGCTGTCTGGCACTCGCCCCCTCGGGGTGGAGCTACAGCCTTTTAAGCTCTTCTTCTATTTGCACTGTCTGGTCTCTTTTTGTGTTTTTTTTTTTTTTTTTTTTTTTTTTTTTTTTTCATTCTTCTTTTTGCCTTTTTTTGTCTTTTTTTGTTTTTTTTTTTTTTTTTTTTTTTTTTTTTTTTTTTCATCCTACTTTTAGCTCTTATCTTGGTTTTCAGTTTTATACGTTTTTTTTTTTTTTTTTCCTTTTTGTATTTTAGATGGGAGCAGAATATAGTTTCTTTCTGAAATGTGAAATTTTTCCTCAAATAATAAAATGTTATGAAACATGGAGTTTTGTGCTCTTGGTAAACTCTTCTACCTGTACAAATCGGGCTTCTTGCGGCCAAATTCCAAGTTCATTCTACCACGACAGTTATGCGTCAACAGGAAGTGGCCAGTCTGCCGGCATCAGTTCACTGAGATTTGCCCGCTCTCACCATTTGAGTTGGAACATCATGGTTCCCTGACTTAATGGGAAAGCACATTTGTAAATACATATGCTGGGTGCCAGAGTACTTCCTGATATACTAGTTTTAAGTACTCTCTTGTGATTTTACAAATATTCAATTCACTGAAGTGAACAGGCAGCTGGCAGATTATGTAGTGTGTGTATGCAAATGAGACTTGTATTTTTCACTCTTTCTTTTCTGCAGCAACCCTGTATGTGACTCAACCATCAAATGTCCAGAATGACTGCATGTCATTATGAAATCGAATAGCACACTGCTCTAGATATGTTATCTTCCAGACCACCCTTTTTTTTTTTTTTTTTTTTTTTTTCTTTCTCTCTTTTCTTTGGGTCTTCTGCGTTTGACCATGGGACTGGTTGTATTTGGGAACCAGTGGCATACCTCTAGATGTGGTTGTTGCCATGGTTATGCATTTCCATATAGGCCATAGACTTCCATAGGGGTACCTATTGTTACCTACCTATCCCCATGGTTCCCTCTGTAAATGCACAAAAAAAAACACTGGACTCTAGGGACTAAGTGCAATTTTGTGTTTAAAAAATAAATTCTTGGGCCCTGCCTAGTCCACTGAGTGTCTTGCTCATACTTGCATTTCTTGACTGCGCACTGGTGGCTGACTGGCTATAATGTGCACACACGACACGTTCCATTTGCAAATGTAAAAGAACTCGAGTGCACACAATTTTAATCAATATTGGCTGACATAAGGGTACCCCTACCACCGAAATGCAACATCCTTCATCAAATTCCTGCAAATTAAAACTGCTGCTGTTCATTGTCCTATTAATTCGACCAGGCATTGTGTCAAATCTGGGAACACTGGCCTTCTGAGTCAATAGTTTTCCGGAGTTGATGTTCTCTGAAATTTGGCTGCAATATCCTGCTTTATTCTATTTGTGGCCAATGGATGGCTGCTAACCGTGTAAACTGTACAATCGCTTGTGTGAGGCATCATCGACAGTTGCTTGGTATAGCCAGGACTTGTAACTTCTCTCAAATGATGGCATGCTGCAGTATTGATGAAGTGTCAAGCACGGTGCTGGTCTAGCTAAGAAACCATCCTCACAACAGTGAAATGATGGCTTCAGTTTGGTTGGTTTCAAGAGCTTCGTTTTTATGGACAATCCTACCCAACTTAAGTTATTCAAGCAAAATTTGGAAACCTTTAAACAAATGAAAGTAGTAGTTACATAATATATAGTTTATGGTTAAAGGTTTTTTTTTTGGTTTTAATTCTCTAAGAATTTTAACATATATAAATACACTTTATCATTCTTGTAATTCAGCACTGAATCGCTTCAACTCAGGGAGAGGCAGTCTTGGCTCACATGATAAGCATAATCTTTGACCTTCCAGTAGTGTTGTAACTGCCCACAGCGTATGTGTCACTAATTACTGAGACACCATACAGCATTTACAAACCCATAACTCACATGGGTTCCTCACATGGCAGGAATTTTCCACTGTTGCTTAAACTATTTACTTCACATTGACCTTGACCCTCATAAGTGAACAATAAAACACTGAATACCTGAAAAAATGTTTTTCTTTCATTCCATCATTTACAGCCATTTTGCAGTATATATCCATGTACATTTTTGAGGATTACCACACAATTCTCTATACTGTTTTTAGATGATGTGCCTGCTATGTTGTGAATTGGACTTTACCAAAAATGCAACGTGTCTCTTACATACGTGCGCAAAACCCATCCTGCTAAAGTCCGTTTTTGACCATATATACGTGATCAAAAATGAATGTTTTCAACATGTAAATATGAATTTCATATTCCATTGTTTGGCACAGAAACTAGGTGGTTAGCATGACTGCGTTTTTACTGTCCAGTTAGTATGTGTCCTGTGTCTTGGTTGAAACTGGATACTCTACTTGCTACAAATTATTTAAAAACATGTGAACTGGTGTCTCTGCTTTTCTCAAGGTGTGATTCTGTGCGTGAGTGTCCTGCAGCTGACTGACATCTCATCCATTCTGTCTGCTATCAGATGCCCTGTGTTTCCCAGTGCACTGGATAAGTGTTTATGGGAAATGGATGGATGAAGCGATGATGCTGGCAGCAAACATCAAAATAAAGAAGCTGACTATAAAGAAAAACTTTCTGGTTTGTCTTTTGTAAGCAACTAGGTAATCATCTCCAAGTAGTTCATTAGTATAACGGTAACCCATTTACAACAGTAGTTTATTTGCGACCCTTACTGAATTCTTAAATTATTGCGTAAAGTATAGAACGTAACGCAGCGAACATGGAGGGAATAAATCGTAGTCATTGCAACATATGGTGTAATACATGTGCGTCACAGATTGTATAATCATAATAGCAACAGGATGTTCTATGCTGACGGATCTTGACTGTTTTAAAGGAATTACAGGATTGTTTCGTATGACAGGTCTGCTACGTGATCTTTCTCATTTCCACTTTTTATAAGAAATCTTAGCTGAAACAGTAGTTCTACTGTTGTTTGTACAATATGAATAATAACATGTATTCGTTCACAAAGGGGGTTAAAATAATCTGGGTCTACTCTCATAGACCAGATTCTAAACACTTTATGTCAATGTGGTGTAAAGTAGAAAAAACTAGACACTAGGCCATGTTTTTCCACGCACATCTCTCGGCAAGAGCCTGGTGACACTGTACTACTGACAATTACTGGTTCCATGAAATGCAAGGTTTTAATACAGTGTGTTTAAGATTTATGAAAAATCCACCTACATAACCAGAAAAAATGTCGCGTTCTGTTAATGAGTTAATGACGTTATCCTTCATCCTCTGCGCTTCGATTGGCTGATGAGGGCTTGGTTCACCACGCCCCCTTTCAAGTGCGTGAAGCAATTGGTATTTATGGATACGTTCCCCGCGCTTTACCACATGCTCCCATCTTTGTAGGTAGAGAAGGTTACCTGCTTCAACAGTGCTTGAACGGCAACCGGCCTACCGTCAAATTTGTACAACCTTCAGTTCACATTTTGACATCATCAAATAAATTAAACTCGCTACGTTCTTCAGGACCTGCCGTCAGCGCTATCCATTTCCAACGTACTCTAGCAAATAACTGTAAGTACGATCGCTGCTTATCACTGAATTTAATTTTGCATTTAAGGTGGACGCTGGAGTCTTATTACGTTTATCGTGAACAGTTTAAGGTTTTTAAGTATTGCATGTGTATATTCAACGCCGCAGTATATGACTATACAGTGCGGTGAACGGGGAGTCCGGATTCACGGTTCTTATGCCCCGGTCGCGGTGCCGCGGCTTTGGGCCGATGACCTTCGGGAGTCTTGCAGTGCGGAGGCAGCACAGCCATGTTTGCTAACGGTGGCTAAAGCGTTGCCTAAAATTTTCGGTGTTATTACCGGTTTTATGTCCGTTGGTCTGAATCGGTTTTATTTGGTAGATGTTACTAGTGAAGCTGAAAGTGAGAAGTGGTGATGCAATGACGGCTGTGCTAAATATTAAGGCTCCAAGCAACATTACCTGCCGAATCCTTATTTTATTGATACGGTTGTTCTTCTGATTACGCTAAAATGTTTTATTTTCTTTCGCGTAAAATACGATTTTATTATTTTTTTTTAAATCTGCGATATGCACGTTGCTTTCTTCCCCCCCCCATCTCCAGGAGAAGCAGCTCTGGTTTTCCCAGACTCCATGTTCCTTATCAAATGACGCACGTTTTCCAATGGAGATTTACCAAAATAAAAGATTAGCCGAGCGCCCGAAGCTAATTTTGCCTGTCAATCTCGGTGTTTTAATTGTTTCGAAAACCGTTGATATCCGATGTCTTAACCACGTTGTCCGGGTTTTTACCTAATGCGCTGTAATGTCTTTGTTTTGACGATGTTTACCGTATCCCAAATTGTATATGCTCTGAAATCAGATTTATCTGATATCTGGAAGGTCATATGCTTAGGGTTAAATCCTTAGTTTTCACGTTTACTGAAGCCGCTTACAAAACATTTATAAAGTAGATTCCGAGATACGGTCGTATGTAATGGATACAGGGCAAAGGTAGGTATTACCGCGGTGTTTACTGTACGTTGTGGCTTAACTTTATTTGACCGTGTTCTGTGTCATAATACCGCTGTGCTGTTGACTTTCGGCCGAACGGTATTCCTGTTTGCCGGTACCTGCACAGCCGCCTGCCTTTTCGCTTTTGTGTGATCAATACGGCGGCAATGAGCATACACCCTATGTATTTTTAAAACACGTTAAATGCAGACTCGCATGCCCTTTATCTGACTGGGCGTGGGAAGAGATTACGCATTCATGTGTATCTACACTGTTCTGTGACTCTAACCTGAATGCGAGTAATTTTAATGTTGGGTTTAAAAGCGTAAATACAGCTTAATCAGGCCAAGTGTGTCAGCCTCAATCTGGGTATTTTATGTAGCCAATACTAGGGTTGTAAAATTCTGGGAGTTAGATTATTCATATATTTGCTTGTTTGCCGAATCCGTGAGCTGTTAGAATTTAGTATTTCCAAAATTCCACAGCTTAACTTGTCCTGGAAAGTTCCCAGAAATTTTCTGCCCCTTTGCCACCTTGTTTTATTTGCGGTTTTACCTTTGCGTTCGCAGCAATGGCATCGCAAGTGAGACACAACTTCCACCAGGACTGCGAGGCAGCCATTAACCGGCAGATCAACATGGAGCTGTATGCCTCCTATGTTTACCTGTCCATGGTGAGAAAGCGTGTCAAAATGGGAAATTCGTATAACAATTTTCAGTCCCTTTAACAAGAAATAAAGGGAGATCTGATGTACCACACTGCACCCATGACGACCATCATAACGACTTGCTTCTCCCTACAAGGCGTACTATTTCGACCGAGACGACCAGGCCCTGCACAACTTTGCCAAGTTCTTCCGCAAGCAGTCCCACGAGGAGCGGGAGCATGCAGAGAAATTGATGAAGTTGCAGAATCAGAGAGGGGGGCGTATCTTCCTGCAAGATATCAAGGTATGATCTTCAGGTGTCTGTAAAGGTGTGCAAAAACACCATGGAGACTAGTGCCCCGGCTTTTGAGGTATCTCTCCCAGAGGGAAGTTAGTCTATCGACCCACAGTTGCACATCCTGGTTCATGCGAGTCCTGTCAGGGCTTAACGGAAAGTGAGGAGGAGAATCTGAGAAAAGGTGGAAGTATTATCTTCCTCCGACACCAGGCAATGGCCAGGGGGAAGGTGAACTCCCTGTGTAACAGTGTGTGTGCTCATCTGCTGATAACGGCAGTTGGCTGTCTGCGGCGTTCTGTGTGACGGTAATATGGGTGTGTTTGCAGAAACCCGACAGGGACGAGTGGGGTAGCGGTGTGGAGGCTCTGGAGTGTGCTTTACAGCTGGAGAAGACTGTGAACCAGTCCCTGCTGGATATGCACAAGCTTTCAACGGAGCACAATGATCCTCACGTAAGTTTGTCCCGCAACTCACAAGGGTGAGTTTTTTTTTTTTTTTTTTTTTTCCCCCCTCCTATTTTACATTTTCAAATGTTTCCACAGATGTGCGACTTCATTGAGACACACTACCTGGATGAGCAGGTGAAGTCCATCAAGGAATTGGGGGATTGGGTCACCAACCTGCGTCGCATGGGCGCCCCACAGAACGGCATGGCGGAGTACCTGTTCGACAAGCATACGCTGGGAGAAGAGCGCAGTTAGATCTTCACGCTCGCTTCTGCATGTTTTATTTAATGGCTGCGCGTGCGTCCGCGCGCCGCATCCTTAGCATCGCTCTGCATAGGTGCCAGCTTGCCCTCTGCCTCCCACGTAGTACCTTCCGACGCTCTCATAAGCCATAGTGCTCTGCATTGTATCCTATGTATTACTGGTTGCTCGCTTGTTAAAGGATACTCAATAAATGAAACGCTTGTTTCTGAGCTTTCAGTGTGTGTTTGGTGTCATTTGAAACTGGATGAGCTCCGTTCTTGGAGTGATATGTAAACTTAAATGTTACCGTCATGCTGACCGCTGCTGGTTGCGTATTGTGCCCTTGAGTGTGTGGGCCTTCAGCTTCCAGAAGACATGGATGTTCAGTAGTGGGACCTTCTGGATCCTCATCTTTTATTTCCACTTAACTGATTCACATGTACACATTGCAGATGAGACACTCCCAGGTTGCTGAGCTCTAGAATGGCATAACAGTTCGGACAGAACACAGATTACAGACTTATGGTTCTAGTACAAACCTTAATCCTTGCATTTTACAGAGCTGTTCAAAACAGAAATCCCTATATATGCTACTACAATAAGCCACACCTCTGGGCAGGTCTGCAGCTTTTGTATGTATTGAAAAATTTCTGTCATAAGAATTTATCAACTCACTGGCCTACAGGTGCATCTACTGCAACCTAATCAGTTTTATTCTTGTTCCCATCCACCAATTGGTCTTACCCTCTCCCCATGTCCAGCCAACATGTCTAGAAGGTCCTGGTGAACTAATGGCTTCCCTGAGTCCTTGGGTGATACCTGCTGATTGGCTGCTGGTTGAATACGAGTACAAGGCAGAGATACAGGGTTTATGTTATTGGCAAGACCATTACTGGTGTTGCTGTTAGCACAGTTAGTTTCCATGGCTGCAGATATTGCCATGGCTACCAGCAGTGGAGGAGGAACTGTTGATGTTGGTTGTGCTGATGCTGCCAGAACTTATGTTGCTGTTTGGGACAGGGACACGAAATGGTGGTGTGAAAGGAAGGAACTGTTCTCCCTGTGTGTTGGGACCAGGATGTGTGTCAGAGGAGGGAATAGGGTCCAGGGAGCATTGAGAGGGTGGTGGTTGTCGTAGCTGAGTAGGCCTGATCTTGGGTAGAGGGAGAGGAAGGGGACATGGCTCAAGCACAGGGTCTGGGAAGGAAAAGGCGGGACCAGTGGAGGATTCATCTTGCTCACTCAGCCATGGGAAGGCAGATGATGGAGGTGGGTGAATGCTTGGTGTGTCAGGAGCCAACAGCTGAGAGCCCAACAAGTTGGATGCAAGTGAGCTAGAGCTGTGGTCCCAGTCGGTCTGAGGCCTCCGAGGGTGTCGTGGGCGGGGAACAGCTGGCGGCACACAATGGATGGGTGTTTGAGGACAGCTGTAGAAACCGGGCCGCTCATGCAACAGCATAGAGGAGAACCTGTAGTCTAGGTTCTGCTCAAGGGGAGGGTCAGGGCAAGCTTGGCCTGGGGCCAGTGGCCTCTCCGGATGCAGATAGAGGGGAAAGCACCCCAGTGGGGCCCCGGGCCTGCGACGCAGTAGAGACATTCTTGAGGAGGTGGAGGAGCGAGTAAAGCTCTGAGGCTGAACCCCCAGTAGCCGCCCCAAGCCTCCCAGCAGAGGGGTGGAGTGGTTGGCCGCCTCATGCTCTTTGATCTGCTGCAGGTTAGACTGAAACTCCATTTCCTCTTTGGGTACACTGCAGGGGCCAGTATTTCTGTTAGTGTGATTGTTACTCCATGTATTATATTTGCTGCTGATATGTCTTTCAATACTCAGTCTTAGTGATCACCCACAATACCTTATATCCAGTGCAGACCCCATGAATGATGGCTTGCGGTGTTCTGCACTGGCAGTGGTGTAGGGAGCTTGAGGTTCTGACTCGTTCCAGTACTTATCCTTCTCCAAGACAGGCACACTATCGTACATTTCATCCACAGACAACAGGGACACCTGAAAAGTGCCAAGCGGAAGTACATTTAACAGCCGAATATACGACCCGGAGGACTTTGTGCTCCGTTTAACTCTGTTCAGTTCTAGGTTATGAAAGTAAAGCACAGCTGCTGAATAATGTTACGCACGTATCAGTCTTAAAAGAGGAAGGGTAAAAACAACACAGACAACCTGTAGATTTCGATCAACCAGCCAGTTGGTCTCAAAGTCATCATCATCCTCACCGAATGGATTAATTAGCTGCTCAGCCACCTGAGAAAGCAGTACAATAGTCAAATCGCCATCCTATTGTCTGTCACGGGCTATATGCATGAAAGCAAGTGTAAAAACAGGTGTGAAAGGATGGGGAACCAAAATTTACGAAGAGAGAGCCTGAAACCTGTTCTCACTTTTTCCATTTCCCGCATTACTGCAACTACTAAACCATCATTGATGAAAGATGTTACAGCGTGGGATTCTGGGATATTGTTAGACCTGATATGTGGGGTAACAGTGTCAAAAGTTCAGTGTACTTATTTCTTATGAGTTAAAGGATAAAGCATTTAGAGTGCTTTGAAAAGGGCGATCCACCATTACTGCGGTGGACAGCCCTGTCCCTGTGCCAGATAAGCGGTTAGAAGACGAATAATATCGACCATTTTGCTCACCTTCAGCCAGCCAGCATAAAAGAAAAACTGAAGCAGGGTGAAGACAGGTAGGTACAAGTCCAGGTCATGGCCAGGGTAGCCCTGTGCAGGGTCCAGGAACTGGCGGCCAATCAGGCAAGCCAGGAAGAAACTATAGACGGCCACTGTCACCACCTGGCAATGTGACAGATCTAGACGCAGTTATCCAAGTAGCGGAGACGTATCATTAACGCTAAGAGAGGGGAAGAGCTGTCCCTGACAATATGTTATTATACTGTAGCAAATGCATCATAAGCCAATTGACAACTGCTCTAAAAACACTATTTAGCTGTCTGAGAAAGACAGAGGTGAGACTTAGGTTTCTATTCCTCAATGCGATGAGAGGGAGGAGAAGCAACACTGTCTACAGGGGTTCTAGGTTAAAGTCATAATAAGGGTTACAGAACAGTGGGAGTCAGGTCAGGGCTTGACAGGGTGTGTTATCATTTCTGCGAGTTCTTATCCTTGTTCGAGATGTTTACAGAATGCATGTCTTCAGTAAAGAGGGTGGCTGTACCTGTGTGTAAACCAGGGGCAGACTGATCCAGTCATAACTGTACAGCTTCATACACTGTGTACGTAGGGTGTTCAGCTCCTGAGTCACATAAAACATATGCAGTGCACAGTAGCCATGCAGTTGCACACGTTCCCATACAGTATTTCTCTGTCGTACATAAGCACACACGGGAACTCACATTGAGGATAGCACTTAATGCCACGTCGTTGTTGATGAGGCCTTCACTGCGGGACCTGAGGGCCAGGCTGATAAACCACATGCAAGGCACCCAGAATTTGCTGTGGGGCGAGGGCACGGCCTCCAGCTGCTTTAGTTCCTCAGGTGTCATCAGGCCTTTGTGGAAAGGCATGAAAAGACCTGGAGCGGGCAACCATCCTTTCGACAGAACCAGTTTATTTATGCCGAGACACCATTAAACTATGTACAATAACGGCAAAACACCCGAATCACCACTGCAATAATCACTGGCTCTGCATGATAATAATCATTATGCTACACGGGTCATCGTTTACGGTCCAGGCAACCTTGAAATACTTTGCACTTTAGGAAAGACTTTAAGGATAAAGATCGCAGTGCCACTGCTGTCAGATTAACAACACATATCTTTGGTACTGCCCTGTGTGGTGAGTGTAACCTTTGAAACGCTAACGAAACGAAGGACCTTTGTTTGGTACAATAAAGTTCGAAGCAACTATGAAGTTTGCTATATGCTCCCCTTAGAGTTGTTGAGGTCACATGGTGTCATCCTTTACCCACAAAGCCGCTGCTTATTGGGACAGACCTTACAGGTACAGTTTGAAATGACGGACCCATTACCAAAGTCCAACAAAACAGTCTCCGAAGTGCCGGTGCCTTAAAGGACTAGATCGGATGGGTGTTATTCTTTGATGCTTGTGCTACGTTCCAGTGTCTCAGAACCCAGCCCTTCAGGGACCCTCAGACTGTCTGTGTTTTTGCAAAAATGCGGATTGTCTGGGAGGGAGCGAAAACATGGACCAGCCGGGGATCCCTCAGGACCGGTTTGGGAAAAGGCAGCTATAGACCCTGGTGAGCAGTGCAGCTGAATCCTATGTCCTACCTGACTGTACCAGGTGCTGCATGGTAGGGAACCTCTTGTAGACAGCAGTGCTGACGGAACGGTAGATGAGCACACCAGACAGGTTGGCGTAACGCATGAGGGTGCGCCGGACGAGCCGGGCTGCATCATCCGCCCCCCGCACATGCCCGCCCACCAGCGCCCCCAAGCGGTCGGGCCAGGGAACGCTCTCGAACTGTCCCCACCAGCGCGTGACCACCAGGGTGACGTAGAACCCTGCCCGCAAAAGGTACCCAAGCAAACAGCAGACAATGGCAAACATTTAGTTCTTCAGTGGGATACAACATACCCAGTAATCAGAATCCCTGCAGTGACGCAATGGGAAGAGGCCATTAAGTTAACTGCGGTGGCTTGATATGCCTCATGTTTTCTGCCTGAAGTAGGGAAAAAACTGGTATAATAATTAACAGGCAGCTTAACAAAGAGTTTTAGATAAGGATCAGTGTCAAACTGAACAAAACCCAAAACTGAAGTGTGAAATGGGAAGTAGAGAGATATTCTTCTCATCTGTTACATGTGCGTTATAGGTGATTTTAATGAGGGTGCAACTGCTCCGCCTACTGGTTATATCACAATGCATATTAAGTTTAGTAACTGAATTATACACATACTGAAACGTTACATTTGAAAATGTAGGTTGTGCTACGCATATCAATGTGTAACTAACAGTTTTTTGTAAATGAATTTGCTTCTTTTAAGAAAAACAATTTTATTTATCTGGATGAATGACTGGCTGGATTCCCTCACCTTGCACCCCCTGCGAGAAAAGCCTGGAGTTGCCAGTGATTAGCATTATTTGTATTTGATTTACTATAAGTGCCACTGAGTAATTCAAGCATAAATTGCAAATAGCAGAAGAGTGCTCACCCAGTACAAAAGACACAGGGATGAGTTCTGCGTAGTGGTTGCAGTAGAGGGCAAGCTTCTCAAACATTCGCCTCTCCTCATCCCGCAGTAAGAACCTGGAATGACCGGCCCAGTTAGCTGTCATCCATCATTTGCTCCGGGGTCCCAGGGGAGGCAGCGCAAAGCCTAACTGGAGCAACGTTCAGCCGGACCCAAGTGTGGGGCTCTGACCTTGCAAAACTACCACTCAGTCACTCAAGGGTCCCTTTCTGTGCCTTTTTCTGTCCTTAGCTGACAGTGCGGATGGAAGAACATTACGGGCCACAGATATTTTCAAATCAAGAGGTTTTAGGTGATAAAGACGACGGCCTCTACTGGGGCAGCAGTACAGCTCTCAGTATCAGATTCAGCTGTATGGTGTTTGTTAGCTCCATGCTACGTTTGGTGTCTGGCTACATGAGCCGGTGTCACTGCGCTGTAACGGAATGACGCCCTATAGCTGTGCAAAGCTTCACCTTACACCCTTCCTCACAAGACAGGCTTTCCAGATAAATGGTTCAAAGGTAGATGAATGGGTAACTGGTTGTACCGGAAAAATAATATTAGGTAAACTGCTATTAACTTCTCTGTTGCACCTAGATTGTTCCTGATTGGAGGTGCGTGACGGCATGTTCCTCACCTGTAAATGATGCTAAGAAAGGAGTACAGAGCGGTAAAGATGATCAGCTCCCTGTATAGAAGCTTGTAGATGCTGCCCCTCCATCGCAGTAGCAGGCGGGAGAAGGTTCCCAAGCCAGCATCTGCCACTCTGCGCGAGTAGGTCACCGTCATTGCTGCCCCCTAGTGGACTTAATGATGGGTTGCGCCGCCGCTTGAACACCACCTGACGGGGAAAGAAAACTTGTCATTGTAAAATATCGATAGGTCCTTGGTGACAAACACACCCTTGACTGTCGGATGTTCACGTATTTCATCTTTGTAGCTATACTGGGGCAAAATTAAGGGTAAAATGAAATGCTTTAAAAAGAGAAATTGAGAAGTCGATAAAAGAAATGGAGAGGTAGAATGATAAACGGCAAGCATTTTTAAATACCAAGCATTTTGCAGCGTATGAACTTTTATACTCACTGCGCCCTGGATAGTGCTACCACAGTGGTCACTAGGTACAGGTGAGAGGCAGAGTGCGGGACAGAGATGGAGTACAAAGAGGCTGTAAAGTGACGGACGCCCACCCTTCCAGTCACTTGATGTGTTAATCTCTTTAAGCAACAAAACACCATTGTGAATTGTTAATCTGAGCAAATCACTCAGAAAACCTATACCACACGCAACACATGCTGTATTGTGCTAGCATAAATCACTTCCCTTCAGTTACAAGACAACACCGTCAGTGGTGTACGATAATGTCAATTTTCCTATGACAAAACAAGACTGCCGTTATAGGCTTTGGTGGGACATAAATGATGAATGCCACAGCCCAAAAGCAAAGCACAAGGTGAAAATCTCCTATGTTTATTATTATTATTATAAACTTTTCTATTTTTTATTATGATTCAAAAACTAATATCATTTGGTTTCCATTGTTAATCCTTAAAGGAATCTGAAGTAATCATTTCCAGTAGCTTACTTAAGCACTTAGTGAAACGTTGACTTACTCCTGCCTATCGAGTGTAGAAAACGCGTCACGGTGGGTGGTACTTTGCAAGGTGTACGTGATAATTAACTCTAACTTTTGTGACCAGGGACTAAGACAGGTTCCAAAAACCGTGTCTGCTTGCACTATTTATACAACAGTTTATATTTCCACATCTTAAAGTGCAATAAACCTTTCTGCTAAGGCATTCTTTGGGATCTGGAACAAAAGGCTGATACGTTCATTTCCGTTTTGAGACACCGGTTTTCTAAAGTGTCTTAGCCGGTAAGTACTTTCTAACACACTTTCTTTTAACTCTCACCACACCTTATTCTTGCTACGTCAAGGGCTGTTTCAAGTTCATTTTCCTTATGTATAGGCCTACTGTAAACAAATGTATACAATACGAAAACATCTAATATGAATTTCAACATTAAAGTTGAACACATCGCACTGAGACGCCAGGTCTGCTCATTTAAACTGATAAGAAAATACACAGAAATTACATAGTCTACGAGTTTACTGCTTTTGATAATCTTCCATTTTGGTTTGCTAAAGAAATTATTTCAAACCGGTAACAAAGGAATTAGTGTTTTTGGAAGGAAATCTACAGGTTTGAAACCGACTAAAATCTGTACGTGGAAGCAGTACAAAATCTGCTTATCTGGCTTTTCTCTTTTTAGGTCTGCCTTAATATGACTGTCGGGTCAAAGTTTACTAAGGTTCTTCATGCGTGAATGAAAGCGGAGTTTTGTACATGATTACAGAAAAAAAATACAATAACTTTACGTTAAAAACCAGTATTCATTTGTTTTTTTGCCAGATTTACTTACAAAATTTAAATTGCAATGTCATCAGTTATCAACATATTTGATTTTAATAATTTTTTATAGGATATTGGCAAAGAAACAAGTTCCTTGATTGGAGGGTGAAGAAAATAGCAGGCGTGCAAGCCTCCTACAGCCGTGGGGGGGCCACGGAAGCACAGGGCCTCTGCTGAAGGGTGTCGCAGCTCTGGCACCCCCCTGTAACAGAGATGGATGCCTTTGAGGGGATCCACTGTGTCCAGCTGTCTCCCTCCCCCAAGCCAGCCGTTTCATCTGGCCCAGGGTACGAGGTCCTGGTGACGGGAAACTCGGCCATAGCTGTGTACTCGTCCTCAACCTTCTTTGGCCAGCCGAACACCTCGGCACCTCAAGCAGAGGAATCCTGCCCGAGTTCTCAGGAAGAGGGATGTGCGGTGGGAAGGTAAAGAAGGGCCTTTTGTGGCGATGACCTTTAAAATCTAATAACTCTGCATAGCATCTGATATAATAATTTCTGTGAATTGATTGTTGCATTTTACAATAGGATTCTAACTTTATCTGGCTACCGAATTAAACATTAACCATAGTATCAATTAATTCTTCTTTTGCAAACATGTTTCAATATTAAATGGCTACTTATGCAGACATTATACAGTAGAGAGTCTAATAGCTTGTATTAAATGTCTTTGGTAAATTGCATACTGTCCATCTATTGAAATACTACCTTAGGAGGTTTACAGATAGTATTATCTGTTTAAAGGAGCCCATTCCACGTTCATGTAACCTAAGCCAGTCTGAGCAGGCTGCTGAAATTCACCTTCTACTCTATATCCATGCCTCTCATCACTCATCATCCAGCCCATTATCCAGTATTGGATCATGGGGGTATTTATGTATTTAACGAGAAAAGGAAAAAATACTGATAAGACGTCACCTTGAACCCCTTGCTACGGTTCACACCTTTAATTTGTAGATATGATCAGGGTGGAGGGCGGGGCAATCCCCCATGATTGATTTTCCCAGAGCGGGGCCCTCATGGTGTGGTACCCAGGAGCCTTTGATGCCCCTAAAAGGTTTCCTGACTTCGACTCCTACAGATTCATGATTGAACATAACATCTATCCAGACGTTTTCTAAATAATTATATAGCACAATTATATACAAGTTGTGAATCTAGAATATCCCAGCATATGGCAGCAGGCAGGGGGTCTGGGCTGGGTTTTCAATATCAGTGACAACATATGATCTACCAAATAAAAATGTCCTACGCTTAACATGGTTATTTTGGTAGTGTCCTGCAAGTTTTTAAAGCTACGTAAAAATGATCCCCATCATATTTCAGAATTACAAGTAGAGTATTTAAAAGTAGACTATATTAAACTTAATCGCGGTACATATCCATTATAGTGTATCACCAGGATTTGGATAAATATTATGAAGGTATCACAGCGGAGATGGATGAGTTAGCGTACAAAGTACATTAACGCAGTGATTTGTGCCCAAATTCCCATGAACAAACTGTTTGATCGCATCCGCTATCACAAGACAGCGTCCGTGTTAACGTTGCGTCTTACTTAATTACCCTATGACGGCATTTCTTGACGTGCCTTAGGTCTTAAATAGTTGTCGTGTTTTTAAAAGGAGGAATTAGGATTTCTGTTGCAAGGGAGTGGAGTTTGGTCACGTGTTTCCTGAATGGAATGAAAGAATTTTTAGGATGTTTTATCATGTGACCAACGGCAGCTATAGAGGCGTTTATTTCTGCCGGAGTCTTTCCGCAGAAGAAAACTGCGTCTCGAAAACCGCGTATTAGACTAGTTTGTTCATATATATGAGAGAGAAATTTGTCGGTTATCATTAAGCAGTCGTAATTCGTGACTTGATTATTAGCCAGATAGCTATACACGTTGTAGAAGTGTGTTGGAATAAATACGTTTGCTTTGGATTGTGCTTTTTTGTTGCTTTTAAACGCACCCCACGGTGTATTTTCAGTGATGGTGGTGATGGATAAAAAAATGAAATAAAACGTAGCCAGAGAACAGTCTCCGGACGGATGTAGCCGTGGTGGCCGCGGCTTGAACTGTTTTATCGGACGGCGAGGAGGGTAAGGGTGGTGAAAGATTCCGAATAAAGCCGGAGAACCGGATTTTCAACCCGTTACTTGCAAAAAAGTTATTTGATCGTTACCATTTGGTGTAAACTGATAGTTTAAAAATATGACGCACTATTGAAAGCGTCTGAATTCGGCTCGTTTTCTCCTTAAAGGCTAGTTTTGTCGCTGCATGCTTTACGGTAACGTCCCGGGTAATTAGCGGTTACCGACGGTTTTTGACGCCAGAAAGAATGCAGATGTCGGGGGGTTAGCGCTGTGCCGGTGACGTGCGCAGCACAGGGTGGGGGTGTCCTCTGGGCATCAGATACCTAGTATTTGATTTAATTATTTTTAACGTTTGACAAATCGATAATGGTAACGGACAGACCAGCAAAGGGGAGAAGTTTGTCAAACTGCATGACGCTTACTGTGTTTCCAGGCGCATAACTTTGGGTTGAACACTGGGGGAGTTAAGGTCTCCACCCATTTAAGGGGGTCCAGGGGGCTGTATTGGCTGGTTTTGATTATTGGGGGAGAGATTTACGCCCATGTCTTTTTCAGTACCTGTTTTGATCGACTTGTTATGATGGACAGAATTGAAAGTTTTTGGTTACCTTGGACAGTATACTTGAAATTGTGAAGGTGTGTGCATTGCATAATTATCTCTTCCTGGCTTTTCTAAAATGCTGTCTCTCCTATTAACAACAAAAGGTTGATAGATCTGGAGCCAGAGTCGGAGCCGGGGACAGGCCCAAGCTGCACAGGCACTGGGCAGGCTGTGTCGATGCCGCTGGCCAAGCAGGACCCAGATGGCGGGAAGCGGGAGCAGTACAACCTGTCCCGCCTGAGGAGCTCCTCCTTGGAGATCAAGGAGAAGGGCTCGGAGATCCTGAAGGAGCAGCTGGACACTGCCCAAAGGGTATGGCGTGCATCCTGAACATGCACCAATGTCTCACTGTGCACGGTTTATCCTCAGATGCTAATTGTAGGCTTGTGTGCCATTTTAAAGATGGTGATGCTTTGGGTCCTGTCTGTCTGCCAGCTGGCTGCTGCTTGTCAGTTGAGCCAGGCCGATGGACGGCCAGCGTCACCACAGCCCGGAGGCTGATCCGCTAATCTCTGTGATTTCTGCCTACCCAGGAGTTGCAGCTGAAGGACAAGGAATGCGAGCGCCTGTCTCGGGTTCGAGACCAGCTGGAGCAGGAGCTAGAGGAGCTGACAGCCAGCCTGTTTGAGGTGGGAGATGGTAGCACCCTGTCATTCATTGTATCCAAGTCCTTTACTCCATAGTCAAAGTACATAGTTTTATCTTAGCTCATCACTGTGTAACTATGTTGCCATTTTACCTGTTTACACGTTAACTCCTTTCTGTAGGAGCATCATTCATTGTATTTTCTACTTTGTTCATACCCACTAATTTCTCTTCGATATTTAAAAAAAATAAATAAATTATGGGTCTTTTCCTGTTTTATCTTGTTGCTCCCCCACCAGGAAGCCCACAAGATGGTGCGTGAAGCCAACGTTAAGCAGGCAGCTGCGGAGAAGCAGCTGAAGGAAGCACAGGGCAAGGTGAGTGCCCCCACCCACGGTCTGCCCAGCTGCCAGCCACTGTGTGATAATTAGCAGTGTTACATAATTGGGCCATAGCGAACATTATAGATCTTCATTTGCATTTCAACTAAAGATAAATCACATTTATATTAGGACTGTCTAACTGATTTTCATCCATCCCAGCCTGAAATTATTCCAATCACCTTCTGCTGTCACCGCTTTAGTCTGAGCCATGACTTGTATCCCTCTCTCAGATTGATGTTCTCCAGGCAGAGGTGACTGCTTTGAAGACCCTGGTACTTACCTCAACCCCCTCCTCACCCAACCGCCAGATGCACCCCCAGCTAATGTCCCCAGGGTTGGGGAGCAAAAGGGGAACTTCCCGCACAGGGGGAGGCCACTTTCGCAACAAGAGTGCCAGTGGGGCACTGGCTTTGGATGTTATGTCGCAGGACCGTACCTCCACTTCTACAAAACCTGTGTTCCAAGAGGGTCGTGAGGTAAGGGCCACACACATACCGTACTGCGCAAAAGTCTAAGGCGGTCAAAAAAGAAACGTTCTTCACGTCGGGGTAAAACTGGTATTATGCCAGTCAAAGTGTGTTAGTTTAGATATTTCCAAACCTCTCCTAAAATCACCCCAGTATTTGCAGCAACCATCCAGTATGCCCATGTATATTTTCACACTTTCACTAGCAAATCAAGTTTGGCTAATTGGTACCTCGTTGAGTTAATCGGTAGGTTGGTAGGTTGGTAGGTTAGTTAGCTTGTTGGTTTTATTGATCTGGTGGTGAAGTTTAACAAATACAAGCAATGGCTGAGGTGCCCCTGAGGAGAGGTTTGGGATCTGAAGCGGTGTTCATCTAGCCATCCAGAAAAATTTCAGTAACTTTTTGGGGAACAGAAGAAATTATTTTCAGTTTTTGTTACTTTTCATTTGCATATACTCTAACATTTAATTATGTTTGTCATTTTAAAAAGCACTTACTACCCTGATAAATAGATTTAAACATTTTCTTTGCCTGCCTAAGAATTTTGCACAGTACTGTTCATACAAGTGTATACATACTTGCACATGCATTAAAATTCATCTATGAATATTTTTGCTGTCTGGGCTTCCTTTGTGTCAGGACAGAGCATGTTCACGACTAAACCTGTGGTCAAAAAAAAGCTAGAACCCAAAAAAATCACACCAGCCACCACAGTTAAACTGAACGAACACAAAACATTATTGGATGGTTGTTGTGATGTTGTGCAGTAATGACTGTTAAATGGCAACAGGACCCTGACCATGAATCATTGTAGAGCTTCATAACGGCCACCATTGTGTAGCCACCTTTTTACGGCTTGGCTGGTTTTCCGAAGGATCAGCCGTGCCTCTGCCCATTGTTTTTGAGTAATTTCTGGTGTAATTACAGTTTCAGAGGCTTTTATCATCATAAACATTTTCTTCGGGTGATATCCTGATATCCTTAACTACTTTTGAGATTCACATCCCATCCTTTTTACTTATCTTTTTAAACTCCTGTAAAGACAGCAGCCTCTTTCAGTGGTGTCTAAATCTCTCATACCTCTCAGTGGTTTTTCTGGTTCGCTCCTTTATCCTTCTCATATTGCTCTGCCTACGTCACCCTCTCCTCTCCCTTTCTCGATGTACACCCCCTTTTGTTCTTGTTCTGACTTTGCCAGTGGAAGTGCTTTGACAGTATGTCAGTGTGACCTACACAGCCTCTCAGGAGGGGACACCAGGGAACTGCAGTGGCAGATTTCAGCCAGAAGGTGTGCTGTGGCAAATCTGGAGAGATCAGCAGTGGAGGGACCATCTTAGCTGTTTGTCTTTTATTTTATGTCGGCATCTGTGTTTTTGTTGAGCGTTATTGTTCTTGTGTATGTATGTTAATATAAGACCTTTATAAGAAAGAAATGCCAAAAATCTGAACTTGTATTATTTAAGTATGCCTTAAAAATTACACTTCAAATTCAAAATTACAAGAGTGGTAAATATTTAAAATGTATTTGTTGTTTACTAGCTGTGATTTTCACTTCAAACCATTAAATTAAAATAGACATCAGGTTTCAAAGTATCCTTTTCGGTAACAAAACCGCAACATTTGGCAGTTAAGTGTCATAGTCACTGACCCATTACCTTCAGCTCATCCCTGTACCCAGCCTAAAGGCCTCAGTTTCTTTTTGTAGTGCTCTCACTTTGTCATTTGAAAGTGAGATGACCATTTATTCAAGGTTTGGAACTTTGGTTTGTAAATGCATTGTGACATTTATAACAGCTGGCATATACATTAAAGGTTGTCATGGTAATGCTGCTACCCCCCCCCACCCCTTCCATCCCCAGATAGACTCCTCTCTGTATGCAGAGTTTCTGACTTGGCGGGAGGCACCGAGTGTGGACTGCAGCTCTGCCTTCCTGA
Source organism: Mormyrus hasselquistii (assembly GCA_026779605.1). Lineage (NCBI taxonomy): Eukaryota > Metazoa > Chordata > Actinopteri > Osteoglossiformes > Mormyridae > Mormyrus > Mormyrus hasselquistii. Next base: position 13,940,744 of record JAODKE010000007.1, on the reverse strand, counting down.
GCCGCGTTTATAAAGAAGACATCAGGCCCTGCTTGTCCTTTACCTGCTCTGAGGTGTGTACTCTGTGTGTACTCTGTGTGTACTCTGCGTGTACTCTGTGTGTGAGAGAGAGTGACTGAAGGAGTCTACAGGGATAAAGTGTCTTCATGAAAAGGATGTAGGTGTGGAGGTTAGCCTGCTTGAGGGTCTAGTGGCACAAGAAAATGAAGGTAAATGAACTTGAATTATTAAGGTTAAACAGTAGTCTTATTAAATTGTCGTAATTGATCTAATTGTAGCTCGATGTTGGAAGTTAATCTAGCAAATAGACTGCATTTGATGTAGCAATTACCAAAAATGTGACAGTTTTAGCTGTAGGCGTGTGTCCACCTAATACAGACGAGAGTAAATTATTTTGCTTTAAAATCGGGGTGCGTTTTTTGACACTGCATTTTTGCTATTGTATCCATTGCAAAGTTATTGGAATGAAACCCTGTGCCTACCGCAGTCTATAGGCAAGATGGACGAGTCACCCGATCATCTGATAGTACTTAGCTGAGGAGTCCTCTTCTCTCAGCTCTCTCAGGCGGTCCAGGAGGCCGTGGAGAACAATTCTCTGACCATAGAGCCAGTGGCCGCAGCTGCCCTCCCTGTGGTGAAGGCGACGGCTTCGGAGCGCAGTGGACCCAAGTGAGTCTGTCGCAGTAGCCAGGTGCCTTTAATAACCAGGATTTCCCCTGTTATGTATCTATGGAAAATCAGTGATAATGAATCTTGTAATCCCAAATATTTCAATCGACATTTCTGCTTCATCCTTCTCTTTCCGTCTTTTTGATTTGATTTGATCTGATCTGATTTTAACTTTCAGTGGCTGGCGTGCAGCAGTGGAGACGTAAGTGATTATGGGAACCACCCGTTTACTGAATGATATATTTAAACCGCTCTTGGACCGCTCTGTTCTGCTTAAGTAAAGTATAATGCTGTGGCACTTTGTTTCCGTTCCGTGTTTGTCAATGTTGGTTCCCAGCGAAGACCGAAACGCTGAAATTGCTGTTAAAATTGACCATGAAGTACCAAGTATTGTAACTCGCTTACAATTAATGCATAAATCAGAAGCTTTCCTGATGCTCCAAAGAGTCCAAGTAGTGTAAACAACGTGCTGTTGGCTAGTGTTTGTGGGAGGTGTGTGTGTGTGAGCGTGTTCCCACGTCGACTGCCTCACTCTTGTGCCTGTGTACTCACTCCTAACAATATGTCCGGGGGTCTCGTCCGGTGCTGTGCGAGTGGGGATGGTCGGCACCGATGGGAATGTTCTTTATTTTTCCCCCTTGGGGTGATTTGACAGGTGTGTTGCTGTCCAGGTCATTGCATGCCGTGGCCTCGCATGCCCATATGCTGCCCTGTCTGTCGTCTTCTGAGACATTTAGGGGGGAAACCCAGCTATACTGACTGCAGCTCCTCTTCTGGGCTTTCAGGAAGTGTGCCCTTACTGGTATTTCTCGAGTCTGCCAGCATCGAATCAAACTAGGGGACAAAGGAATGTACTACTACATTTCACCCTCCAGCCGCGCGCGGGTAAGACCCGTCCACGCGTCCCATTCGCCCCGCTGTACTGTCCTCTTTTCCAGTTACTGTCCAGTAATTTGCCAGGCTTTTTTTTCGGAATTCTGTTTATTCCTCCTGCCTTTTAGATCACGGCTGTGTGCAATTTCTTCACCTACATACGCTACATTCAGCAGGGCCTGGTCAGACAGGATGGTAAGTGTGATATGCTGAGCGCTGGGCTAAACGATGCACCATGGGGAGGGATTAACACCGACCAATCGGATATGCTGAGCACTAGGCCAAATGAGACATCCTTCCCTATATAGGACTAGCACTGACCAATCAAATCAACACAGTGGATATGCTGATGGCTGCATGTCCTGCTGTGTCCTTTTCATAGCTGAGCAGACCTTCTGGGAGGTGATGCGTCTGCGGCGGGAGATGGCCGCGGCCAGGCTGGGCTACTTCACTGCTGACGAGAGTTAGAAGGTGCCTGTTCCGGGAGGATGAGCAGCACGGTTGAGGGAGTGCCGCCGATGAGGCTCCACTGATCCCAGTTCAGAGCTCAGCAGGCTGTGCCAGGTGCTCACCTGCTGATCACAGAACAGAGATCAGCCAAGGGGACTGGTTGCGGGAGGTGTTGGAGCAAAGGCATGGGGGCGGCGGGGTTTGCATGACGCCCCCAGGTCTGTATCCGCCTGCCATGGGCTGAAATGCCACCATCTGTGCCTTTTCATTTGTGCCCCATAAATGACAACTAGCCCGTGTGTCATATGGCTGTGCAGGATGCGCTTGGCCTGCGTGGGGATCCCCGAACATAGGGGAGCTCTGCCACCTCTTCAGTGCCGCTGGGGCGCTGGACAGGACGCAGATGAACGTTTGTTTAAACTGCATATCCCAGGCCAGGGGCAGCTTTCTATAACGGCCATTTGGGTTTTGCACTTAGAGCCATTCCGTAGGTCTTCAGACACCATGCTGCATATGATATGGCCATTATCCAGCATTGCATTATTAGTATAGTAGTGTAGCAGTCTTTACATTGGACAATATGTATGTACAAGTTATATATTCATATTAGAGAAACATATTTCCTTATGCTGGACGAGTTCTTTTGTTTTAGTTCCCCCCCCCCAAGCCAATCCTGTAGTTATAAACAATAAAACAAGCTACTTGTGTGTTTTTTTTTTTGTTTGTTTTTTTTTTTTTTTTCTCCATTCTGTCTGCAACTGTGTTTACTAGCAGAAGGTCTCTGCCAGTCCATATCCACTGACTCCATGGTTCCAGTCTGTTTAATTAATGCGGAGTTGAATGTGGAAATGTGCAACATAATTTAGTTACACAGAGAGAGAGGGATGGATGGATGGATGGCAGGTAGGCAGGGGTGAAACTGAAGAATTTTTGCTATTAGCCAACTGGGCTGGTTCAGTAAAGGACAAAAACTATTTTCATAAAGAGCAACCCAAAGCCATCTTTTTACACATGGTAATTTATTATTTTCATATCATTTCATTTCCATAAACAATTTACTCATACACAGTAACATGGTAACATGGTTGCTAAAGAGCCAATACTTATCAGTCATCCAGCTACCCAAAAACTTATAAATCCTGTTTTTTTTTTATTTTTGTTTTTAAAAAAGTCTACTGTTGGACATTTTGGCTATCTCAGCAAGAATTAGCCTGCCAGTACAGATCTATTAAAAATCTCATACTGTTCTCCTATTGGGTTTAATATAAAGTATGATGTTTAAAATGAATGCTAACACATTAACTTTGACAGCCATATACGCAGTTTTTTACAAGCCTACAGAATAGTGTTTAGTTTAGTACTCGCCCTTAGTCTAAATCGCTCGCCTTCACTTGCTTTAATAGTTAGTGTTTCGGTTTAGTAATTAATGTCAGACTACAGTGCTGCAGTGTTTAAAGTGTTGCTTGATATATACCCATTAGAATGTCCTTCATTTGACAATGGGAAAATAACACAGGGGAAAAATAACTTAACGTATGAAATACAACCAAAGTATAAAATATGTGACACTAAAAAATAAGCTATACAATGTTAACTTTCTAATCAAGTGTAGCATTACTCAAATGGATAAATAAATACACATATAAAGAACCAGTTAAAAGTTTGCACACCTGCCTTTAATGCATTTGTCCCAGTTTTAGCTGTGTTATTCACTACATAGTAATAGGCAATGAAGTAATACGTATCAAACACTGCAACAATCAACAGAACTGTTCATTATCTTAAAATTTTCTCAAATGACACATTCTTCAAAGTAGCCCCCCTTTGCGTTGATGACACCTTTTCTGACTCTTGGGATATGTCCAGGTCATCTGTCACATCACTCCATCTCTTTCCTTGTTAACCTTGAGGTGCATTAAAGTGCATTAGGTGTGCCCAGACCTTTGACTGCTACTATTTATATTCTCCTAGACTAGGGATGTTCAAACTATCTTAAGCTAAGGATTCACCTACAACAAATGTATGCTCACATAAGTAACTCAGAAACGTGGATTACTCTGAACAGAGTGTGCCATCAAATATTATTTTTAGTTTTTTTTTTTTTTTGGGGGGGGGGGGTGATGATATTACTAGAATTTTGTCAGTGTACAACATCTCTGGATACCCAGCAGCTGCTCTACAGTTCCTGTGGGAGCTGCTGGCCTACAATTTGAAATCCACTGTTCTGGATGATAGATTTTACGTAATCTCCCATGGAAGAGTTGGTTAATAAAATCTCACAGGTAAAATCTCATGATTGATTTGTGGCTTACAGTTAAGCACAATCACACATGTTACAGCCTGTTGAATGTAGAGCGCTGGTGAAACACTAAAGGTTGGTCAGTGATACCCACTGGTGTCACATGCTCCCCGTGGAGGTGTGATGTCCCTTGTCCCCCGTGGGCCACAGGCTGCTGCTCTGACAACATCCACCAAAAACAGGCTCAAAGCTCTTGATGAAAGACCTAGAGAATATGTAACCCATATTGTAATTTCAAGTCAGTCCATTTCAAGTACGGTGTTATGTAACCCTAATTTTGATACTGACCCGTCATAAAAACATTGCATCTTAGAGATTTGACCACAATCATATGAAAAGAAAATCTGGCAGGACAAGCTGAATCAGTCGTAGCCTACCTTCTGTAACATGTGACCACCAACAGTGTCACCAAAATGGCCACAGCCACAGTTGCCAGGGCAACCACCAGGGTCCAGACAGACAGCACCTCAGGGCTCGCTATCTCTGAGACACAGACAGGAAGTAGGGATGGTATCCTTGGGCAGAGTGTGAGGAGTACGATTTGGTTGCGACCCCTGATTGAGACTGCAGTTGTGACCTCCCATATCTATGGTCACCACACAGAGATACTTTACAGTGGATGCTATGTCTCCTGTGCTGTGGCAGGACTGCTGTGTGTTTACCTGTGCAAGTGTAAGAGCCTGGGCTGTTGACACACTGCGCTTTGTCTGGGCAGGGTGGCGGTTCCTGGGCACATTCATCTACATCTGAATCAAAAAGTTGAAAGTTGATGAATATCACATTGTTTGCTTAACAGATAAAGCAACACATCTTGAGACAGCAGGGTCAGACAATCCCTGTTAAGCGTCAGGGGCCCAATGGTGACCCTGGGGAGCAAAATACTGCCCCCAAACTGACACTCAACATAATTATATCACACCCCTTAGTTTCGCTCACCAACCACTGAGTCTGCAGGAAAAGTTACCTTATAGATCATTTTTATTTGTTCCTGACAAACCGAGATTAACCTACCTTTAATGGCTCACTTCCACCAAATCACATCCTCTAATACTTCCTCACAGGCTTTGCTTGGTAGGTATTCATAATATAATAATAATGAGGTTATATACGCATAGCTAAACTATATTGCTCCAGTAAATATTCAGAAATTAATTTCACGTTGAGCATGCTGAATAATGTAATAACATTTTCACTTGCCAGCGTTTTTGACAAATTTCTAATATATCTTGAATCGTCTGTCCTAGTTCTGAGGGTTCATTTCAAGGTTATTGTCCCCTTTAGAGTATGATCCCAGTTTGCAGGTGGTTTTTTTGGGTGCTTTACCTTGACAGGTAGGAGGACGCTGACTCCACTGGTTCATGCCGGGGTCACATGAGATGGAGGATGGTCCAATAAGGGCGTAGCCTGGCTGACACTGGTAGATCTGGGCGGAGCCACAGAGCAGAGAGAAGCCAAACTGCAGTCTGGGAATGGAACCACATCTGGGGTCTGGCAGAAAAGAGAGGGATGAGTGGATGGATGTGAAGAATGAGAGGATGAATGGAAGTAGAAACATTGAAGCAGCTAGCCGAGAGAGTGGATTAGCGGAAGAGAATAAACTGTAGAGGAGGGTTCTTCAAATCTGGTCCTCAATTCCAAATCCAGGCCTTGTTTTCAGTTTGCCCGGGTAATTAGTTTAATAATTACTGATTCTGATTGGCCAGAAGCTTCACACCTGGCTCACAGGTAGAGGAAGGCTAGAAAATGAGCAGCAATCAGACCTTGAGGACCGTGATTTGAATAGCTCTGCTGTACAGGTTGTGCTTCATCTCCTAGATTCCAGTCACCCAGACCTGTGTCAGGCTCCTTCCAGGCTGAGAGGTTCAGGGAGGAGATGAGGGGGTGCGAGCAGGGCACCATGTCTCCGGCATGGGCAGTGTGGGCAAAGGGATCAAGGGGTACATGGCTGAGCCGGGTGTTGTCACAGATGATACGAGACAGTGACACCCTTTGGAGCTCTGCTCTCTGGGCACCTGTGAAAACGTCCTCTCTCTCCCACCAGAATCTGTCAGGGAAAAAAAATCAGCCCAACAATACTGATCACAGGTAATTTTACTGAGGATGCAGCGGTGCAATTGCACCCCCTACTGGTCAGATGAAAAAAGGGAATTAATTAATGAAATGACATTGCAAAGTTAATTTTGAAAATGTGGCTTGTGTTATATCAATGTGTAATAATAATGTATTGTAAATGTATTTACTATTTATTGATTTTTTTACAGATTCATTTGGATGAATGACTGGCTAAGCTCGCTCATTTAGCCTTTTTAAGTTGGCTGGTAGCAAGTCTGAGAAGAATCTATGAAACGTCGTTTTGGTCAGAATCTGAAAAATGTGTGATTTTAGAGAAAGAGAATGCAGAGACTGCATGGGGTTGTTGTGTAACAGTAGAGAAGCTTGTATTTCGTGTCATTGTGCTTTTGCATTATGGTTTTCCCTGTGACTCTCCACTGGGTTCTCCAGTTTCTTCTTAGTTCAAAGACATGCAGTTTAGCGCCAGGGTGTACGAATCACTTGTACCCTGTACTGCCTAGGGTGCAGATAAAGATACAGACAGGGGCCCCATAAACGGGGGGGGGGGGTGTCTAGTGACACCCCTGCATTTGTACCGGTCTCCATCTCTAAGGGCGCGAAACTGCTTTCCCAGAAGGCAGCTGAGGAGAGGTCCCACACGGCCCCCAGGGAGGGGGGGTTCCGAGATGGCTCCCACCCACAAGTCAATGTTGTGTGGGGTCCCGTACAGGTGCAGGAGCTTCTGTGCCAGCTTGGCATTGTCCAGTATGCCTGCCAGCTCAGCGACGGTAGCCGGGACAGACAGGTCACACAGCTGCCTCCATGCGCTGTAACCTGGCAGGAAAAGGAGGCTCGGCGTCAACGTGTATGGTCACCTCACAGCTTAGAGCTGCGCGAAGATGCACCGCATGAATCAGAGGTGCTGGAAGGGGCCGAGCTACCAGGCAGGCCGTGGTCCCGCCCTCGCTGCAGGTTGAGTGCCCCCAAGTCCAGTGGCAGCCCCCCCTGGGCCTGGAACAGTCTCTCTGTGAGCTCCTCCACCATCATCTGACCCGCCGTCTGCAGCTTGGCTGGGTAGAGCAGCAAGCCTCTAAGCACAGGGTCTATACCCCCTGGAGAAGGGGGCAACAGGGCAGGGGGTTGGACCCTGAGACTTAGTACTTCGTTAGACTTAGTACTCACTATATACAGTGCAGGGGATGATTCCATCCAGGTTTTTTTTCCCTAAAATGTTCTGTTCTTTGTTCTTTTCAAGACAGTCAAATCTAGCCTAGTCAGAAGTCAATGCCGTTTTGTTACAGCTTTAAGAACAATTCATTCTTAGTAGAGCAGTATCGTACGTAAACACCAGAGGGTGCAATAGTGTGCATTTTCTGTGCCTTCGTCTCCTCTGCAGCAGTTCACCTGGATATTAGCTGTTGATCTATTTTCAAGGGTTAAACTATTGGCAACCTGTTCTCGATTACCAGGACACTGCAGTTAAATCGAACAAATCAGTTGTGGTTTCCCAACATTCCCAACATTTTTGCGTCCTCTCAGCTCTGTGCAACACATTTCAGTCAACTGGGAGCTAGAGGGGTAGCCAGCAAGGATTTAGGAGAGGTAGATCCTGTTTGACAAATCTGTTGGAGTTTTTTGAGGAAGCTACTCAGGACGTTGATGATAAGAAGGCCTATGACGTCATCTACTTAGACTTCCAAAAGGCTTTTGATGTTGTCCCCCACAAGAGGCTCCTACTTAAACTCAAAGCGACAGG
>JAODKE010000007.1:13905463-13928564 GCA_026779605.1 Mormyrus hasselquistii | reverse complement strand
GTGTGTGGGTGTGTGTGTGTGTGTGTGTGTGTGTGTGTGTGGGTGTGTGTGTGTGTGTGTGTGTGTGTGTGTGTGTGGAGGGGGGGGGATCACATAGTCTACGTTAATTGTTTCGGTCCGGATTAAAAAATATAGGACAGATTGCATCCTATATTGGCTCTGAATTTTATTTTTAAATATGGGACGATGCCATTATATATGGGATGGATGGCAGTTCTAATGTTTAGCACTGATACTGCATAGATGGTGAGATTGGATAATATTTCCAAAGTGGATGGCTTTCATCATTTTTTCCTCACAGGCAGGGTGTGGATGACCAAACAATATGAGCCCTGGATGCATCTACAACTACTGTGCTATAGCTACATGCTAACATGACTACTAGAACTACTGTGGCTACTGTAGCTAAATGCTAACATGGCTACTGCTAGAAATACTGCTACAGGTGGGAAAAAGGTGATGATCATTAAGGAGGGGGTTTAAAAGGGGTTTACTAAAGAAACTGAACAAAATGGGGAAAGTACAAAACAAATGAGCGCAAGGGGTTAAAAACAAACAAGGAAAACAAGAACAAACTACAAGTAACACAACTGGAAAGCAGTGCAATACCAGGAACAGAACTAGGAGAACCAGCTGAATGACACAAAGCAATCACACAGTGACTCACAGGAAGAGAATGCAGGCAGGCACCTAAATACAGACAACCAGGCTAATAAGGGGGCAGGTGTGCCACATGAAGCAAAACAACCAATCAGCAAAGACACAGGACAAGCGGCAACAGGTAGAACAATTAACAAGTACTGGCACTGGAAATGGGAACTAATAGCAAAGACAATCACTGAACAAAGAAGCTTAACAGACAAACTATAAAAAGTAATCTGAGACAAGGAAACCTGAGCAAAGTAGAATAATTACAAAATCACGAAGGTATAAAACAGAAACTACAACGACACAAGGAGGGTGAACCACAGGAAGGAATTAAGACCCGGGGACAGAAGACTAATACTACTGTATAAACACCAGAAACAATACAAACTCAAATAAGCAAAACAAAACAAACCAAACCAGGTGAGGCTAGTTTTAAGCCAGCCTCAAACCCACAACCAGCAGGTTTAGTCTCTGAGCCACATGCTCAGCCCACTGTGCCGACCTTTACACTGTCAGGGGTATAGCTGTGACAATTCTCTTGGCACTATTACTGATACTGCAGCAAGCATGTAATATAGAGAGAAATGTCTGAAAGCAGACATAGTATCATGTTAGTGGGTGTATTGCTTAGTGTAACAGGTGCAGGAGAATGGGCAATGCTGTCAGGCATCTAACGACCCACTGTCCCCATATAACTTTTAATACAGCATACATATATAATGTATATGTGATAGACAGGTACATTATCAAGAAACACGCAAATTAACTTGTGTCCGGTGGTCCGGACAAATGTGAACGCAAGGCTGTATTTTATGCTGTATATTATTGATCAGTGTTTCTAAAACCAGTCCTCAGGGACCCCCAGACTGTCCACATTTTTCCTTTTCTCTCAATTACCTGGGAGTTAGGAGAGAGAAAAAATGTGGACTGTTTAGGGGTCGGTTGGAGAGACAGTGATAGGTGACCTATAGCAGGGATATGGGGACCCAGACTATATACGCTACGCTGGGCTAGTACTCACCGGGGGGAGGGCAAAATTATTGTAACCATACTGGAGATCCCAGCCTCGAGGAACCGCTCTCCCATCCTGGTACTGTGGAGGCAGCCAGCGGGTGTAAGGGGTGTTGGCTGCCCCCCACAGAGGGTGCTGTCTGAGGGGAACAGAGGCATGCGCTTAGAGTATTGATGAGGCCCTCAATGACGCTGCAGACTTTCCGTCAGCGTGGCAGCACACACCTGTTGTTACATTCCCCACTGATGGTGCGATAGCGGTTTGACAAGCAGTCCGTCTCGCAGAGGGGGGGCCGCAGCTCGGCGGAGCAGCCTGTGGCGTGCAGCAGCTCATCCATGTCCTCCCCGCTCAGCAGCTCTGGGGACAGCAGACCTGTCACCGTATGCTCCCAACGACCATTCTCACATGTCAACACACAGTTCAGCAGACAGGTGACAGTTAGGTGAGTGTGTTTGAGGAGTTCCTGGTCTTTGAGTCTCGTTCAGTGACGTTAACTGAGTTAATGAGCATTCTCTGGGATCTCAGTACCAGTGAAGTTGTGCTGGGTCATGGTGTGGGTGTAGACCATCTCTCTGATTAATTCCACCGTGGTGTCCAGCAGCTCTGCCGCCCGGACATGGGTTCTAGTCCGCGGCCCCGCGTGTTTGAACTGGGACAACAGGTCACTGGGGCTGACGGAGCCCTCTGACAGCAGAATCTTCACCCTGGGCCATACAGAGAACAGCACAGCACCAATAAAAAGCAAATAACAGATACAGGTCACATGAAACCTGTGACACGCAACAGATTATCCACAATTTCTTCAGCACCCTTAATGCTCAAAGTTAGACAAGCTAGTTGAGATAAGAATGTTTGTGTAAGAAAGCTGGGATAAGCAAAAAGAATCATTTGTGATAAAGACTTGGCAGCGAGAAGCATGTTGATTTAGAATGCTTTCCGTCTTTGGGGTTGGGCAGGGACTAGGTAGGGTTATGCTGATGCTAAAAGCAGTAACATGAGCCAGGGTTCAAGAATAAGGCAGCAGAGAAAACAAAGAAGCATGGAGCTCCTGTGTCAAGGCAGAATACAGAAATGACTGAAGTGAGAAGAGTACAGGTGCTGTGGTGTCAGATGGTGCTATGGTAACTTGGGGCAAAAGAGAATAGATATCACAGAAAAGAGGAAACAGGTGAAAGTAATCAATACAAATACCCACATTTACCCGTGTCTCATTCTCATGCTTCCCCAGCTCACAGTATGCCATGGCAATTATAAACTAGCAGTACTTTATCTCCTTTGCATTTTATAGGCCCTACAAAAATTCCTGGTCCTACTAAAAGAATAGCTGTATGACAAAAAGACAATATTCTAGACAATATTCTACTTTTTGTTTAATTGATCCATATTTTTTGTTCAGATTATGTACACAAGGTATGTTTTTTACAGTTGGACATAGTACAGTTTTATGTATGGACTGATTTATTTTTACCCAATTAAATAATCTGTGCTCGAGGCAGGGATTACAGCCCTAAGACTCACCTCTCCCTAGTATGGCCGTATGCGGCATTGGTTAGCTCAGTGGCTCTCCTAAGAGCTTCCTGTAAGAACTTTGAGCCAGGATAAACGCCCCCTGCTGGGCACACAATGCACAATGCTTGTACACAGAACACCATGGAGCATTATCACTTTACACATATGGCAAATTATGCACTAAAATTTCTTCTAAACTTTGTCAGGTATATACCATTCAGCCAAGCACACTATCATGATGATGCAACATATAAATGTAACATTTATAAAGATTAATCCTTTTTAAGAAAAACAGAGAATACCTGAGGCATTCTGGGATTTGGAATGGGGTGTAGCGGCAGGCAGTAGGGGGATGACCAATGAAAAAGCCAGAGCGAATAAGGAAGAAGGTAGCTGAAAAAAACGACTGACATGCTATACCGCAAATATATCATCAGGCTGAAAATACATCAGCAAAGAGACATGCTGCCAATCGACCTGCAACTGAAGCTAAGCAATGCAATATTTAATTTGCAGATAATTTAATTAATCCAGTGACTTAATGCACTGCTGTCAGTGACACAAATGTCAGTTATTAGTTCATAGCATTTGCTCATTAACTGTTAGTTCAAAACAACGTTTGGCAATTTGGTTAGTTACTGTATTAATCCAACACATTTAGTTAACCTTGTTGCTCCCAATCTATTAAAGAGGTCTTACCATTGGTCCGATGTCTGTCACTTTTTCTCTTTCTGCCAGCTTCTTCGTCTCTCAGGAAAATCAACTGAGAATTTTTTAGTCCAGAAGCAAATGATTTTTTCACACCAGAATGACTGTAAAGGTGTGTTTTAGTGTGATTTATGTTATATGATGGGTTCTCTCAGTAATGAGTGAAATGGATGTCTGTGTGTGAGTGCGTTTTCTATACATATATAGCTATGTGTTTGCCTTTAACAGTATGCTTATCGTTTTGCATCGGTGAGAATGTCTGCCTGTGTGGAGGGGAGTTCCGTGGTGCTCGCACGTCGAGCTAGTGCGAGACCTCTAGCCCCCCTGAGCATCTATATCTCCTGGTCAAGGGATTGGCTTTTGTACCTTGGCAGAGCTCACAGGTATGTGCAGAATCTACATCTCTGTCTGTGGTGACAAGTGTCTCACATCAAAACAGCAGTCACCCCCCCCCCTCCCCTTCCCCATGGGCTTTCATTTACAGACCCCCTCTCTCCTACCCTCCATGGAGAATGTCTGTGTTCACTGTCACTGTTTCATCAACAGATCTCTCTCATCATTTCTCCCAGATGGCAGGTGTACCACTGAACACTCAGCTAACTTGCCCTCCTTCCACGCTAAATCTTTAAATTGTTCTTACCGGTACTCTGCTAAATGTAACTAGTACCTATAATTCGGCAGGAATGATGGGTGATTGGAGTTCATTGTGCCACATTCTAGACCTTACTTTAGGCGTCCACTGGAAACTTCAAACACTATCCCTAATCTTTAGGATTCAGACAGCGGAGAAGCAACCTGGGAAGCTGGTCTGTCTAGCGAAGGGTGCATTTCCTGTTTCTCTCAGCATTGTTTCTGACAATCTGAGTAGCTGAAGCGGCTGCGATTTGATCTCAGTTGTAAAGTTGCATGAAAATTAAGGCGGTAGGTGAAAATTTGTATAATAAGTGGGAGGACCGAAAGCATGACATCATAGCTCGGCCTGCTCTCACCTGCAAGCTGTGCCGCTCCGTGCGCACATGCCAGAACTGGAGATCTGATCGTCTGCCCGCCAGGGCTTTGAACAACGGTAGCAGGTGGGCAGGAATGGAGTAAAGAGAACACAGAGTGCTCAAGAAGGAGGGCGAATCGTAGAAGGATGAATGATGAGAAATGGTCTTACTCTCTACATTACAGATAGTATTAAAGGGAGGGATTGAGGGTAGCAGGGATTTACTTTGACTTTCATTGCCCTTGACCTCTTCCTCTTGTTCTCCCTCTGCCTCCTGTTTGAAGTTCCAGGTGTGCAGAAAACTTTAGACACCTGTTTGGACTGATGCAATCAAAACAGAGGTATGAGAGGAGAATGGATAAAAACAAGTTTATGTCTGTGCAGTGTATCCACATATAGATAACTAATAATTATGTACCTGATGAGTGTCAAATGTCCATAACAAAGCCAAGGAATATAAAATTCTAGGAATTGCAGAGGTTTGATGGACAATTTTATTGAGTTTTGACGCAGGTATTACATCATATTGGAAAGATGAAGAAAAAAGTATTTTTCTTCCCATTTTTTTTACAAAAATATGTTCTGATATGTTCTGATATTGAGACAGAAATGTACAGATCTTAAAAAAACCTAATAATTTTTCTGATTTTCAAGTCAATGTGAATATAACTGAAAAGAAGCCACACGGATTCAGCGGTGGGTGCCTCTCAGACCTGTTGTGCTTTCAAAAAAGAAATTGTTTCTCTACATCTAACTAAGAATGCTTTACCCTCTCTATAAATGAATGTGTTTTAATTTGATGTTTCTTAATTAATTTCATGCAGCATTTTTAAGCTTGCACTACACTGCTCTCAACCTTACTTGCAGCCGTGTAACACGTCTGGTTTGTGTCAGGCTGTTGATTATTTTGGTCATATAAGGATGTACCACAAAGGTACAGCTTCCCTTTGCTATCTTTAGTATGATCAATTAAGATTGGCTCCACACAAAGAGCTGTCATGGCCAGCATGAAGCAGCACAGGCACAAGGCAGAGGATCCCGAGGTGTGTGTCATCCACGCACACAATCATACATACTGTAAGCACGTACTAAGGGTTTTTAATGATACTAATTAGACTAGTCCAACCAGATCATATATTTTGTGATATGTACTCATTTCTGAGTAGAAGAGGCTGTACACAATCAAAGTAGAGAATGTAGATATAGCACATTGCAAATAAGAATGGAAAATACTTTTAAAATAATGCATGATCTCAGTTATTTGGTCAGCTTCTTTTCCAGCTGGAAGATTTAGTAACTTTTTTTGTTGTAATATTGTGTTGAAAACAGTGTGTGCTTTTGTGCCTTAACTTTATGTTGGATGCAGTCATGACAACCTGGACAGGCATCCAGCATCCAGCACTTGTAGGGTTAAGCGAAAGTATGGCAAAGTGAAAGAGTTTTATAGCAGGGTCACTACGGTGCAGTATCACTTCAAATGACTCATTTGCTCTGTTGATGTAAGGGGTCTCTTACTGCCAGCACGATTCCCGAAAGTGATCTGAAATTCCCTCATCTCTGCAAAAAGAACTGGACTTTGTCCTGTGTGCATTCCTGGGCCTTATATGCATGCATTGCCTTGTGGCCTATGCTGCCTGGAACACAGGGCTCACTGCAGGGGCACCTATGACAGGGTACCCCTCCCTCTCAGGAAGCACACAGGAACAGAGCTCACACCATTGGGCTATTTACAGAGCACAATTCACCTACCTGCATGTTTTTGGACTGTTAGAGGAAACCCACACAAACAGAGCAGGGGTGGCATTCGAACCTCCAACCCTTTGGTTGCATTCCAGTCTTCTCTTCTACTTAAAACGATAAAAATGTATGCATTGAACTGTATATATTACTGCCTCTTAAAACTCCTCTGAGCGAGGCCAGGCAAGATTAGATCTGCAGCGGATTCAGGGTTCAGACTGACGGCTGCAGGAAGAGAAGCTTCAGGACAGTTCAGAAACTCTGCCATATCATCTAAGCGTGAAAATAGTGCAATAGTGACAATAAATGTAGTGTAAACAGTATAAACTATACAGATGGCAAAACAACTCAAGACTGCTCTAGCAACTGGGTATAGTTGCGCAACCGGGTATAGTTGAACAACAGTGGATTTTCCAATTAGTCGTTCCAGGGTTTCCTCATGTAGGATTTTACGTGGCCATGCCCTACCAGGACAGCTTGCCCCATTTCACCTCTTGCTTGATTTGCCAAATGGAGGGAAATTCCGTCCCTGTGGATATAAAAGAAAAGCCCAGGTCCGGACCAGGCATACTCTCTCCAGTTTCTCCTGCTGCTGATCAGAGTGGACTAGCAGAATAGCTTGCAGGCATCAGGTGAGTATAGAGCCTCCGATATGCGTACAAGACAAGGTAGATCAATTGACCCTCCATAAGAAAATCATAAAAAGCTGTATTTATTAAGTAGGTTGCCATTTAAGGCTTTCATACTCACAGCATTTCTACCTTTCTTACTTACAGATACTGATTAAAATTCTAAAGGCCTTAAAAAATGAAGATGGTACTGGCAGGACTAGTTCTGGTTCTGGTTCTGGTGGTGGGAGCCCAGGCCCAGTGGTACAAATTTCCCGGAGAAGTCGTCCAGGGTAAAATGTTCCCTTATTTTCAATATGCTATTCATTACTGTTTTATTGTGTTGATTGTGCAGGTAGCAACCTTAACCCAAATGGTTTAGCATCATCATAGTTAGAGCAAAAACTACTAGGGGGATGAGCCTGAATGCTTAACAAAGGCGTAGAAATGCACCTTGAAGATCTGTATTGTTTATTGGTATCTCTGTGTCGTTCAAGGTTCGCGTGACATGTGGCGAGCTTATTCAGACATGAAGGAGGCTAACTGGAAGAACTCTGACAAATACTTCCATGCTCGGGGCAACTATGATGCTGCCCAGAGAGGTCCTGGGGGGAAGTGGGCAGCTGAAGTCATCAGGTAGGACAATATCTGCTGCGTCTCCATGACAATAGTGTTACCCTTATCCTTTTCCAGCACTAATACTAGCCTCTTTTTGGAACTGTTTGAGATACTAGTCTTTAATGTAAAGTTAGTTAGATAACAAACGATTCAGCCTGACCAGACATTGATTAGCATTTGGCAGAAGACGTAGTGTGATAGCACTGAGAGTTCATGAACGAGTTGTATCCAATTACTTTGCATGTTAACTGGCCCTTCTTGTTCTTAGACAACTGACTGTACCCCAAGCAGCCTTACCCGGGGTACCTCTTACATTTTTCTGAAGCGGGAAAAATAAGAGAGCAGTTCCCCTCTTCAGATCTGACCATACAATCTTCATAATACGACCACTCAGCCACCTGCTGGACAAAGTCAGGTCTGATTACTGGATGCGTAGTAAAGTTTGGGCCTAAAACCCACCTCCGTCTTCTCTCTCCTCCACTTCCAGCAATGCCCGTGAGATGGTGCAGGGATCCAGTGGGCGTGGGAATGAAGACACAGAGGCAGACCAGGCCGCCAATCGCTGGGGACGAAATGGGGGAGACCCAAACGTCTACAGGCCTAGAGGACTCCCCAGCAAGTACTAAGCCCCAGAGAATTTTACGTCTGCTAAGACAGCCTGTGCTTTGCTTTGCATGAACTGATCTGGACACACTTTCATGAGGATGGTAACGTTTTAACACTAGACTAAAAATGCACATTGCATATATGTATTAACCTTGCTGCCTATTCATTTCCTTATCAAGCGGCTAATATATCATGAGAAACAATGAAGGACAAAGCCATGTAATACCTTTTGTGCCTTGTGTTAAAATTAAGAACAAACAAATAAATATGCTCTGAAATAACTAGTCTCACCATGTCTCTTGGAATCATTCTTGCTTTAGAAGGAAGAATCCAATTTAAAAGATGATTATCATATCATGCATAGTTATGTAAAGTTATATATGAAAGTGGATTCGGTTTTAGAAGATGATTAGGCACCCCTCACTTACATACAGGCAACAGTGTAATCAAGTCTGAATGAAGAGCCCGATCCCCTTGTGTGTGAGAAAACATTTATAACACAAAATAGAGCAAAGTCAGCTGATATATAACTCAGACTCAACTAATTAGCAATAGATTCTCACTTCCAACATTGACTGTCCAAGGCAACACTCCATCGCTTAACCACATTGCCATCTAGTGCCCATTTCCAGGTACTGCCAGCAGGTGAAGCGTTTGAAGACTGTGTGGAAGCCTAAGGCAAAATGAAATGTCTGAAGAATGAATTCTACTATAAATCAAAAACTTGACTGCGATACTTTAAATCCAGGGGAAAATCTGAATAATGCAAGTCCTGTACTTACAGAAACTAAACAAATATTTAGGCCATCGAACGGTCTTCACGGCTGTCAGGAATAAATATTGTTGAAAACGGTTACCTGCATTCTTATGTATAAATGCATACCGTAATGTTCGCAGTAGCTGACTGACCCTGCACAGAAACAGAACAAAGCCACAGGCGGGCCATTTGTGGATTGCATTTGCAACTTGACAGATCAGTTACACGGTGTGTGAAGAACTTGATTGCATTATCAAAAATATGTGCTTAATTATAATCATATTATGCTAATTAGGGTTTTAAATGTCTGCATGCCTTCCTACAAAAAATATATTTTACAGTTTTGTGATAATGTCATGCTACACTTAATATAAGAAAGCACCCACCACATCAGTTTGTGTGTGTGAACCCCTTTGACCAACAAGTCCTGTCTATTGCGTTTTTTCATTGCATTCAAAGTATATTTTTATAGCAAATCTCAAAAAGTTAATTTTAACCAAAATCAAGCGGCTGCCTTCCTCTATCTTACAAAAACACACGTGACTGGGAGACTGTAGTCACTTCCAGTAACGGCTTTGAGACCTTGCCAGATCTGTATGCAAATTTAAATGCAGGGGAGAATAAACCTTGGTGCCAGTTGGCAGAAAACCAGGAGATGCATTTAGGGTTTTCCCCATAATAACTCAATGATAGTAAACCAGGGTAAAGCTCTGTGCTGTATAGACTCTCAATTGCACCACACACCTAGATCCCTAACAGCTTTACTTCCTACAATTTCAGTTCAAATCCATTGCTCTGGCCTGTGGTTAAGGAAGTTCCACAGTAGTTTATACCATTGAGGAAATGAAGATATTTTCCAGGCTGAGCAATTTTATCAGTTTTAAATAAAGCTTGATAGAGATATAAATGCTGCAATGGGTTGGTGCCCCATCCTGCATTGTTCCCCTACCTTGCGCCCCTAGCCTCCGGACCCCCCACCCCTCCCATCACCCCGACCCTGAATATGACAAGCGGGTAGAGAAAATGGATGGATGGATGAAGTGTGACTGTGTGTGAGCAGACATCAGTCAAAGTTCCAGCCACCTGTTAATTTAGAAGGATACGGTAATTTATAAAGACTTGTAGTCTACAGGTAAAAGTGTGCTGACATTCTGACCTGCGTTACTTCACTCAAATTGTTCATTATCTCAACACGGAAGAACTGCACAAATGCATTGGCTGTGGATCCCAGTGTTACGATGCATATATGCGCTATACCTAATAAATTATGTGAATATATTTGTCACTAAAATTCAAGGTTACAGGTAAACATTAAGCAAAGTAAAGTAAAGTAAAGTAAAGCTTACAGGAAAATAAGACAAAACATTAATGTATGATGCACCACATCACAGTCTCACATGCCCATCAAAACCACAAAACCTTGGACACACTACAGAAAAAAAAATACCAAAGGAAAATATACTAACAAAAGCAAATATCTGACCATCTATAATAAATTCTTTGTAATGCAATAGCCCAATTTTTGTAGCACACACATGCGTATATTCACAGGATAAATGTTATATCTCTGTCAATAAAAGGCTAAATTATCTAGTCAGTTTAATACCAAAATAAGCCATATAAGCAAATTGCTAACTTAATGTTAGGATACCTAACATGAGTATAATAAGAACCAAGAGGTGACAGCATGCTATGTTACCGATACTGGGGGCGATTAATTTATTGTGGGGGCACTAACCTGACACCAGCATGTACACTCAGGTGCTGCTGAGTTAACTAATCCAGGGCTCACCAAGTTAAATAACCTGAAGGGTGCTGAGCAGTGACTCCAAAACAGGCCACTAAAGCTATTTGTTGAGCCGAAAGAAAAATGAGACAAAAAAATGATGCAATATTAGTAATCCTGTAATCAGCATGCAAGGTGCCGGAGGTGAACTTTGTCAGGTGGGGGGAAGTTTATCTGTGAGAATATTCCCAAGGTGGGGTTGAGCCCTGATTTCTGGAGCCATAGCCTGTAGCCTGAGTTAACCTCTCTTTGGAGTAGTACAAGTTACTGGTGAAATTTACACCAGAACCAGGTAAATTTTCATGTTCACATGGAACACAGTTATGGACATTGCCATTATCTACAGACTGGATTAACCAGTTCTGTTTCAAATCATCCTCACATGCATCACAAAATGAAAAGCATGTAACAGCACAACCAGTCTAACATGCCCACCTAGTTCATAAAATTCCACCATATTCCACAGAAATGGGGTAAATGACCAAATCCACCAACACAATCCAGGCACGTAAGCTACATAAAAATGTGCCAGTTTGTAAGCCTGCACCAAACACTGCAACCAGAACTCAGGTGCTCCATCAAATTAGGGTCGGGATCAGTCTAGTCGCCGAGTCAAAAACAACTATTATTTTCAGCTAAATTCACCAGCTCATTCCATGTGCTTCATCCGTAATAGTTATGACATTTCGGACTTTCCCCAGAAAAGTTCTTCCGTTGTTGCCTTATATGGAACTTGTAAACCTGGACCAGCCTACCTGGAAGAAAACCCTGGATATAAGAAAAGCTACAGGTCTCAAATCAGGTATATCCTACACAGAGCATTTGACTGCGCTGAAAGACAATCCTGCAAGTGTTGGGTGAGTGAAGAACCTCCTGTACAGACTAAGGCTGTCAATTGATTAAAAAAGTAACTAATTAATCACACAATTTGTAACAAATTAATCATGATTAAAAACATGATTAAACACTAAAGCTTGTTATAATGTATATTTAAACATAAAATCACCCACCAAATTAATGGAGAATAATTACAAAGGATGTATATTTCAGATATAACCATGTCGTAGGTTATGAATGACAAGAGTACAAAAAAGCGTCTATTGCAATCATTAATTATTTATATGGTTCCCCTGTAATGCACCGTGGAATGATGTCATAAATCTCATCGTGTTATTTTAAATTAATCGCATTTGATGGGTTAACAAGTTAATTTTGATAGTCCTATTATAGACACATAAGACAGCTTAGCACACCTGACCATCTGTACGGCAATAGTGAGAACTCTATATGTTTAACAAGTAACCATTTAAGGCTGAAACATTATTGTGCAAAAGTTAGATAATACTGATGTTTTAGTTACGCTATTAATATTATTACTACCTTTCTTATACTTTTTGACTCAAATTCTAAAGAAGAAAAATGAAGCTGCTGCTTGCTGGGCTGCTTCTGGTTCTGGTGGTGGGAGCCCAGGCCCAATGGTACAAATTTTCCAGAAAATCAGTAAGATTCACCAAAGAAGTCATCCAGGGTAAAAATGCTTCCTTATTTTGACTCTTACTCTTCCATGTTATTTTATTGTGTTAATTCTGTGGATAGCCGCTCTACCGCAAACGGTTTCCTGTCATAGCGAGAGCAGAGCAAAAACTACCAAGAAATCAGCCTGAACGCTTAGCAATGGCTGGATGTGATTACTTTGAAACCAGAAACAAATGCACCTTGTCAAGATCTGTATTGTTTATTGGTACCTCTGTGTCGTTCAAGGTTCGCGTGACATGTGGGCAGCTTATTCAGACACGAGGGAGGCTAACTGGAAGGACTCTGACAAATACTTCCACGTTCGGGGCAACTATGACGCTGCCAGGAGAGGTCCTGGGTGGAGGTGGGCAGCTGAAGTCCTCAGGCAGGACAATATCTGCTCCATGACTACAGTGTTGGCCGAGGGGCTTCCAGAATGCTTATCATCCAAGGCCCCCTTTGTAATCGTACTGTTTGGGACATTCGAGTCATTAATGTAGAGTTAATTCAGTGACCAGTGACTCATGCTAATCAGATTATGTGGCAGAGGGTAGTTGCAACAGTGTTGCCTCTTCTGAGACCTGACCTTACAAATTAACTGAATTAACTTAATTGAAGCACCACCAAAAGCATAGTAGACGAAAGCAGTAAAAACTGACAAATGTATATTGTAGTATCTGTGTATAACTCTTATTTCCATCTCTGCCCACAGTGAGGTTCTGCAGTCATTTCTGGGCAGTAGTAGGCGTGGGCATAAAGACCCTGCAGCAGCCCAGAGAGCCAATGGGTGGGCCCACAATGGGGGTGACCCAAAGCGCTACAAACTAAAAGCCCACCCCCCAAAGTACTGAGGTGCAGAGCTCAGCAAAACCCTACAACTCCCAGCATTCCCTGCAACCTGATCGAACCCTTCTGCACATTCTGATACAAACTGTACCTGCCGTTCACTTGACTGCTTATTAAAAACATACGGTTATATTTTCTGTAATATCTGTCTAATGTATGCTCAAAATATTTGTATCCTCAAATATAATTCAGGATTTCTGTAAGAGTGTGTGCACTTTTTAAATTTGTATGTGATGTCCAATATATACACTAGAACATAAGAAATTTACAAACAAGGAGGCCATTCGGCCCATCAGGCTCGTTTGGGGAGAACTCAACTAATACAGTAGCTCAGAGTTAGCTAGTGGCCAAGACTGGGGAAACACTTAGCATTTTTGGCATTACTGTGTAAAAATTACTACATAAATATTGGCGGAAATGTTTATAAACAATCAAAGACCATTGCACAACTAAATAAGTAACTGGAATATAGTTTTTCAGTCTCTAAAAACTTGGAGGATTTACACAATTTTGATTAGTAGTGTAGTTTTGACTTCCATGGTTTGGTATCGAGCGAGACCAAGAAAGCACAAGGATCAAAGGGGTTTAATGAGGAATAGAAATTAAGACGCACATTTAGTAACAGAACGCATCTGCCAAGGCAGTCGTGTGTTGCACTCCAAAACTCACGGGCCAAACTCCAGGTAAATAAACTAAAAACAGTGCAGGACAGTGCAGGACTTTTAAAACGACAACTAGAGCAACATCACTACTGTAAAGTGTACCTTTCTGATCAAGGTTAAAACCTTTCAAGAAATTCAATATTAATACTGTAGCTTTTCAATAGACCTCTATAATAAACATTAAATAATTATTTAGTTACATAATTTAAATATGATTGTTCATCCTCTGTTCAGTAGGCCATTACTGGACAGCCTTTCTTTGAGGATTGGTCTTGACATGTTTGAGGAGAGAGTTACAAACTCAGATCGCCCCCCAAAGAGGAAGGAATAGTGTAGACTCTTTTCCCATTCTGGAGGGAGGGGTCAGGCCTGCTGGGACCAGAGGAATCGGTCACAGCGCTCCAGCATGGTGCGTATCAGGGCCCTGGTAGGGGAAAGATGGGAGAGACTCTCACAGTTCGGTACAACAGGCACAAGTGGGCATTCAGCACCGGGCTCACATAGATGTACGGTACAAAGACCAGCTGCAAGCAGGTCATGGACAGGCAAGGGCACATGGCATCTGTTACTTTAATTCCAAGGTCTTTGATGACAATATTAATGGAACCTTGATAGTAGGTGTATGACATCTGATGATGATGCCTTTCCTGAAGAGTCAACATAAAAAGGTAGAACATAAAGGACCATCATAACCGTTTTAGTGAGGAAACCCAGACTAACCTGCAGAGTATAAATTTAGGTCCTTCGCTTTTACAGCTGCACACATGTTTTTTATTAGGTCACCTATTTGAATTATAACTGGCTACAGGTTATAAATAATCATTGAGTTACTTTAAGGATTATTGGCTTGCAAGTCATTGTTTTGTTTGGCAAATTTGATTTTCAAAGTTGTAGTCTTATCATACGTTAAAGAGGAATTTCTGACTGTTGATCTATGACTGTTGTGGGCGTTGAGGATTTCAAAACAATCAGTGAGGCCCAGAATGTGAGTGGGCAGATGATGAGCACGGCCTCTCACCTCTGTCTCTTCTCCGCGATCCTCAAGAGCTCACACACCACGGTAGAGTGCGAGCCCAGATCCACACGCACCCCCCAGCTCTGCAGCACGTCCAGGGCGCGGTCCGGCCCCACCACCCGGGCCAGCTGCAGCGTCAGGCTCTCGGGAGTGATGCGGCCGCTCTGGTCACAGGAGCCGTTGGAAAAGCCGCCATCCTGGGTGCTTTGCGGGCCGGAATCGCAGCAGCTCTGTGAAAGCTGGATGAGGAGCTTCCATTCGTCTAGAGTTTCAGGCATTAGTCCTGACAGCCAGTGGGACAAAGAGGAAAAGTAAAAAAAGATCAGCATGAGACATATCAGTGTCCATTAGGGAGTGTTCACACGTTCCCGTGGTTTGAGGGGCAGGACAGCCCCGCCCATGACACCGAGCGCCGTTCCTCACCGCTCTTCTCCTGCAGCAGACTCATGTCATCCAGCCGGCAGACGGTGGCAAATGCCTGGGGTCTGTGACGCAGCTCGCAGCACAGAGTCAGGTAACCAAGCCAGTAGCTGCAGAGCGAACACCCTGTTAGCATGGGTCAGTCCTTATGTCTCTCCTCCTGTCAGCTTCCCCTGAATCCAACAGGCCTAGCAGATTACTTTTACATTTATTTATTATAACATACAAGTGTGGTCAGAGAACAGGGACAGCCAGCATCCATTAAGCACTTGGAATTAAGACCTTGGCTCAAAGAGTCAGCAGTGATATAAAGAAGCTGCCAGTGATAGGATTTGAACCAAAAACCTTCCCGATAAAGGACTGATCCATAATCTACTATACAGCTATACATGACCCCGGTAGATACTAGGGTTGCAACGGTACAGGTATCCCACAATACGGTCTGTACCTCAGTTTTTGTGCCATGGTTTCGGTTCGGTTTCGGTACATGTTTTGTGCGTAAAGAGAACAATGTCTTTTCTCCCAAAATTATGTCTTTATTTTGCTTGTCAGTAAAGACTGCATTTCACAGTGAACCAATTATATTATTCAGTACAGCAATGATAATGTAGCACCTTTCTTTCAAGTTAACAGTTGCTAAACACTTTCAAATGGTAAACTGCCTCTTATGTGTGAAATATGCACAAAATTAAAAAACATACAAAATGTAAACAAACTTGACTCCTGGTATACATAATACAGTAGTATAAAAAGAGAAGTAAACCATTTCAAAAGAAAAATTGCTGCCATATGCAATCTGGAGGAAACAAATTCAGAAATAGCTAGTGCTTTACCCATTTTAAATAAATCTAAGAATAGTTCCATAGAGGCTACATTCAGGATGTAAAGTGAGATATGAGTTAGCCAGTATGCGCATGAGCTATTTATTCCTCTGCTATTGTGGGATTCTTCTGTAAGAAGATAAGCCTGTCAACCTTGTCAGCTGCAAGGCGAAACCACTGCACGGGTTATTTTCTTGTTACCTGAAGTGGCACGGTAGGTCTGTTCAAAAGTATTTTCCATAGACAGTTTTGCTGCGGTTACCTTTTCGAGTCGCTCGACTGTCCTGTGTTCAGGAAGCGCTATATCAGGATGCTTATGCAGGGGACGCATGGTCACATTGCTCGTGTTTCCTTTTGAGTATGGAAAATGTTTCAAGCAACGTTTGCAGACAGTGAAATTTCTGTTCTGTTCTAGGGCTGGCCATGGCTGTTTGTTTTCTCTTTTTCCACGTCTGTGTGCGAGCTGCACTTCCAGCTCAGCTCCAGTTACAACAGTGTGAGTGGGGGCCAGTGGGTAGAGGCCCAACAGTGACTGGACATTAACTCGCGAGGAGGGCTTTTTCCCATCGGCGCTTACTGCCTCGTACTGCCTGTTAAGCAATGAACACCTATTTCAAAATGAATCGCAAAACCGAAATCCCGCGGCCCGTAAGGGCATATCGGACCTTGTAGGGCGGACCGAGCGGTTACTGAGTACCGTTGCGTCCCTAGTAGACACTGTTGTGCAATATTGTCAAGACACTCTCACCCATGGGTTTTACACATCTCGGCCATCTTCTGCTTAGAAGCAAAATCGGCTGGCAGGTGAATGAGAAGGGAAAGGAGACGCCCATATCCCCAGGTGAAGAGGTGCGACCGCCACCTAGAGTAGAGATCAGAGGAGTCATAGTCCATATGCATGTGGACTTTGCAAAGACACAGAAATCTGCATGTAACAGTACAGTACCTGGGCTGTCCTTCTGGGGTTACTGTGTCTGTTAGGTGAGGGGCATCATGGGACAGCGCTAGCTCAAGCCAATCGTGCCGTAGCGACTCAGGCTGAAGAAGGGAGCCTAAAAATGAAAGTCTGGGCAAAAAAACATAGGAGGAGGCAGAAAATCTTCACTTAGAAGACAGGATTCTCCTAAAAGACGTTATCAGGCTCCACTTAAACTAGTATGAACATTAATGACATTTTCAAAATGCTCTGAAGCGACTGTACGTAATACAGATGTATTGACCAAGAGGAATCGTGGAAGCTTTGACCTTCTGAAGACCTACCTTTGCTTCTCAGCCTGCGAGTGGACCAAGTTATCCAGATATGCAAGGAAGTGGCTCTTCTGAGCCATAGCCATGACATCACAGGGGATGACTTTAGGGTAGAACTGGACGAAGGAGCGTACTGCTGCCTCCCCATGCTTCTCATACAGCCTGGGATGGGGGGGGGGGTGCAGCATGTGACGACAGAGCAAAGGGATGTCGGACAGGAGGAGACATGGAGCGGAAGGGAGGGCCATACCTCTGCAGGTGAGCAAGCAGCGAGGAGGACGTCCAGGGCTGGAGCTCCCTTAGGCTCTTCAGGGACCTCAGGAGGACTCCCTTCTCGATCACCTCCACCACCGTGCTGGAGCCAGTCAGCACTGCATCACAGACGCAGAATGAAAATGTAGCTGAGTAAGTCACATGACCCAAACAGGCAAGGAGGGGGTGGGGTTGCAGAGGGGCGAACAACCCTGGGCCCCGCACTCTAGGGGCCACCTGCTGACTTTTAAGTCACAAAACACATAGACCAAACGTCCACTCCAAACCATCAATTTTGGTTAAAATATTATAATTTATAATAACGTAATATATCTTAAATTTTGCCAATCAATCTGCTAGCGTGATACCCCCCTCCCCCCAGATTTTACCAACAGCACTCCCACCCCCACCTTGATCGGTAACTTTTACCGATGGGACCCCATTCCTTGATTAGCATATTATTGACGTTCCATCGTTTTTAATCCCCTCTCTTTTTTTTACAGTTCCAAAGAATATCTTCAATGGCGCCCTAAGGGGGCCCCCTACCCATGAAAGCCAAAGGCCCCCAGAGAAGTTAGTACGCCCCTGATATAAAGTATTTTTAGCTTGATGTCATCTGTTGCTGGTGTAGAAATATAGGAACCCTCTGCCTAGGGGGGCAGTTTACATCCGCAAGGAAAATGCAAAGGCCTGCAGAACAGGGTCAAAGGTGAAAGTGCCAGTAGACAGGTTTGAGCTCACCCTGCAGGCCTGCCATGTAGGCCTTCCACACCGCCGGATGGTCCCGGTAGCGCAGCAGGCAGCACCGACGCGTCCGCTCTGGGTCCAGCAGATAGAAGTACCTTCGGAGAAACACGCAAGGGCCCATGGGCTCATCCACTCGATCCCGCTCCTGAGGAGCGTTACCATGGAAACAGCCGAGGTCCAGGCAGAGAGAGGCCAGCTGGGTGAGGTCGGCCTGCAGGTCAGAGGGTATGGGCCTAGGAGGCTCCACACGTACTGGTTCTTGTTGGGTTGCATTCACTTCAGTGTTTTCCATCGGTGTCGCCCCCAGCTTGGACTCCGCGCCAACCTGCTGCCCCTCCTCAACTGGTGCCAGCTTCCCCTCTGGCTCCTTGACTTCCCCAATCCCAACAGCGCTTTCCTCTATCTGGCATCCTGAGGGCTCTTGCACCCGGGCGTCTTCCTCAGAGTGATGTACATCAGAGGGATACTGTCCAGCTGGAGGGATCGCCTCTGGGCCCAGAATTTGTTCCAGCACTGAAAGCCACTGCCACAAAACCTCCCGCAGACAAGCCGGGTCCAGGAGAAGCAGCGGATCTTGAATCAGGATACTAAAGTGCCGAAGACGCAGGATACAAATAAGTGGCACAATCTCACATTCCATAAATCACACATACAAACCCTGATGACTCTGAAGGGCTTATAAGAGACTGTTAGCGTGTAGCTGCCATTCAGGACCTGTATTATACACCTTGATAGAGCCCTTCAAAACACAGTTAGCTTATATTTCTGTTCAGTACTCACACTGCTTTCTGAGTTGCTCCTCTCAGCTCTTCCCAATCAGTGTCTGAACCGGGCCGATCAGCGTCAGATCTGCACGACGAACAGAGATCAACGTGCCAGTCAAACTGGTGTGTTCTCCAGTACCACTTACTGGCAATAGTGCTAGCTGGCATTTCTAAATTACACTTTGGGTATGACTGAGAGCACGGTGCCTGTCTACCAGGAGAAGTGTTTAGAACACGGATGGATGGATTGGTGTAATTTTCCCCACTGTGTTTAAATATGGCAGATGGCGGTTACTGCCAGTACGCATATACAAGGGGTGGGTGAGGCAGTTCCTGCCTTTAGAGTCACTCAAAGTGGAAGACGGGTTAGTAACCTGTAACACTGCTACCTTGTTCCCCTGAGTAGACCAATCCGGATAATTTGTTATAATGATAGTTTGTGTATTCATGGGAATATTAATGGGGCTTGAATGAAAAAACTAAAAGCTACAAATTCTGAGATGCATGCTTATTTGCCAATAAAAACATTATCTTAGTCAGAAATGTACTTACTGAAACGAAACAACCGCCTAATACTGCCACCAGCACAAGTTTCTCTTAAATCATGAAGAATTCCGAGAAAGACCCGAAATAGGACAGGCACCATCCCAGAACTCACATGCGGTCCAGTTCTTCTGGAAACGATGCCATTTCAGCCATGATGTCATTTTGTCCTACTTCTCTCTGATCAGGACGGGGCCAAAGGTCAGAGTTCATCTGCAGGGTGTTTATCCTCTCGGAGGTCTTCTTTACAAAGCTGGAAACACTGAGAATGGAAGAGCAAAAAAAGAAACACACCAAAAATCATGTTCAAAGAAAGATAAAAAAAAAAATTTCAGTTTGTGATCTGCGTTCCATTACTCTCTCTAGCACTGAATTTAGTATCACACACCAAACCGCTATACATGTGCCGCAGCAATATAAACAGCAGGTAGGGTTCCAACATGGCGATTTTCCTAATTCGTGTGGCAAACTAAAAACAAGTAAGAGAAAGCTACAAATTAGCATCACAATCAATGTTCCAAACTGACCGATTCACTGGCACCTGCACCCTGACTGTCAAAATATCAGGCGCAGAAACACCAAGAAAAAAAACAACAGGAAACGGTCAGAGACCAAGCAAAGCCTGAACACTTAAATGACACACGGCGAAAGTATCATAAAGCAGAGAGTCACCTGTCATTAGAAGATGCAGATTGTGAAACTCCGCACGCACTGAACCGCAGAACAACTTACATGATCATTCACTTCAGTGATTCATCCTAACGTTATGTGAATCCACTGCCCTACCTACTAACCAGTGCTGGGTGACAAGCTCACAACACGACCCTGATTTAACTGTGCTCAGGTTCCTCAATGCTTCAGAACAGGACTGAGGCGTGAGGGACGGACACGGGTTGCTGCCCATCCCCAGGCAGGAAGTGTCTGGTTATAAAAGCAAGCTGTAAGCCCTCCCAAAAAGAAAAGCAAAAAAAAAAAACAAAACCTTTTTTTTTTACTTGTATCAGTTTCACTTCTCTTTCTAAAAGCAGAGTTTCACTTAAAATGGGAACCGGGAAAAGCTTATCTGGCGTACAGGGGATTCCGCATGGCCAGCGGTTTGAAAAATATGCCATTTTCACTTCTCAGAGTGACGTCCTGATAATACTCCAGAACTCACTAATGTCCTACATGTTTAAAACAATTCATCTGAGCCCATGAGCATCAGAAGTCAGATTTCTGGTCTTGTTTTTTTTTGTCTTTATAAATTGAGTATGTCTTGACTCATTTGACACACAAACGTAGGGACTTGTTGACCTCTCCAATCTGTTCAATGAATATGCTGGTAGCTTGAATAAATACTTGCGCAGAACCCAATACAAGCTATGTGTCAACGACAATGATTTGACATGCTCGCTGCTTTTGTTTGGCGAGCTCTTGCTTTCTTTAACCGCAGAGTGACCACTTGAAACGAATGAGCATGGTTGATGCAAGGATGTTTGTTGGGGTGAGGGCACTCACCTGTCTCGAACAGCCTGCAGAGCCACGCGGGGGGGTTTGGGGCGGAACGAGAGGGGTAGGTGAAACTGAAGGCTGGACTCGGAGCGTTGGGGCTCTGTGCGCTCGCTGGGCGGGGGATCAGAGGTGGCTGAAGTGGGGATGGGTGGTGATCGTGGGGGCCAAAGTTTGCAGAGCAGGATGGGGTGAAGCAGAGAAATGACACGGAGGTGGATGACAGGATATGACACAAGCAAATCAAAGGGCGGAGTCCAAAACCACCTGAGCCAGTAATACACAAGAATCAAACGGCTGAATGGGCAACAAAAGAACACGCATGGAGATGTCATGGGCATGTTGGACAGTGTGAGGAAAGCGCTAATCGTCTGTCTGGTTTTTACTTCTGTGGGTGGGTTGTAGGGGAGTGGCTGAATAATTTCACAGAAGTTCTTCGGGAGTGATGTCACACGAAAACTTTACTGTCAAACCACTTTAATGAGACGGTGTTTGCAAGAAATAGACTTCATAAGAAATTAAGCCAGAAATATATAAAATATTTTAAAATAGTGCCTTTATTTGTAAAAATTCCCTTTTTGAGGTGCCCTTCATTCCACAGAAATCTGTAGTGGACCAGAGGGGAAGCAGCAACTACTGAGCCAGGTCAAAGGTCACAGCCCTTACCAGGCTCCACAGGCTCCTCCTCATGCACAAAGCTAAACTCCTTGAGCTGCTCCTCCTCGAGCATTGACTGGCTGACCAGGGAACTGGTCTCCTCATCTGATTGGCTTCCTCTTCGACTGATCACCCTGTAGATACCGCAGTCCAGCACATTGAAGCTCTCCTACATTAACAATTGTGTTCAAAAAGATCACTTAAAAGGGATATTAGTCAATATGTCCAACAAAATGTAAACATTTACTACATGTTTTAAACAGCAATAACATTTATGTAATAGCTAAACTCTATAAGCTTTTGGCTTTACACACCAAATTCACATCTGAATATCAGGGACTAATCAAATTAAAGAATAATTCTATAATTAGTTTGTGATTGTTTTAAGTTTTACAATTTAGTCTGCAAATGATTGTTCATTTTAATTACTCCATAATCATCCTGTAATACAAAATGACTCTCATCAACAAAGGCACAAACTCACAGTCACATTCTGCGAGGTCGGTGCCTCAGACTCACAGTCACATTCTGCGAGGTCGGTGTCTCAGACTCACATGTGAAGAAATGCTGCTTCTGCGGCTGCTGGAGGCAGAGTCCAGGGGCTCCAGTTTGGGGATCATGTCCTCCAGTTGGCTGAGAAGGTCCTGCTGGGTGCTGGGGTTGAGCTGTGAGCGCAGATACTCCAGGCGGTCAATGGGAAGTAACTTCCGGGCCTTTGGGGGGGGGTGAATCAAATATTTGGCAACATCAATTGACCAAGATATCTAGGCACTCTAGCGGAAAGTAAATTAATCAAGTATATTTTAAGCAACTGGACCCACTAATTGATTTTCCTGTAACACTTTACTTTTACACATTCATAATCAGTGTTGGGCACGTACCTTCAAAAAAGTAATTAGTTATAGTTACTTCTCACAAATAGTAACTGAGTTAGTAACTGAGTTACATCAATATAAAAGTAACTAATTACCAGGCAAAGTAACTATTGCGTTACTTAAGACAAATCTTATTTAATATAACTATAAAATAAATATAAAACATTGTACACTAATCTACACTATTTTAATGCTGTTGTGGGACAACGTGAGAGATAACTGTCAAATTCAACATCTTGTCACCGACGCAGAGAGACTCTTTTTTCCTGGG
>JAODKE010000007.1:13875571-13900836 GCA_026779605.1 Mormyrus hasselquistii | reverse complement strand
CCTGAGGTACACCCCAGACATGATTCCAGTCCACCACGGGGCATGTATATGCGCGCACACACACATACACACACACACACACACAGTCATACAGTACAGGAAGTTCTGAGACCACCAATCAGTTTAAACTGCATGCATTAGGACTGTGAAGAAACTGAACTGTGTTTGATATCAGGGTTGGGGCCATTCCAGAATGCATTCATCAGTTCCAATCCAAATCAGGACATGAAACTAGAGATGGGATTGGGGGGAAAAAAACCACAGGGAACAGAATTGGAATTGAATTTGAATTTCTGAAAGACAAATTCCAACTCCAGTTCCATTTCCTCATATGGATTAGAAATGATAAATGCATTCTGGAATTGCCCCAACCCTGTCGCATATAATTTTAAAACGTATAAACTATAATAATTATTAAGAAGTTAATCACTGAGAACAAATAAATGATGTGAAACGCAAAGAAAATATTATAATTCTTTTTATTTGACTTTTACATGATCCAAAGTTTGCAGCGTTGAGTCTAGTACAATACTACTTCATAGCAGCTTATACTGGCCCAGTACAGCCATGCAGATGGAAGGGAGAAACGAAGGTATGGAACTTATATAACAATCACCTCTTCTTAAATTCTTAAACTAGGACACACAGACATTTGTAACGTATTTGCTACAAAGTGAAATAGTGAAAGATACATTTTCCATCTCTGGAATGTTCCGAGACCCTGGAGGTGGAAAATATGGCATCCCTGCAACTAATCTGTGCCTTACTTTTCAAGCTACAAGTCAGATTTGACAATTGGAACAATGTGTTTTCCCATGGTGCCAAGCACACCAACGGGCGGAATTAATACCTTTAGCGACCGACTGCCGAAGCCTGTAACTAGCAAAAGGAATAGAATGCAGAACATACCTGTAAACATCTTTTAGACGCAATATAGTTATGAGTTTTTTCTTGCTGTGTACGACACTTGTGTGCCACCATGTTCCTAAACAGTTTTAGCACTGCGTTACACTCCAAGTTACTCATATTTCCAACAAAAAACGCAATGCTAACTAAATACTTAGTGGGCGGATAAAAGTATTACAGTGCATGGCCAACAAGCTCCACATTGATACACGATAGCTTCTCGAAATGTGCTAAATGACTAGAGGAGTTGGTGCAGCTGTTGAAAATGGTACAAGGTATGCTCTCTATACCATCTACAGTGTGTAAATACATAGACATGCAGTGTTGTCCATTACAGGTCTAGAAACTGCAAATCCAGACCAATATTTTGTTTCTACCAACCAGTCACCACAGTCACAGTACTGGTTAGTAGAAACAAAATGTTGGTCTGGACCTGAAATGCGCAACACTGCAGAGATGTTCCTGTGGAGAAAGACAAGCTCCATTTACCTCGTAGCAACTGCAATAAAGTCCTCATCATGTGGGCAGCATGCTACCTGGGTAATGAATCCCTCCTGCAGAAGGAGCCAAGAGATTTATTGGTAAAACTGAAAAACAGGGTTTAATTCAGCATGGACTGTTTGTATGCAGACCGGAGTGCCACAGCACAGTGCGTGCTTTCAGAGGTTTCCTAGAGTACCTTGTGTGTGAGGATTAAGCGTTGCTTCCAGCCATCTTTCTGGATAAGGTGGAGCCCCCCTGCTGAGGTTCCCAGCACCAACCACTTCTTTGAGACCGCCACGCAGGTGCACTGCAGATGGGCAAGGCGGTTAAACAGAGGCGCAGGGTGAAGAATGCTAGCGGGCATGCCGGGATTGTCCAGCAAGCTGTGACCTAGGCCGAAGCCTGGCTGCCCACTACCTTGATCCTGCTGGAGTCCAGGCGCAGGGCGGAGAGCAGGGGATCCAAGCAGTCAAACTCAGCCAGCACATGTGTGCAGGACTCAGGCAGCACAGGCAGCAGAGGCATGGTTAGCACGCCTCTCAGCAAGGCCAACCTGTTTGGGCATGTTAAGGAAGTGGTCGGTGGTAATGGAAGGGACAGGTTGGTCGTGGGGTGGAAATACACACCTCATGTCTGTAGCTAAGTACAGTTACATCAGAGCCATTGCCTGTATTCTAGCCATACATCTGTATCTGGAGTATCTTTGCCGGTAACAGACACAAACAGTGTGTAAACCCCGGAGCAGACGATCTAGTCAATACCGTTCAGACTGCGTTGCACCACCCCCTCTCCGGCTGCCTGACATCACATGACTTCACGTATCCTCTCTAATTGTGAAAGCATGACTAGCAGTGGCTGTCAGTTTATTACGAGCAACGGGTGAGGTTTACCAAGCAAAATAAATAAAATAAGTAAATAAAACACGTCACGGAGTTTATATTAACTCTTATTAACTTATATTAACCGTTATGGAGTTACAAAAGTAAACGACATTCCTGAAAAACAAGCCCATGTAGTGTCAAATTATCGTTCAGTGAACCAGTAACGCTACGTGGTACGACAGGACCAGTACATTTAGCCATTGCACCATCAGAGGGGCTGTCAGTAAACATTCACATAGCAGCGCTCACGGGCGCCTCTAATCACGGAGCAATCTGCGGCGGTACGGACCATCCATGTCAGCAGTTTTGGCAAAGGTGAACTGGGATGGGAATGGGAACTAAGGGAAGGGGGTAGCTGGATCGGGTGCTAATCCAGCACAGGCTGAACCACCAAGGGAGTGTGAGCATCACGGGATCCCAATCCAGTTCAATTTCCTATTCTGCAAGCCACATCCCTTACATTTAAAACATTCACATTGCAAACCATTACAGTGCCCCTTCCCGTCACTTAAGCAGTAGCTCTTTATTAAATTTTAACTTAGATTTACAGTACAAATCGATGCCGTAAAATAAAGTCGGCGGTTTTCAATCAGCAAACTAAGTAAACAACTAACCAGCGGCACATTGTCTAAATACCGATGGTCCACCCATTAACTACAATTACACCATTTATCCTTAAGTCAAATACTCTGGTATGCTACTGATACGAAACAAAAGTGTGCTCCGCTGGAGCTACATAAGCTAAATCATGGAAAGTGTACAGGTATCACTTTTGCTTTGGACAGAAGCACACTTAACCGTTTAGCAACACCTTTTAGCTACGGTTTTAACTAAAAAAACAAAACTCTTCGGTTATTAGCCTACCTGACATTGGTGAGCGGTCAAATCCCCAAAACTATGTCATTCTCACGGTGCAACATCGAGTCCAGAGTTGCAGACGTATATATTTTATTTAGTTAAAATAGTTTGCTTCCTCACTTCCCTGCCGTGAAGATTTGACAGAAGTTGTGGGACGTTTCCGACTGGTCGGTACTACTTTACAGTCTAAAATCGCAGAGCGGTGCGGAGTGATACCTCCTCATAGTCTACTGTATGTTCTGGACTTTGCTCAAGGTTTTGGTTAATTGCACATTCCAAATATGAAAAAGACAAAATCGCATCCACTCAGATATCCATTAAATAACATCCGTTTAGAATAATTGATATACAAACGTATATCGGAAATCGACGTCCACAAGTAGCGGACTGCATTTTGCGCTAGTGCCGTAGGCGCATGCACTGGAGATGCAGACTAAAGTGGGGCTTCGATGCTCCATTAGGCTATCGATTGCAACAGTATATGCTCTGGGGAATACAGATTGCAGGAGTATCAAAAGACAAAAGATAACGTCATTATTATTTAAAGGCTTGCAGTTGTTCTGAATGTCCTTCCCACTGAACTGCACATATTTACAGGGACAACTGATGCAGGTCTACAACCTTCCAAATCAGACCACGACATCCAACCACACATACACAGAGCTAACTGGTAAAAATAAGCCTGATATAAACATTTATTGAGAAGAACAATTAAGTCATGGCGTTTGTTTAAAAATGTGGTGAAATACTAGCACAACCTGGGCCCTACTGCTGCTCCTATAAATTGTTTGTATTATAAGATTTTTTTAAACCAGTCTGAAGCAGCAAATGAAGGTGAAAATCGAGCAAGGAAATATTCTACAACAGAAAATAAGGCTACTTGTTTAATCTCCTAAAATAATACTCACCCTTTCTGCACAGCTTTAGTTTTTGAAGTACAACATAAAGGTTAAACAAAATCCAGCCGGCTCGCCATACAAAGCTACAAGATAAAATAAATAGTTCCTCAGCAGATGCTACTTAGATTTTGTGGTATATTTTTCTTTGCTATAATTATTGCAATCTGTTTTTAGAGCTGTTCACAATCACAAAATTCATTTCAGTAACTAGGCTGCTGTCGCCCTAAACTGAATATAACACAGAAGATCTGACACAGAGTATATGTAGTATATTTATACCTATACCCCTGTTAGGAGAAGCAAAACGAGCAGCAAGAATAAAGGGGAAAACCTGCTTTATAGGGTCCAAAAGTCTCATGAGACTCTCAGAAATTTCAAGTAATAAGTCACACAATTACACTGCAGAAGCTGGTGTGTTTAACATTTCCCCCACATAAAAGTTCTTTTCACCTCATATTGGGAACACAATGTGGCCAGTTGGCGGCTATGCCAGTGAGGAATGCAAGAACTTTGGACAAACATCCAGATTAATAACCTATAAACGCTGCTTGCCGTCAAACGTGGCTATTTGTCAGCTTCATAACACCCTCACATACATACAATCTGTGCATATAGAGATAGGAATATTATATAATCACATTTGTGAATATAAAAAAAAGTAGTAGAAATTTTGACACAGTTCATTGAATTCACCCATGCATTACAGATTCAGAGATTTAGACCTTGTGGAGGTTTCCATCAGACCAAGGAAGGTGATACATTGATACAACTCTGAACTTTTTTTTTCCTTCTCAAACTCATTTGTGCTCAGTTGGACTGAACTTCTCAACACAGGTAAAACTGAAAAAATTATCCTGTCTTTAAAGTTATTCTGCATATCTTTATTAGACAGTTAAAATTAGACCATTTTAATTATAAACCAAATTACATTAAATTTAAACCTGTTATTCTTGAAAATTTCTTTGTCCAAATCTTAACACATCAAAAATGATAAGATTTCCCTTCATACTGGTGTATTCATACAGTATTAAGACAAAGCATAATAAAACATATTCACTAAGTCCTGCTTCTGGTAACCCATCCCCAACAACAGAACCCAAACAACTCAGTTCTACTGTGAGAAATTTCAGTGCTGACATCATGATACATTTATGAAACGATTTCTGGAACATGTGTATCAGGTCATTTCTAAAACTACTCCCAAAAACTCACGTCTTCTTCCACCATGACATTTTGAAAAACAGATTATACTAAAGCAAGAGTGGAATCCTGGGTGGTCCTAGATGAAAAGCCAAGAAAAACAACCAAAAAAAAAATCACTTTGTGGATCTAGCCAGTAGATGCTTGCAAATATACAGGATTAAATAAAAAACAAAGAAGCTGGACTGCATTTACAGTGACTATGTTGAGTCAAAACAGGGTTTGGAGACTGTGGCTAACAGCTCACTCAAGTACAACCGTAGATAACAAGGCAAAGGAAATCTCACTTTTCCCCCTAAAACTGGGATTTGCATATTCGTTATATCATTTGATGAAAGCACTGCGAGTATGAAATGGCAGCAACCTTGGGTTGGTGCATATGTGCCAGACCATTCTACTTATGGTATGTTAATAGCAAATTTGACATCAACCAGTGATGGAGATCAACATGAAAACTTGAAAGTTTCAAAGGATAGCATGTTCACACAGGTAAACAGCGATACGAAAATGCTTCAACAGCAAAGCTATTGCACTAGTCATGACACCAAAGGCAACTGACTGTGACAGCACATGTGCCTACAGGAACCTTCTCCTGAAGACAGACATCAAAGCTCCTTTTCATTCTGCTGTATTAAGGGCAAAAGATTCAGCCAAGAGTTTACAGTCAGTTCACAGAGGGACAGACCTTTTCAGAGGCTTTAGCAAAAGAATAATTAATACTGTGAGTGCATTTTCTTACATGTTTCTGAGCGGTAGAAACATCCAGATTGTAGCTATTCTTTTTTCTTCCCACTAACTTATCTACAATAACACAGTATACAAAGTATAGTGGAGATGGTACCACTTAAAACCACTAACCAATCCATGTATAGTCAGAGAACGATGTCAATTCTGAGTTAACGAGACAGATAGGGAAAAAAATTCCATCACCATCAGTTATTGGTTAAATGTTTGTCTTGCTTAACACTGACCACCAGATACTGCTGGACCAGTAGACAGGCTCAGTTCTGTGACATTTCCCCAGTTGGACAATGTGGAAAAGAATGTAGATTGGAGACGGCTCGAGGGACGCTTCAGTGCAAGTAACAGAACTGGGACTCGCGGGGGACCGGGTTTGTAAACTCGGGAGATGGCTACCACAACTGTGACATCTTAGCTTTGCTCAAGGAATTCCTCTATCTTGCTCTTGAATGACATTGAAGCGAGCAGGTCTTCTCAAAGAAGGAACTTGCAGAGAAGTGAAAGAGCACTGTGAGAAAGACAGAAGACAGCACACAGGCTGGAGTCTCTGTCACTGATGGACATTTGGAGATCCCCACAGGTGGTGTTTGTGCATTCCAGACAGAGAAATATACCTGACAAACCACTTGAAGGGTGGTGGCGACAGCTTAGGTCGCTCTACACATTCCTCTATTTGCTCCTAAACAAGTGCAAGCCTAACAAAACAGCCATTGTTAAGCCTACAGGTGCAGGCCTTGTGAAGTCAGTGCAGTGATGACCATGTGACAGCTGCATAAGAAACAGCACAGGCAGTTCATTTACAGTATTGCTTCTTCCAAACATCATCTTTGCTTGTATTCCTCTTTTGTTGCACTGCATTATGGGTAAATCGAACATACTTAACAGTAACAGCTCAGCCCTTCGGCTTCTTTCACTCAGTACCTGAAGTGAGCCGCTCCCTCCACAGAACCTGCCCGTCAGACTGCTTGTTGCAATCATTCCGGCATCCTGGCTCTGCTAAATCCCCCAGAGAGAACTCTGATAGATGTGCCCCCCCCCCCTTTTCTTCCACCCATGAGAATTTAAAAACAACAAACAGATGAATATCGCCTGTGCTAGTGTTCATCGGTGTCGACCAATCAAGAGTTGCCGTGGCACCCTCCAGTCGATGTCCCAGCCCCAATGCAGACCAAGTATGGGGCCCTTGGTCCAATGTGGATCACAGCAGGCCGGTAGGCCCAGGAGAGAGGAAGCTTTTCGCTCCTCTCTTATCCACTATCCCCTGTTCCATCAGGTCTTTCTTAGCATTCGTCGTGTCTGCCAGGCATGGAACTTGTTGTAGGCTGTTTGAAGCATCTCCTCCAGGTGGCCTGTAAGCTGCAGAAAATGTGTCCAGGAGAAAAAGAATAAAGGATATACTGCTAAACTAGATTTCTTAGTGTTCACAATAATTTACTAACAGGCTACCACAATAAGCAAAACATCAATTAGGCTTATTGATGCTATGCAATGAAAAGCAGCACTTAAGCTTGGGTCACTAAGCATGTATTACAGGACCTTCTGAGTTCCAGTAGGATTAAACCTACAGTATCTCATTCCAGATGAGAGAAGGGACATGTCTTACATTAGTGCTCAAGTATTGCCGCTGGACCTTCTCCTGGAAAGGACAGAGCTTAGTGAGCTGGAACCTCTCAAGGTTAGACCTCATCTTCACAACCTTTGCAGAGAAGAGAAGAGAAAAAGATAAGAAAAACCAAAAAGTGAAGTGAAACAGAAGAGTAAAGAGAGAGAGAAACCCACCTTCTCCTCTAGGAAGGGCGTGTTGACAGGGAAGCAAGACCAGAAGTGACGCAGTAGCTCTCCAGCTGCCACGTACAGGTGCTTCAGTTCTGACTGCACCTCACTGGGCACCATCTCTGTAAAGGCAGCACAATGGTTGGGTCCTGTACATAATCATCTCCTATTATAAAAAAAAATGTCCGAGTAGAGGATTTATTTGATTTGAATCTAGGGTTTCCAAGTCCAGTGTTTCTCATACCAGTCTTCAGGGACCCCCAGGCAACCCACATTTTTACTCCTTCCCAGCCAAATCAAGAACACCAAAACACCTGGTATAGGTGTGCTGGGAGGGAGCATAAATATGTCTGTCGGGGGACCCTAAGGACTGGGTTGAAAAACACTGCCCTAGTTAGTTCTGCAGCTGTGGATTGCGAGCTATTTTCAACTCAATTCCCCTGTAGCTAAAATTCAGTTGGTTATCTGTCCTATTCACAGTATTTACAGCAATTCACAGTATTTCCTTAAAATATCAAGTTACCAAGAAGTAAGCTTGAATTAATTCTGATGCAAATATTTAATAGATTAAATGCACGCTGTCCTCAGTGGCTCACAAATACGGAGAGACGAGACGTCATCACCGAGCCCTATGTGACAAGAAGACCCGGAAGACGATTTGCATCTGTTTGACGGAAGCGACACTGGGGAGTACCCACGGTTTATGGCCTGCTGTGTCCCGGCTTGCATAAGCACACCCCCAGGTGAGAGGGCAACGATTGCTGAGCTGGCTGTACTATTGGACATAACCTGCGACAGGAGAGGGCAAATATCAGCACCCGTTGAAACCTGATTTCAGCTGAGCTAATATGGACTTGAAGTCAATCTCAGCTCTGTCCAGGCCAGTGGGCACATGTGCTAATGAGTACCTGAGTAAGACTGGGCTTGTAACTGGTCATTTCATGCTGGATGATACTGACAGAGTTGATGATGTCCTGGCTTGTGCTGTAGTGCTGATTCTGGATGGGCACAGGACCATGGGAATACCTGGCAGCACACGTAAAAATTCAACAAGTCAGATGCAGGTGACTTTGCGCTCCACAACTATGGTTAAAACCTCAGCTGGCCCAGAATCTCCAACAGCAATGTCAATGTTTACTCGTGGGAACCAAAAATTGCCTAAAGGACAGACACCAACCTGTCAGATTTCTTCAGATTCAGGGCAACGGTCTTTTGTCCATTGCCTCTCTGTAGGTCCTCATACTCAATCGCCTCCTGCAGCTTCACCTGGGAAAACACCCGAGTCTTTGAGACACTGCCCACAAGCCATGGCTAATGTTCTGCTGCATAACTGCAGAGGCACTGCAGCAGGGAAAATCCAGTCATCGCAAAAGCAGCGATAACACAGACAGATTCAGGGAGACAATTATAGGTTTACAGGACTTGCCTGTCAAGCCTGACAGAAGAGTCACATCAGAAGCTAGACCCACATCTGTCATTACCTTCTTGATGGGTGGCTGAAAGAGGTCTGAGTCTCTGGAGTTACCATCGGTGCTGCTCGTCTCACTGGTCTGGTCACTGAAGGGGTCCCTGATAGGAGAGAGAGCCAAAGGGACACGTGACTCTCCCTAGAACATCCAGCTCCACTCTCTAATGTATATTACAATTACCAGGGTCATACATCACACACCACTAAATTTCCTTCTGTTTCCCTGGCAACCCCTGGTAAGCAGTAACCTATGTGTCTGCTCCAGGTTTACAATTACAGTCAAGAGAGGTTACACAACCCTTAAAGTTTACTTTTGTTCCATTTGCTGTATGACAATGACGATAACATTGTGGCTACATATGGGTTAATCTGCAAAGTGAAAGCATGTACATTTAGAAAATTAAAAAATTATTAACATTATAAAAACCAGGGATGAGCTGATCCACATATTTTCCGTTCCGATCCAACTGCCAATACTGATGCAGATTCCAACACAGGAGCTCGTTTTACATTAATATTTTTAATATAATAAATATATTTATAGTTTATATATTAATATTTTTAAGCTAGTAAATGCAGATGAAAAAATGTCAAAAAAAATCTTTAATTAGGTTACATAAATAACACACCATTCCACATCGTTTTTGCATCTTGTTTTAAGTGTTCTTGAGGCATTTTGCAGTTCAATTTGAATATATTCCAAGCGAGGATACGCAAGTAGCGAATGCTTAAAAAGCCCCACAATTTCTCTCCCACTGATCGCAGCCCTCCGTGTATCACAAGCTGTAGCAAGTGCACAAAACAGCTCAAGCTATAACAGAATAATCATATCACTGTTAAGCCCTTGAAAAAGACCTTAATCCCAAATGCTCTGGGGGCTCTACACACCTGCAGACCCTGCTTTCCAACACCAAAAAATTCTCTCATCTCTATATACACATGCATGTCTCCATCTTGTATGGAAAACAAGGCGTAAAAAGAGTTTACCTTTTGTCATAATATTGAGCAATACTCCTAAAGCAACTGCAGCACAGATAGGACCCAGACCACTTGATCTCAACCAAACTGGAAACCCATGGAGTGACTAACAGTCTAATTGCAGCATCTCGAAAATCTAACTGTGAGAATTATTACAAAATCTAGATATGCTATGCTGGTTGGTACCTACCCACAAATACTATCAGTGATTCATATGACAGGGAACATACATACAAATGACTCAAAAGGCCCATTTTAAAGGGTTAGGGTAGAGGTTGTAGACCTTCTGCACTGTCTTTATGGTTTGCTTGAATAATTCACTGCATTCACTCACTGTTTGCGGAGACCTGCAGCCAGCACCATGGCACTGTGGTGGTTGAAGCGCTTGATGATGGCAGAATTGCTGTTCTCTTTTACAGATTTGCCAGTATTGGAGGTGGAGGGGGCAGGACCGTAACCCTGCAACAGATACAAATGTGGGCTTGTTTTCAGGATGCTCACACCCTATACGGTATTTAGGAGAGCACTGCAGGCGGCCCCCACCTCATCCAGCGTCTTGTCTTCCAGGGACAGGAGATCTACCAGTGGGTTCTTGACACCTTGGACTACCATAGATTTTAAGCCTGGAGCAGACAAAAGCCTGTTGTGAAATGTATGTTTACCAGTGAACAGCTACAATGGATACTTGACATAAACAGAGGATATGATGAGACCCACTGGCTTTATTCCCTGTACCAAACAATGCCAGTAGAAACAATGGATGCCCTGCAGACGCGATCGCTAACCAAACCAGCAGAGACAATGGATGCCCTGCAGACCCGATCGCTAACCAAACCATTACCCTTCTCATCCTGCTTTGCACACTCGGAAAAGAGGTCCTGCAGGCCAGTGCTGATTCGGTCCCGGTGAAAGTAGTGGGACTGGAAGAACCGGGTCCAGAAATCCTTCTCCGTCAAGTTGTGTGGCACATTCTCAGCATACTTCTGCTTCACTACAATAAGAGAGGTCACTGTAAACAAACCGACGGCTCCCTCACACTGAGCTGCTACTCTGCTGGTTCAGGGCAGATTGTAGGTAATAAACTTCTGGTCCTAAATGTGAGGAATTAAGCTGAGCAGAAAAACCAAAACATAATAAAATTCAAGACATAAAATGACCTCACAAACTCTACCCTCTGGTCATTTGCAGAACAATCAAGGTCAAGATTACAGGCAGGAAGCCAAGGCCATAGAGCAACTGACAGAGGCTAAATTCAAAAGCAAATGAGATATGACTCATGAAAATATAAATACATTCAAAAGCCTCAGGATGGCAACAGTAGGAAAAACAAAACCATAAACCCCAGGCAACAACTCTTGGATATTAATCGGACCTTTCAGGCACTGTACCTGCAGGGTACGTTCTAAAGATGGACTCAATGATGTCTGAAGTGAGGTTGTATCTCAAACCGTTGCAGCCGTCTGTCTGAGGCCTGATGTCTGCCTGCAACCCACAGAGCCACAAATGTACCCAGGGATGAATTAGGCACCATTCGGCATTAGGCATTGTTGGCTTTTGTAATTCTGTTACTTTGTCTTTTGAGGGTGGGGTTTAGTTTCACATCATTAAGGCTTACCAAGAAAGCAGCAGAGATCCCAACTTCCTGCTTGCTGTTGGAGTGATCTACCGAGTTCATGCTAAGACGATTGGCCCAAAACTCCTCAGCACTAATCACCTGACTGACCACCAGGTCCTTGTACAGCTGGAACAGTACAGGGTCCTCCTGAAGCATTCTAGAAGGTCATAAGAAGCAGCAGCTTGTAATCACACATATCCATGCCACAGGAGCATCCCTCACGCGACTAAAACATTTTCTTTGAACATTTCATTTTGTGGTAAACATAACCCTTATTGAATAACCCAGACAACAGACGGATTTAAGATCAAAGATAATATTCTGTAAACATTAAAATGCATCAGAACTGTAAAATGTATTTTTCCCTGGGTCCTTACCTCTAGTAAGCATGAGAGTCACGGATTAAGACATGTACTTTCCCACTGATGATATTAGTTTGCAGTTTCAATTTGAAATGTTCATTACATACAGAACAAAATACTCTGGATAAGAATGTGTTAAGCCATTGAAATATTAAAAGATCAGACATGGAGAACAATGTCAGTCTATAGACAGGGTGGTGCAGACACGGGGTCGGGGTCACAACAGACTGGGCCGCACCGGTTCTTCTCCTCCAGCTCCTTGTTAGCCTTCTTCTTGAACTTGGGCAGGAGCTGCTGCAGAAGGTCCTTGGCAGCGTCGCGGTCCCTCAGTGCTGTGCTCTCGCTGGCAAAGTGGAACGTGGTGCTCTCCCCAGTGTG
Organism: Mormyrus hasselquistii; assembly: GCA_026779605.1. Classification (NCBI taxonomy): domain Eukaryota; kingdom Metazoa; phylum Chordata; class Actinopteri; order Osteoglossiformes; family Mormyridae; genus Mormyrus; species Mormyrus hasselquistii. The sequence continues at coordinate 13,888,294 of JAODKE010000007.1, read as the reverse complement.
AAGGACCAGCTGAAGTTGGATTTTGGCTTTGCCATCGGGGCTGATTTTTTGACCTGTGCATGTTGGGCGATGGAGAGGTTGGAAAACCATGACACTTATGGTCAGACACATTAGGTGGGATTTACTGAGCCCCAATAGCTGCTGCATTCAGGGGCACAGCCATAAGCACTGGTTGTTCTTTCCGAATGTGTCTGCAGGCACATGCAAGATGGCAAAAGCCCCACAATAATGTTGCTTCAATTTAAGAGACCCTCATATTGATGAAGTAGAAGAAGCACAGGCGATTCCAACCCTCAGTCATCAATGGGTGTTGGACCTTCCCCTTTTGGTTAAGTAAAAAAATTAATAATTAAAGGAACTGAATAAAAACCTATTATTTAGTATTTATCAATCACCAGCTGTACAGTAACTAGATAGATAGTAGTTGATCAAGATTTGCTTACAGATATATGACATTCATTTAACTGAATTACTCTTCAAGGATGGCATTGAATCCAGAAGCTCTAAAAATAAATTAAAAGGTGTAACTGCTCTTCAGTACCTTCCTGAAGTATAGGAAAATGTCATTAAAGATTTCCATCACAATGTCAGTAGGTCAGACCAGACTTCCGTTCCGAAGCCATAAACTCCTGTTTGTTCTGGATTGTCACCAAAAATTTCCAAACTGATCTGGGGAATATTATTCTTCCCTATGACCTGGATCTGCCCCATGGCATCCACCCTGGGAGATGTGCTGGTAACAGCACTCTTGGGAACAAAGATGATAGCATTCTTAGTCGATATCCAAGCCACACCAGCCAACTCCTAGACCTTAACTCATATATGCACAACCTTGCTCTGAAAAAATATTATATTACACCTTAAAAACAACTAAATCTAGTGCAGTATTTCAAGCACCTCTGAAAAAGTAGCAGCTATTCTATGATTTATTCAAAAAACAAGAACTTCTTATATAAAACACAAAGAGCATCCTCAAAACCAGAGTCACACAACATCACTAGAGTATTTATCCATGTCAAAGTGTGCAGGATATTGCTCAGGCCAAGTGAATGTTCAAGTGTATATGCTCATTTTTACTTCAACTAATCATCCAAGGCTGTCTAAACTAACCATTAATCTTTCAGCCATTCCTTCAATAAATTACATAAGCCATTAGGGGAATAAGATTAAAATAAATTACTTGGAGGACATGTATATTTGCAAGATAAGACAAATCATATATATCAAAATTTAAATTAACTGAATTATTAATTTCACTTCATCATCCATATCTTAAATGACAGTAAACTTCAGTTGAACTAAAATTATTAATATGAATGGAAACACCTGAAAAGTCTGCCAAGTAATGTTTCTGTTGAATGGGATTTGAACATATTTTTCCTCGAATCTCAAGCTTGGCTGCAATAAAAGTCAGAAGAGACTGGGCCCCCAGCAGTATGACTGCAAAACCCCGCTAGACACATGTTCCTTCTGTTCAACTAGGAAAACATGCTGTTACTCAATAAGGCACATTGCAGGAATTCAGAAAGTGACAGTTAATGCACTGCTGCTTATAAAAAAACTGATGTTAAGTTCCCCAGTACAAACTCTTTAACTTCAGTTCTTTGATTTGAAAACAAATTTTGCATAAGGGATACCTTCCATTATATTACTCATCATCATAAATGGCCACAACGTGAAGGAAGGCATAGTGGACTTAGTACAGGGAAATTATAACCTAATTCTACGAGCAGCCTACAAAAGACAGGAGATACACAGATCAGAAGAAGGAAAGTGCAATTTGGCTTTGTTACATAGCAACAGAGAATACTAATCAATTTTAAAATTAACGTAATTAAAACCTCCACTCTGCTCTCACATGGCACCGATCATTGTGTTTTTTTGTTTGTTTTGTTTTTTTTTTTTTAATTGCACTTGCCGCAATTATTGCTTTTGAGCATGTCTCACATTGATAAAACATATGTAAATGCCCATCTGTGCAGGCAATTCTATTGTACTGCAGTAGCAGCTGCAATGCATTTACAGCAGATCGAATTAGACAGACTGGTGGAAAAGTGTGTTCAACTGGACACTGCAGCGTTAATGCAGACCTTCAGGAGTGTGAAAGCAGGCATTTTGAGTGTGTGCACCAAACAGAATGCAGGTTGAATCGAACAAAATATTTTGCTCGGCAGCCGATTAAATTAAATAAAGATGTTGTCACTGTGAACAAATGCATGTATGTTCATGAGGAAGCAGGGAAGACTCACAGCGAATGTCCGCATACAGGTGGCTGACTGTGAAGCGATCCTTCCCCTCTGGGCCCCAGGCGATCCTCTCAGCCATCAGGTACAGGGTGCCATCCTGCTTCCTCTGTCGCACTTTCTTCACCACCAGCAGCACCTCCTCTGATGAGGCTGCCATGGCTGGGCACAGAGACAGAGACAGGCTGACCATCACCCACACTAGAGGCACGACACGAGCGGCTGAGGCAATTCTTCGATGATGAAGGATCAAAGCAGATGGATGTGGAGAGAGAGGCACAGACTGACTGCACAGCATCTCACGCTTTGACTGCCACTAATCTTGCAATCTGCACCCTGTCATGAAGCTGCCCTTTAGTAATGACAAATGTAATCAAATAGAAACACATGGAATCGTTTCTAACCATATCAATTAAGAAGCACAAATTAGAATATAAAATTAAAATAATAACGTAACAAAATAAAGCCAAAAATTCATTCATTAATATGGTTCCTGTTCTTTAGCTACCCATTAAACCACGAAACAGCTGTCATTTATACAAAACACCGAATTAAAAATAAAACAACTATAACGGTGCAACTGCAAGACGCCCCATAGGTCCTAGACCTGTGAAACACTAGAGTAATGCTAATCATTTGTACAAACGTAAGCTGCACAAATAAAACACTGAATCGGTGTTTAATTTTAGCGCTTACACCAGCAAAAACACCAAATCCCGTAAACAATATTCTTGTAACCAGATTAAAAAGAAACTATGGGTCTACTTCTGAAACCTATCCAGAGGCTCCACAATGAAACGCTACTTCGATAAAGGAATGTAAACTGTATTGGTCTCGTCAGTATTCTAAAGCAAAAAAATGTGGCTTGTACCTGTCTGATGCTAGAAATATCCTTTTGTTTATAATCACCAGTCAACGGCCCAGACTACATTGATTTATTTTTACATAATATGAAAGAGTACCAGTCTATCATGAATATGATGCCGGTGCATCGTTTTCATATTGTACAATAAATTTACACTCATGGGATCACACAACATTGTATCAAATACCAACCTGGTAAAACAAGTCAAAAAACAAGCTTCACAACAGCTGCATGTTAGTAAAGAACATGTTTTAAATGTCAGCTACATAAATGCCTGTCCAGCTAGTGAACATACCAATTATTCAACCAATAGTAAAAATGTACAGTCTAATATTCCCTCAGGATATTTGTATTCACTAACATCTACTTAAGTAGCTCATTTCTTAGTAATTCTCAGACAGGCAGAATACTCCAAATCATTTCATCTATTGTGCTAATTTTAGTCAGACATTATCAACTAAGCTGGTCAGCTAGCTACTTAGCAAAGACAAGGGTCGTGCACTTGTGAGGGCTAGCAACCTTAGCTACATTTTCGATAGAAATCTCTCTGAAATATATTTACATATGTCTTACGTGATGGAGTTATTCGTGTGAATATCGTGGTAGTTATTTTTGGGACAATAAGTTGTTCTCAGCAAGACGGATAATTTACCGTTAATGTTCGTTATTATCAATGGAAACAAACGTGCAACTTCTCAAAAATCGCCACTCCGAACTCCTCCATCGGCACTCCGAACTGACTGTTACACTGAAATACATCCGGAGAGGAAACAATGGCTTTTCAATAAAGTGACCGTGAACATGTTCACATAGAAAAAAAAACATTCGTACCATTATACTGACAATGGATATTTAAAATTGAAGTTTTCCAACAAGGGCTCATTGGTTTGTTTAGGTTTACGTTGACGTTATTATAGGCTTACTCGGTTTATGTGACTTTTCTAATACCTTTTATTTACTTTTTACTATTTTTTTCTCTCTAGCTTTCTAGGACGCCAAAGGTGCTAATGTGAAATATGTGCTGAATTTGCAATATATACAAACCTATGTCATTTTGCACATCTCACAGACGTTTTTTCTAGTGATATTGAAACAAAGCTTTCTGAAGCAATGAAACTTCATTTCCAAATGGGTCGGAAAAGGGTTCATTACTCGAAGCTTCACTGCACGGTGCTCAGTAGCAACACCTGCTGGTCAAAAGAAAGCAACCACTTGGCGGGCGCTGCATTTGACTGTATCTAATCAGTCACTTATGATTTCACATCTTATGAATAAAGGCCATTATAAACACTAAGTATGGTGACTAAACTTATACTTATATAAGAATATATAGTACATCCAAAGAGGCTATAATAATAATTAATGCATATATTTCTATTTATTTTTCATTGTCACACACATATACTGCGGGTCAATTAGGGCCATTGTACATTAAATAAAACACTGAGCAGGGAGAGGAGAGTAATTTCTCAAAAAATAAATAAAGAAATAGACAAACTAAGAAAAAAGAATTTCCAAGATTAATGTTATAAATTTAGGAGAAAAATATCGGCATTCTCTTGATCTCAAATGTTTTTAGGAAAACAAAAGCTGAGAACGCAAACGATATTATGGCAGCTGTTTGAACCAGCTTTTTTTTGGCTTTAACTATTAGGCTACAGTTTTTAATACGGGAAGTATCGCGTTGTTTTTTTTTTACAGTGATGAATATGGCTTTTGTAGTTCAGTGCCCTTGCTCTAAGTATAGTATACTACGTATAGTATAATATTTATGCCAGTCTTGTGCAGTTAATAAAATCACAGTTGCTGAGTTGACATTATTTAAATGCAATGAAAGCACATACTTCTGTTGAAAAGACTACCACAACCACTCTAAAGAGTGTGTCACCTGTGTCATCTACGGCTTAATGCCTTGTAGGGCACTCTTGCAGACTGTGACCCAACAAAGACCTCCATGAAATTTTTCAAAGAAAGTAGACTGCCGTGTGTGTAACAGGAGTAACAGGATTACTAGGACCCAGCCCTGAAGGCACTTTTCAATAGCAAGTTCCTGGTGGCCAGGCCCTCAGTATAACCCAGGCAAGACTCAGCCCCAAATGGCAACACCGGTCCATTTTGTGGACTCAACACCCGCAACATGAAAGGTGGGGGACAGGAGTGGTGAGAAGGACCCTGAGGTAGCTAACAATGGCAATGGATACTGGCTTTGAGAATGTGTAATGTTACCCTTCTAATGGGGAAGGAGAGGAAGATACTAGGTACTAGTTAGACATTGTTGTAACTCAAGTGGTGAATAGTTATTGGACTTCTGTGCTATGGACAATACATAGCAAATATAATGTTCAGTCGCAAGGGTATTCATAAGTGTACGTGGTACCCTTACTGCAACCACAATCCTCAACAGGAAAAGCGATATGAATTATGAAAACCACTATAATATACAGGCATATTTGCCTCCTTTTAAAGATTATGAAAAGTCAGTCGATGTAAACGACAGTCGGCATAAATAGAAGATACTTCCTGTTACTATAACTACTTCAAATCTTTCCGGATTCAAATAGTATAATGAACACTGCGCGCTCACGCAGTGCGTTTGCTGCGCAAACGACGTAGAGAAACGTGTCTGCGTATCGTAAACCAGCCGTGGGCGTATCAGCTGACTGAGTAGGAAGGGTAGATGTTGTACTCACCGAGTCTGACTGCGTATTTGGGTTCGTAATTAAAAAACAAAAAGAACATTTTAACGTTGTTTTACTAATAAGGACGGGAAGTGTGACAAATGGCTACAACGATCACTACCCAGCGGGGTCAGGTACGTGTATATTTGCGTTTTCACACCTACGTGGATTTTCGTAGCTCTCGCTTTTGCTTATTTACCCGAATTTCTGTTTATATTATCAAAAGATGTGTATGTAATTCGAGGTGCTAAACCCAACTGGCGTTCACGAGCGTAGCAAAACTGAAAGGAGCTGGAAACTGTCGTTTTGTTTTACGTCTAGCCGTAATAATTACCATTCGATTTAAGCGTGTTTCGTGTGAAAATCCCCTTCTCGAAGCCCCGTATAGTTGATTAGCTAACTGGCTAACCAGCTGCTATTTTTGTTTTTGAGTCAATCTGGGTGAACTGCAAGTCTTGGTGATACTGGACATGTATCAGGATTTAACTACGGGCGTAAAATGGTAACTTTACATTAAGTTTTAAGAAATCAAGAGTATCATGGCCGCGACATATCCCTCAGATCAGCCGCCTTAAGTGGAGTTTTATAGAGGCGACGCGTGTTTACCGGGTGATGATGCGACTGTCCGGCCCTCCGTGACACGGACTTTCCTCTGCCGCTGTAATAACGGCTTCTTTTTACGGGCTCTTCTCTCATTTCTTCCTCACTTTTTAAAATTAGAAAATAAAGTGATACAATACCTCCTATAGCCATATACTGGAATATTAGTTTGCCTTAATGCATGATATTTTTTTTCTATAAACTGAGCAGTTCGTGACTTTTTTATATATTAATTTGGCATTATAATAACGTATATGGAATTCATGGATATATGCCATTTTCACAGTAAGACTTAATACTTCTGGCCACGTATCAAAACGTATAAGCAATGGTGTGTCACATACATACCGTATCATATGATTAACTCACACGATTAAGTGGTTTGGGGAATGGATGGATCGGTGCATGGTTTGGGCTGTCTTGCTTGTTATTCTGCTTACTGGGAAATTCTGCAGTGTATTTTTTATTATATAAATAAGTGTATGAACAGGTATGTACACACAAAATATTGAAAGACTTGGTACAAATGCGTATGAAATGGAATTGATGTGCTGTAAGAGTTAGAATAGAAAGAAAAGATGCAAACCAAATGGCCCATTCTTGTTTGTTTTACCACTGCGCTTTTATTAAATGTGATATTTTATAATAGATGATTAAATATAATATAATATTACTGGTCATTAAATATAATACATTCATTTGTTATTACATTTTGCATACATTCGTATTAATGTTTAATTCTGCAGTTCTGATGGTCTGTATATGATCTGATATGATGGGACAAAGTCCCTGATATCCCTTCAGCCAATTTTGTCACATGACCTTTATTAGATGTCTTCAGACCACAATACAGATAGACGAAAATACTGACCGTCCATTAGGTTGCCTTTCCAGTTCCTATAGAAATGACACCTCATTTTGTATTTCCTCAGTGTGTGCTGCCAGTCTGGTTCCTAGCCCACCCTGTTGAAATTTCCCAAATAGAGATGCTGTTCCCTACCCAGCCCCTCGTGGCATGGATTAATCTGCTTTTCCTATGAGTAACAGTTTCCTGCAACGGTCCTACAGATGTAAAAATGTAGTTTTCCACATCCAGTCCTGTAGATTGATGTTAAGTTTCAGGAAATACCACACTGAGTAGTTCCTATATGCCCAGGTTTCTCTTTCAGTGCTGTCTTCCTGTGGTTTTGACAGCATGACGACACACGTTACTAATAAAGACGGCGTGTACTTGCCTGCCCTGCGATTACCAAACAATTAGAGTTCTTTTTTTTTTCTACTAAAAAAGCTTTTTTAAATTTTAAGAAACCTGAAAAACATTGAGCATTTTTTTCTTGTGGGCGGAGGTCAGTAAACGTGCATGTCTCTCAAGTCAAAAGAAGGTCCAGTATGGGTGGGGCAGTGCTCTCGCTTGCCAGTCCAAGCAGAGAGCAACACATTTTTCTTTCAGCTTGCACAGCTTCGGAAGGCGCTGAGTCACCATCATGGGCTGTTCTTTCTGTTGCACACAGCTGCATTTGCTAGTTAAATAATTGTCAGTTTCAGCTTTTCTGTAGAATTGTGCTGGATCCCAGTTTGTGTTTATGGCTCTGCTGGGAGATGCTGGTGTGAAATGTGGTATAAAATAATACAAAGTCTGACTTGTTCACAACGTTTAAGTGATGATGACATCTCCTAAGGACGAGAGTGGGGCTGACTTGGGAGTGCCTGAATGTTTCTAATGTGCTGCCTCGTAGGCCCATAGAATATTGCCAAGAGAGAGACAAGTGTGTTGTGTGAATAAAAAGTTGGCCAATATAAGCATATGATGAAATGAATAGTCGTTCATCATAAGAGAGGGGTGCTGGTAACTAAAGTAGGGAGATGAGTTTTCTGACTATTTTTTATTTAGATAATTTGAAAAAGGTTCATAATTGTATTTTGGGTTGTATTCTGTGAAAGATTTTTGATAAGTACTGTTATATCCAAGACAGGGATTTACATATGGGTAAGGGATCTGTGACGAAAACAAGACATGCGCCCTCCATTCCACTTCTGTCCCCTGCCCAGGTGTACATTGGGGAACTTCCCCAGGACTTCCTGCGCATCACCCCAACCCAGCAGCAGCAGCAGGTCCAGATGGACGCTCAAGCTGCTCAGCAGCTTCAGTACGGTGGTGCCTTGGGGACTGTGGGCAGACTCAGCATCACTGTGGTACAGGTGGGGCTGTTTTTCGCTTCCCGTTTCAGTTTGCTTGGATCGAGCTCTCTGTCAGCGTACGTACAAGTGAGTGTCAGTATTGAGTCTGACTCATTTTGGGTATATATATGCGCATATCTGTATGTATGTAAACTTGTGCTTCTGTGTGCTACAGGCAATATAGTGCAAGTCACTTGACTTCTTCTTTAGCAATAAAGGTCATTTGGAAGGTCATATTAGATTTCTAATATGGTGGCTAAATTGCATGTCATATGCGCGATCTTGCCCTGCTTCGCATGTGCCCAATCTGCTTTTGTGTGGAACATTGAAGACTTTCACTGGTCACTGGCACTGTGTCGTGCTACAGCATCCTGGAGGTGTTGGGAATTTAAGTGTACCCTTCCTGCTGGGGATGGATGACTTCTGTCTCTGATCCTGGTTTATTGGTCACTGGGTCATTTTCATATCCTCTTTGTATTCAGGCCAAGCTGGCAAAGAACTATGGTATGACAAGGATGGACCCATATTGTCGGATCCGACTTGGCTATGCGGTCTATGAGACGCCCACCGCTCACAATGGTGCTAAGAACCCACGTTGGAACAAGGTCATTCAGTGCACCGTACCTCCCGGTGTGGACTCATTCTACCTGGAAATATTCGATGAGGTAAGGGGACACCATGCTTGTTGATGAAAATGATGCAAGGACAAATAGCTTAATGTTCTTCGGTCTGAGATTCTGTTTCCAGTGTCTAGAAGATGATCGTGGAGCTAGATCCACTCGTACTCATTATTTTGTTTATAATTATAAATGACTTCTAGATGGAACCTTGAGGCACCCCAGGTATAAAATAGCTTGTTTAAATGGGCCCCGGCTTGATTCTCCCTCCCAGAGAGCCTTTTCCATGGACGACCGCATCGCATGGACACACATCACCATTCCAGAGGGCCTACGAGAGGGTGGTGTGGTGGACGAGTGGTACAGTCTGAGTGGAAGGCAGGGTGACGACAAAGAGGGCATGATCAACCTCGTCATGTCCTTTGCTGTAAGTCTGCATGCATTTGTGTAAGACCACAGTATTTATCTGCAAGTAATTACTCCCAATTAATTATAGAAATAATCTTGAACTTACTCTTTTTAGTATTATTACTGTTGTAGGTCCTTATTCTGTTAAGTAATTAAATACTAAATCGCCTGTTTCACTGCACAGATGTTCATGTATATAATGTTTTTTCTATTTATGTTGTTAATTTTAAGAGATGTGGCTGATAAAAAATAGTCAGAACTTTGTTTTGCTGTATAATTGAAACGCTTTGCAGCACATTGCACTGTTTTTACTTGCTCATGACTTCATGGCTGTAGGCTCTTTCCTGATGTGTTTTGCTAATGGCTAGGCCCCGTTAAAGTCTAAGCAATACACAAAAATAGTATCCTGATGTTTTTTTTTTTTTCTTTGCTGCATCCCTGCCCTGTCAGTCTGTTCCAGCCGGTATGATGATGCCCCCTCAGCCCGTGGTGCTCATGCCCACAGTCTACCAGCAGGGAGTTGGATACGTGCCCATTGCAGGTGTGTGAGACCCAGCACACATTTGCATGCCACACAGATGTCTGCATACGGCACCCTAGGTCTGCATGCACGAGCATGGACCACCAGTGTTTCCGTGTGGTGGCGTGACTGTCAGTATGTGCAGAAAATGTCTACGTACGGCGGAGAAGAATGTGATCGTGGATGCCTCGAAGTTTCCTACACTTGGTTACATATGTGCACACGGTTGTGGAGCGGCATGCTTGTGTCCCTGGTCCATTTGCACATGCTGGGCGTCTAGGGATTGATCCAGATGTGCACAACAGAAGCTGCAAGTGTGCTGACGTGGTCTACAGTCTTATTTGGGTCTGGTACTAGTTTCTGGCAGTTGTTGTGCCGCATTGTAGCTGGACAGTCTGCTTCACAGGCCACGTCAGCATCCTTAAGGTGGGATGTTTTTCTATTCCCTACGGGCTCATCTCACATGTGTGCCATGTTCGTCATCTCCACCCTGACACTTGCACTGTTTGTTCGGGCCTGCCTGCTTTCTCTGCAGGGCTGACGCATTTTGCCCCAGGTAAGTTTTAGCGCATGCGTGTGTACATGCACGTTTATGCATGCAAGTGTGCACCAGGTGCTCAGACCTGAAACAGGCGGTGATCCACTTGTTTAAAAGGTCAGGCTTCCTTTGCTGCAGGGGACGTTGATGACTGTCAGACTCCCCCTGCCCAGAACATACTGCCGGGAGACATCGTATGGCAGCCGGTCCTGCTGGTGGGGGCTCACCACTATCACAGGAGGGGTGATACTAGTGAAACTCGTGTTAGCTTGTGAATAAACGAGCCAGTTTTAATGAGCATTATCATGTTAAGAAAAAGAAATGTAATTTGTAGTGCATTATTACTGACTTCCAGAACTACAAGCTTGAATTGTAAGTTATAATGTATGTGCATCCTGGACAAAGAGTGAATCGCAAGAACAAAGTTGCAGGGTGTAGGGACCCTGACAGGCAGCTCCGATAACATGCATCAAATGCTTTGATGAGTAAACTACATTAAACAGGGACGTGAACCCGTTGTTGCTGGTACTGGATCATGGGACTCTGAAGCTTTCCAAATATGGCATTAGGTGCATCTGCACAACCTTGACAGGGGGTCTCACACTTCCCGCATTACCTCAGAACTGTTAAAAACCTGAATAAAATAAAAACAGCACTGTAACACTACAGGTACACCTAGTTCCATTCTTTCAGCCTTCTTTGTATGATCATTTATATGGATACGTATCCTACCTTGGTTTCACTGCCAAAACAGCTGGATAACGCTAGTAGAAATTGCTGCCTAGTGATTCTCTTGCTATTTTTTTATGATGCGCTTCAACCAGTGAAATAGACATTGGGAAAAAATAATTCTTTGAAATGGTTGGGTAGGGGTGTGGGGCAAGCTATTGCATGGTTATATGCTTTCCAGAAGGAGAGGTATTGAAGGCGGAGCTTGTACTGTATGTCGGTCTGCATGCTTGTGGAAGTGCATTGCAGTGTGCATGGAGAGCGTGGCGCTGCTTCTGATCGACCAGGAAACGGGCTCCAGAAAATGTCTTTTTTTTTTTTTTTTGCCTGCTGGTGAGTGCGGCTTTCCAGGGCGCCCTGGAATTGTTTCTCTAACTAGTAGGTATGGGGCATATGGAGAAACGAGGACATGTAGGTGACCCCGTGATTTCACTCTCTCTTCAGGAATGCCCGGTATATACAGCCAGGGGATGGTGCCTATGGCAATGCCTGCCGTGTCTGCGCCCGCTCCACAGGGCGCCCCCTGCAGCGAGGAGGACCTCAAGGCATTGCAGGACATGTTCCCCAACTTGGACAGGGAGGTTGTCCGTACTGTGTTGGAGGCCCAGCAGGGAAACAAGGACGCCGCCATCAACTCCCTACTGCAGATGGCTGAGGAACTGTAACAGCCTCCAGAGCACTCTCCTGCTGCAGCCACCTGTACATACTTCTACTGTATATGTGTACTTATGTGTACCTGCGTCCGTGTGTTTGATAATAATGTAGATGTATAAATATAGTTATAAATATATATATATATATATTTAAAAGGGTATCATTTATTTAATACATGCTAAAGGATCATTGGGTTTGGGCTAACAGGAGTAGGAGGATAAGTCGTGCTGAGCGGAGGTGGGAGGGGGGGCCGCCAAGATTTAGACAACTCGGATTGCCACTGAACGAAACAGCGAGTGCCGTCATTCTTAGCCACCACGCAACACTATCACTGATGTAATAATGGTCTTTTCCACCACTGCAGTTGGTCTATATCCTGTGTATTATCTGCTGACTCTAACCAAATGTGTATGTCGGGTTTTACCACAGTCTTAGCTGAACTATCACTAACCGGAGTGCATGGATACTCCCGCTCATCGTTATGGAGTGTCTGGATATTGCAGTCTGCCAAAGGTTTTATTTGCTGTGTATTCATGGTCTCGAAATATGATTTGGGGGGGGGGGGGCGTTTGGCCCGGTTTTTAAGAGATGAGTTTTTTTGGGATTGTTGGTTTCTCTGCTGGCGTACTTCACTGTGATTGAATTTTCTTTCTCCGTTGGATCAGCTGCCGAGACCCCTCGGAAAAGAGAGGC
>JAODKE010000007.1:13854240-13875471 GCA_026779605.1 Mormyrus hasselquistii | reverse complement strand
CCTGACTGCATGACTAGGTTCTTGATTTCATACACCTGTAGCAATAGGTCTGAATGAAACCTGACACCTGAATTCAGTGATTAAGAGGTGTGTCCTAATACTTTTGTCCATATAATGTAGTTATATCTGATATTTTTCTATAGTGTGTCCTGTTGGGGGAAATAAAGCTGTTTGAGATCATTGAATCATTCATATGGGGAGGGGGGGGTTACGTGGAAGCCGGGCTGATTGTGGGGCGTGAGCAGTGGGCAGGAGTAGCTGTGTCGTGAAGGAAGGCAGATGGAAATGAATCATTCTGCAGGAACCGGGGCAGGCGCTGGATGGAGCGGTGACCCATGCGGACCTGCCGCATTTTTTTGCTCCGTGCATTAAAACTGTCATGTTGCAAAACCTGAATGTGCGTTGGATCACCTACCTACCCCCCCCCCGAGGGAATGAATTTCATCCATCCATCCATCAGTCTAACTTCTGACAGCATATCTAATGCAGGGTTGCAGGGAGCTGTGCTCGGAAACGCTGGCCAAACGGCGGAGAGTCCCTGGGCTGCATGCTGGTTACTGCCATTCAGCTCTTAGTAAAAGCCCTTATCTGGAGACGAATTAAAATCATTGATTGCTGTTGGGGTTTGGTTGTTCTGCGGCTGAAAAGAGAAAGATTTTTGTGATTGCTACGTACGCTTCAGTAATCTCTCAGTGCGGTTGTTTTGGCTTTCAGTGAAATGTAACTTTTTCACAGTACAAATATCATAGTACTTTCCATAGTACTCTGGAGAATTCTTATTTCATTCGAATCTTTTCTCATTGGTTGGGTTTGTGTAAAAATGTCTTCAGACCCTCACGATTCCCATAATGCACCAGCAGTGTAAACACTCTGGGAAGCTTCGCAGCCCTCAGGGTGAAGACAGTATAGCTGGCTTTGGCCCAGTCATGTGTTATTGCTGAGCCTTTCTATTAATAAGCAGGTGGGCATGTTTCTATTTATATACTGTATCTGCATGAAATGGACAAGCTGTGGTTAAACTCAGTCATCAGTCAAGTGCTTTGTTGTAAGTATAAGGACTTGCTTATTGCAGATTTTATTGGGGGGGGGGGGGGGGGGTTGGCCCTGTTTTTAAGAGATGAGTTTTTTTGTGATTGTTGGTTTCTCTGCTGGCGTACTTCACTGTGATTGAATTTTCTTTCTCCGTTGGATCAGCTGACGAGACCCCTCGGAAAAGAGAGGCCGGTACTGCCATTCCTTTTCTCCTTTTTCCTCAGTTGAATCACAAAAGCAATAAGCACACAGATAATTTGGGGCTTCTTGTGCAGGTAATGAAAATTTAATTATCACCATGTGGAGAAAGCCAAACGTATCCTTTTTTTTGTTGGGGTTTGCAGGAGAAAGTACTGGATTTTTTTTTTTTTTTTTGTATACTGTCTGTGTCCTGTGTGGGTTAATTTACCACCAGTAACTGCTTTCACGTTCTCAGCTATCAGCTAATGGAAAAACTGAACTGGTTTGTTGATTCTGCTGTTTGCCTCTTGTGGAAATTGTGGGGAAAAAAGTTATTGCTGATACTCTGATTATGCTCATGCTCAAAATGATCAGATTTTTTTGTACACCAGAGGAAAAAAAAATAGCTGGACTATACAACATGTACGCAACGATGCCATTATCTTCAAGCCGGTTTTTGGAGGCTGTCAAAGACTTTTTGTGTCACGGTTACAGACGTGGTTTGCAAAAAAGGAAGAGGGCTCCAGCATTATTGAACTAAGATGTATGGGGGGGTGGTGACCAAATCTGACCTGTAATATGAGAAAGGGATCAAACGAGTTATTGGGATTAAATGTGCTTTTATCTTGCTTTACTGTCTTTAAAATATCTTGTTCTCTTTTACTTTAAAAATCAATTGAGCAGATAAAGAATAAAGGTAAATGTTCCACCAAGATTGTTTTAATTATTTGTATTTTTAATTAGGGTTGTGTCACACTTATGTTTTATGCATAAGGATTTTTGAAGGTGGGGAACATCTTATACTAGATAAGTAGTTTGTGGGTGGGTGGGTGCAATAATTACAAGGTGATGATTACAACTATGAATGATATCGATTTATCAGTTTCAATAATAATATCAGTCATGATAATTATAAAGCTGATAAGAATAACTGGTGTAATCACCAATTGTATGTTAAAATTGTTATTTTAAAAAAGGCACTTGAATTTGGAAGGTCACTCTCCAGGAGAATGATGATGCTTCCCATTCCTAGGTGCTGTATTACGGTATTTGATGTGGATCAACATGTCGGTGTCGACGAGCAGCACAAACCGGCACCTCCTTGGCTGCATCACTGAGCACCACTTTCTGTTTCAGGAAGTGGCTCCTCGGCAAGACCACAGGAATATTCTATTTTTGAGCCTGCAAAGGCACCGCAAATCCACTCCACCTACTTAATCCAATAAAAATACACAGCACAGGCAGCCAAGGAAGATGATGTTTAACTGATTTTCACGTTGGTGACAAACTGTTTCAGTTTAGCCATTTCAAAACCTCTTCTAAAATCACTTCAGTATTTTCAGCAATCATCCAATAACCCAATGTATTTTTGACCCACCTTGTTTAGCTAATCAATACCTCACTAGTTCAGTGAATGAGCTAATTGAGCTGGTTTTGAAATTCAATGGATGCACAGAATGGGTGTTGGGCGGCATGGTGGTGCTGTGGTTAGCATTGTTGCCTCACATCTCTGGAACCAGGGTTGAGTCTCTGTCACGGCCCCATGTGTGTTTTCTCTGTGTTTCATGGGGTCTCCCCCAGGTACTCCACTTTCCCCCCACAAACCAAAAACACGCTGAGGTTAACTGGAGCCACCACATTGCCTGTAAGTGTGAGTGAATGGTGTGATGAGTTGGTAGCCCATCCTGGGTTGTTCCCTGGCTTGTGCCCATAGTCTCCAGGATTGGTTCTGGACCTCCTGTGACCCTGAATAGAGTAAACGGTTACAGAAGATGGATGGATGGAATGGCTGAGGTGCCCCTGAGGAGTGGTTTGTGAACCAAAGTGATGTATCAGTAACTTTTTGGAGAACAGGAGAAATTCCTGTTTATGGATAAGTTTTATGCATAAGATTTGAGCTAAAGGGAATGGGGAACCTGAAATATGAGAAAGGGATCAAACAAGCTTTTCTTCTGCTTTACCGTCTTTAAAATATCTTGTTCTCTTTTACTTTAAAATCAGTTGAGCAGATAAAGAATAAAGGTAAATGTTCCACCAAAATTATTTTGATTACATTTAATTAGGGTTGTATTATGCTTATATTTTATTAAAATATTCACCTAATACTCAAAAAAGCCTTTGCTTGCATAAGACTTTTGCATGGTACTGTACTTGATTACAGTACATTCAATGTTTTCCATTTTTTTTTTATCCGTTTTTTGTGTCAGTAGGTCTTGCGTTACTTTCCTCATTAAGGCAGCAGTGTCTTATCCCCGTCAACAAGGAATAAGGACATATTGTGTAACTCGATGCTTCTGTAATAGTCAGCCAAAAGAAATTAAGGAACATTAACTACAGTGAACATATGGGTTGAATTCAATTTGTGTAACTAAACCCTGAAAGTGTGGTAATCTGCATTGCCAGGAAACGTTCTTTTTGACCGTTCAACCGTCTAGGTGAAACGCAATTGATGCTTTAAAAGTGTTTTAACCTTGCCTACCAGAAAAATAAATACTAAAGAGTTTGATTTCTTTATAATTACACTTGATCAATACTATCAAAGAGACCAGCCTTTGATCTCCATTCTGTTCTGTTCTAAGCATAATTTAACAACTATTGGAGATACAAAATTCAGAATGATTAATAAAAAATCCAGTCCTGATAAGACTTCCTTTTTATGTAGAGGCCATAATAAAGGCACTTCTTAATATTATAAAATTCTGGGAAGAGAAAGGTAACTGCAAACAGGTGCAGACTGATGTCTTGGTATTCTGTAGCTTGTAGCACGCTCTCTGTTGTACACACTAAAACCTCAATCCGGGATTAAAGCAGGGGATAAATATAGATTGCAGTCGGCCCACAGTTACACTGATGGCTATTCTGATGACCATACCCAGAACAGGCTCTGCAGAACAAGTGGAAGATCATTTACACAAAGAGTGTCAAGTTTCAAGTTTTATTATAGACAGACGTTGGTAGGATCTAGCGGTACAGCTCCCCCGTAATGTACCTTTAAGAGGCTGTGGGTTTCTAGTAGTGCAGGTTTGGGAATCAGCAGAATCTATAAACAATATCACAAAATATTCCCATTGGGAACATATGCTGACATCGGCGATGTTTCCTGTGTAGTTCTTTGGGGATCTTCCTGAGAGAAACACTTCTTGATACCTTTGTCAGCTGGCATGAATTAACACATCCACTAAGTAAAGTGCAGATAGCCCTGAGGTTTTTGCTCCTACTGTATATCCACACAGGATATATGGTTTCCATGTGGTCCCTGTGTAAGGTGTAATTATGTTTACGTGTGAAAATACCTACTGCATGTGTCTGCATTAGAAACCAGTAACAGTATTACTGGATGCGTCTGTTCACAGCACATGACATTTATATGGTTTAAAGCAAAACAAAATGACCAGGCAGTACAGGCGAAATAATTTAAGCCCATAAAGCCAGTTCTGTTGAATGGACATATGTAGTTATTATTACAGCTAACATATCTGAAAGCCCTCTTACTTAAACATACACAGACTGTGATGCCATAAAAGAAAGAACTTTTGTATTTTGTGCTAACATTGACAGTTTCTACAGCCAAGAAGAATTCAAACTCTTTATTCTAAAAATATATAAAAATGTATTTACCGGGCCACACTGCTAGTTTACTGTCCATATCTAAACACTGAATTGAAAACCAACATCTCCACTTTCAGACAGAGTTCAATTTTGGGGATATCTTAGGGTTTCGTATCCTCACAACAAAAAAATTGAGGCCGTTAAATAGTGTCAATAACTATGCTTTGAAAGAGACTGATTTTACTCAAACCAGCATTTAACAACTTAGCCTCCTCCCATGAACGTGTGTCACCTTTTTTGTTTGTTGGGCGCGGATCTGTCCTTTTCCGTCTTTCAGTCTGCTTCACGTACTCAGCGGTGTCCATTTTGGCAGTGTTCCAGGGCACGTTAGCTCGGTCAGCGTCCTCCGTCATCCCTGCATCCACATTCGGTTTCGGCTCGGCCCACAAAGAAAGTCTCCGCCCGCTCCCTCCTGCTCTAGGCCGCGCGATCCTCACTGTCGCGCTCGAGCGAAGGCGTCTCGTAGCCAGGTGGAATCCTCGTAGAGTCGCGGGTCACCCAGGTACTCCGCGGTGCGCTTGTAGAAGTAGTAGTACAATACAGCCACTGTGTATAAACAGTGATGTTAATAAAACATGAACGCACTCCATGCTGCAAACACACTGTCATCAAGAAAGATTTTGATAACATACTAAAATACAGATGTGTTAAGTACATTAATGTTTTGGTCTACATAGTGTATGCATAAATGTTACGTTAATGTCATATGATGGTGTAAATTTCACACAGAGCAAACAACATAGTCTGAAGCCTATGAGAGTGAGCACAAGGGGACAGATAAACCGGAAGCCAGTCCGTCACAAAGCACAAACACAGCAAGTGCAATTAGGAGACACCAGCTCTGACCGACATCTTACACCAAGTATGGGTGAAATCCCAAGGAAACATGGAGAGAATATGCAAGCAAACACAACCAAGGTGGGAGTTAAAATATACCCAGACGTGAACTTCAGAGGTGTTTCCTTGAGGAAATTCAAACAGCTGTGTGACACTGCCAATGTGATCTACGCCTTTCTCTGTTACATGACAGCCATTCCAGCATAATGACAGCCAATAAGATGCATGCATTGTGTGCCTGTGTAAAGTGGTCAATGTGTGAGATGTAATGCATTGCAAGATACGGCAGTATTACTTACACAGTCGCTGGAAGACAAACAGCACCTGTAGTCCGTCTGTCCAAACAAAGCGATTTGAGTCCAGCCAGCGTAAATTCTATTCAAAATTAACATAGAAAATACAGGACAGAAACAACATGAACTGAAAGTTGGCTTCATCAAAAATTGTACAACACAATTATTCCATTTAGTTAGCAATGAATGCCTTTTGTTGTCCATTTCAATGTCATGGTCTACCACCCACACTGTTTTTAGTGTCCTACATGAATGCACCCCTTTCCTATAATATATTCTTGCAAATTTGGAACATAGCCTGAACACACCCACACACAGACAAATGAAATCGGCAACAATTCCTCCAAACAGCAAGTCGATAAGTCCTGCTGGCGCAGCCTAGATGGTTTTCAGTACCGTGACCCAGCAGTGGAAGGAGATGCTGAGGCTCAGGTAGAGGGCAGACAGCAGCAGCGGGGCCCGGAAGCGCTCCAGCAGCAGTGAAACCAGGCCCACCTGGAACACGTAGGTGTTGAACATCATGAGCAGAATGATGATCACATTGAATAGGATGGCGATATCCTGGATGCTGAAACACAGGAAAGCAGAGAGACCATAAGCCTCTAAGGAAGCAGCATTAGCCAAGAAATACTACCCAACATACTACCTAACAGATCACTATACTGTCACCATCAAAATGTGGTCAACTTAAATCCTCTACAGGTTTTTGTCAGTAGTAAAGGCTGGCTCATGCTTCTCCGCATGTGTCCATGTGGACTCTTATGATGCATTTTATATCACTGTGTGCATCTGAGGACGAACGCATGCTGCACTCCGAATTTATGTCCGCACAGACAGTGTACGCGCAGCTCTAGCCACACTGCGCATGCGCTCTAACCCCTCGATATCAATATTCGAATGACGTAGCAAGTACACGACTTGCGCATGCACACAATGCGTTTCCTCTACGACAAGTTGTGTGCATGTGCAAAGTGGGCGGCTTGACCGGAGAGATGTGAACGTTTCCTTGACTGCGCACACAGTGTGGATGCGTGAGTATTGTGTGTGTGGAGAAATATGAGCCAGCCTTAAAAGTCTAAAAGGACACCAATCCAATAACCGCAACAATGACATAATAACAGAGGGTGAAGGTTACAGACACAGCTGAGGCACTTAGGCTAACAGAGGGATAAAGAAGATTAGCATATTATACAGATTGCATTGTCAAAGCTCACTCAAAGCCCTACAATACCCATCTGACACTAGCAGAAGCCCATTTTCACCCTGTTAACACCCTGATAGCTTTTTCTCAGGCACTGTCAGCTTGAAAGGGGCAACAATGTTAGTGCCAAATCATGGGTGACACCAATAATGAATGCATCTAAGGTAACACCTTCAGGAAATCATAAACTATCGGGACCTCACTTAAAAATGAAAGCAGTAGTGTTTCTGTGGGTTTACCTTCATGTAAAAGATAAGACTCTCATGGGGTCATTCATAGGAATGAAAACTGGTCATTTAAGCTGTCCATGGCCTCTAGCCCTGACCCCAATGGTCAGATGGATCAGGACCTGTAGTGCTGTATGCCAACATCAGCATTGACTTGCTACCTTGTGCTAGTACTTTCCACCTGCACTGCCTCTCTTTCTTACCCCTAACACAGCCTGGTGACACTCAGCATCCCAAAGCAAACTGAGTGACAGGCTAACGCCTTATAAATACAGAAAGCTACATCCAAGATAAGCCAAGGATTGCTATCTTATTCTGTCCCTTTTGTCCAACAGAGCCTGTTTCTACATTTCCAACACTACAAATGTCAGCTATTAATGTGGATACAATACAAAGATACAGGTCCAGAACTAACACCGTTAACTCATATCAACAGTGACATTCCACATCTATATTAATGTCACGATTATCACATCTAGTCTTGCTTACCCCTACGTTAGGCAGGTGAAGAACAAAACCCATCTGATCAGGGATGCAACAGAATCAGAAATCACGGTAAATTTACCTATTCACCGGACATTCACCTAAGCCCCTCCTCCATTTCCGCCCTTTTGCCCCTGCAGACTCACATGAAGAGCACTAGCTGAATGACAGGCGCGGCCCTCAGCAGCTCACTAAAGGAGTTGACGAAGAGGTCATAAGCCAGCAGGACCAGCTGGATCAGCAGCACCAGTGAGTAGTTGTTGGTCTGAAGCATCTCTGCACTGAGCTGAGGCTCCAGCTAAAGCAGCATGCCAGGACGTCACTGAGGATCTTGAAGCATCTGCTGGGGCAAGTTCATAGGTTTCAGCACCAGTTGTTTCTCAGAACATAAATGGATACATACACACCTGGTCTAATATGAATGGGCCTGGCCTTGTTGGGGGGTGGGGGGTGGATAGGGCAAAGTCCAATCCATAATGATACAGAGTCAAATACAGTGCCGGACAAAAGTCTTGTCACTTAACCAAGTTGTAGGAACAACAAATAATAACTTAACGTGTAGTTGATCAGCTGGAATCAGAAATGGCTTATAAGAAAGGCAAAGCCCTCAAGATTATGCTTATTATACCAAAATAAAGTTCTACATCATTCATTGAGTTTTGTCATGTAATTAGGACAGAAAGATCAACTTTTTGCCTGGAGTCTTGTCATATACAAAAATAACGTAGGAATTATACATATACTTTATTTAGAATACACAAACATGCTACAATAACAGAACATAAAGTTATGGTGCCTTGCAAAAAAGAATTAATAACGTGTACGACTTCCATGAGCTTGTAGAACCGCATCCATACATCTTGGCAAAGACTAAAATAACTTGTTGATGAAGTCATCTGGAATGGCAAAGAAAGCAGTCTTGCAGGACTCCCAGAGTTCGTCGAGATTCTTTGGTTTCGTCTTCCAAGCCTCCTCATTCATCTTACCCCAGACATGCTCAATAATGTTCATGTCTGGTGACTGGGCTGGCCAATCCTGGAGCACCTTGATTTTCTTCAGTTTCAGGAGCTTCAATGTGGAGGCTGAATTATGAGAAGGAGTGGCATCCTGCTGCAGAATTTGCCCTCTCTTATGGTTTGGAATGTAACAGGGCAGCAAGAATGTCCCCCATACTGGATGTCACCCCAAACCATGATTTTTCCTCCACCAAATTTGACTGTTTTCTGGGTGAATCCTGAGTCCATGTGGGTTCCAACAGGTCTCCTGCAGTATTTGTGGCATTTGGTATGCAGTTTAATGGATGATTCGTCAGAAATATCAACCTTCTGCCACTTTGCCATTGTCCATCCTTGCTGTAAGCTGTGGGCAAAACTGGCAAATTCAACACGATTTTTTTGTTGTGTTCTGGTTAATGCTGGTTTCTGAGCACTGTGTGCGAGAATTCGAGAAACTGTTCTTGTAGAGACAGCGGTTTCTGGTGACCAGTTCTGATGTAGCTCTGCTGCAGTTGAAAAAGGGTTGGCCTTGGACTGTCAAAGCAACAAATGGTCCTCTCGAAGAATTGTCTTACGGGGTTTGCCTTACCTGGGTTTGTCATGAACATCACCAGTTTCTTCATATCTTTTTTTTAATCCTCTCCACTTTTGGATACATTAACGATGTCTGCCTTAGCAGCAGACTTGGTCTTCAAGTGTTTGATGATCAACGCTTTGGTCTGTGGCTGAATCTTTAGCATGTCAGAAGTCAGGTTGCACTTCAAACGAAGGTCTGGTGAGCTGGGGTTCTTTTTATACACACCTGGGATTATGTTAATTACAGTATTTGTCACATCTGTGATTGGTTGAATCATTAAAAGACGTTACTTTTGCCCTTGGAAAAACAGGTGTTATGGACTTTTACAAGCTGTGAACATCAGGACACTTTTTGACTGTTTCATTTTGCAGCCAGTTATTGGCATTAAATTGATCCATTTATTGTAACAATTGATTGATTAGAAATAAAGTTATATGCCTTTTTAAGTTACTATGTCCTTATGTGACAAGACTTTTGTCAATGACTACACCTTAGACATACTCTTATGCTGCAGCTTCAGTCAAAAACACTAGACGTGTATGTGCGTGATTGTATGTATGTGTGTATGTTTGATGCCAGGCAAACAACACTCACCAGCCTGGTATCAGCCATGACAAAAGAATTAGGATGCCAGGTTTAGGACCATGGAGAAGCTAAACGAGGGAAAATATACAATTATACCAAAGTGGTTGCTGTTCACAAGCACCTAATGACAAAACTGTGAAGCATGCCTACATCTGTATGTGGCTGACCATAATATTTTTAATAGAAACATCCTGTTTCATTGCAGAATCTAAAATCTTCCACTTAAAAAGCATGTAAATACTAATGAGAAAGATAAGCATACAGATGAACAGAACCTGTGACTGGCCTCAGATTTTCATATAGAAATACTGCAGAAACCAAAAACTAAAGGCAAAATGAAACAAGTAACCATTCTTGCACCAGCTTTTCACATCCACTTACTTTCAGCTTACAAGATCCTTCCCGGAGTACTTCACGTTTTATTTAATGGTGCCTTGAACATGGAAAAAAAAACCTGATGTCAAGACAACACCGCGTCAGCAGCACATCTCTCATAGTAAGATGAGTGAAATCACAGCTCCACTGAACCCCGAGTAACACTAGGAGTGGTACTCCTACTTGGACTCAGCGTGGTATGGGATACAATTGTAATTAACTAGTTACTACAGATGGTTAGTACAAATAACAGGAACAGAACAGTGTTTGGAGGTGCACATGGACAGTGCAAAAGGGATTATGCCCATCTGCACCGACTAGAGAGCCACAAATATTTCTGAGGAAGTATTGTATAGTATGATTAATCCGATTGTAAGACAACGGCTGTATAACTCATATTTGATAAAATACTCGGAACACATTTCCAATTTCCAAACAAATACGCTACATAAATATTTATTAAATCACCAAAGCTAGTGTTAACAGTCTATTACGTTAGATACCGTTTATGAAGAGATATTAGTTAATTTTATCTACATTAATAGTAGCTAGCTATGTCTGGACAATGAAAATAAACAAATGAAAGCTGAGGTGACTTGCCACCAAGAAGAAAGCCAATCTCACAGAATGGGCTATAGAATAGAGTTTAAAGCCTCTAATAATGTTACCGTTGTTCAAAAATCTACGTACCATAAATTTTTACCTTAAGTACGGCTTTCATTTAGCGCTTGTTTTGGAGTTATTGGTCCCTGCATGACCGTCGCCCACCGTTAGCTCGCGGCGTCCTCCTCCAGGGCTCCGCCCAGCGTCTCCATAGAAACGAGGCGTATCCGCTGCCGTAATCCTCGTAGAAAGCGCTCAGAAATTGCTAACTAGTGACGAAGTACGATAGAATACATCGATCAGGTAACATTTTACTTGACGGGGTACTAGTAATATAGTATTACGCTGACACTTATGTATAAACCACAAACTAAGTCTTAGTTACATACAGATCTCATGTAAATTTCTAAATAATGAATTGTGACGCATGATTTATCTCAAAGAAATTACTATACTATATATACTATATGTTAATTCTGTAAACCTTTCTGAACTACTGAAGGAACTACACTGAAGTCATGAATAACACAATTTAAATACTGATGTCATATTTGTTCATCATTAGTGAAGCATGATGCAACTTTTATCCCAAGCAGTTACTATATTTATGCATCTGTTAATTCTGTAAACAGTTGTGAACGACGTAACTACTAAGGAACTGCTGAAGGAACAAGTAATGAATTACACAAGTGAAAAGCCGACCTGTTTGTTCATTAATGAATCGTGACGTATCTTTTGTCAACTATATTTGTTTAATATCCGTTTATGATTTGTACTTCAGTAGTAACTGGGTTATTATTAAGTATTTGTGTAAGTATTAAGTAAAGTGCTATCCATTGATAATAAGAAATATAGGACGGTACGTGCCCATAAAATTGTGCTTTTGTATAATTACAGTAACAATATTTTGAAATCATTTGATAACCAATTTATACTCTCTATTGGAGTACAGTCTGGGAGCTGTTTTTTTTTATTCTCCTCCTCTCTCCTCATATAAATCGGTTTTTCTCTGTTCTTCCTATACCCCCTGTCTTCCTGACCTGTCTCCCCCTTATAATGTGATGTTTGTGTATATGTATGGTCAGGTTGATGGCCGCAATTTCACTGGTACTTGTGACTAGTAACATGATATATTGCATCAGCAATAAAGGGCTTTCATCATCATCATCATCATCATCATCATCATCATATATGCAAGAGTCAATAAAATTAAAAAATGTTAATGGCGCGTCTTGCAATAAAACTGATAATTCCTTGTAGTATTTTTTAAAACTGACAACTTACACGTAAAATATTTTGTAAAAATATATGTTTATAAAACTTTTATGCGCATATGTACCCTACATGACGGGAACGCTTGTGTGACGCTAGTGCTTATGCATTCAGCTCCGGGTAGAAGCACACTTTTAAAACGCTGTTCCAAATCACAATCGTTTTAGTCATATTAATATCTATGCGAAACGGCAGTTTTCTATGTGGGGTGAATTCTGTAGCACCTTCGTCTATAGGACGGTATATCAACTAACCTTTACTTAACCTTTGAGTGTGTAAGCAAAATACTACCACCTAGTGGGAGCAAATAGTGATTAAAAACTTAATTGTTTCATATGTTAAGGGATAATCGTGAAAGCTATTGGCTTTCACTCTCCTTTTATTTTAACGATTTCTTTATAAACTATAAAACCAACATTGTAAACTAGTCTATGGTTAGTGCAGTTTCGTGTGTAGTAATTAATTCTGATTCTACCATTTTCTTAAAGGGGGTTTACTATTGTATGGGGCATGAAACATTGTACGTCAGCACGAAGTAACACCTGTATAAGGAGCATGAAGGAGACGGCAGCACACCGACGGACGAGCGTCTGAAAGGCACCTGCTGCAGACACGCCGTCACGCCGACGGTCAGTATGGTGCGCTTTGGTTTTCGGTGCTGGTTTGCATTTCATTTAGCAGACATCATTCCTTCACTTAAACGACTTGTTTCGTAATTATTTCAAATGAGAAAGCAATCCGGAACAACGCGTTGAATCGGGTGAGGACGTCGTCCTAAGTTGTTTGTTCCAGTAATTTCAGACGGGAACGGGTATTTGCATTGTGTTGTACGTAGACAGGCAAAATACCTCTACATATCTGTACGATATTCATAATCAGTAATATAATTTGCCCTTTTTTAATTTGGTAAATGTAGTCATTTTAAATTTTACCTATTTGCTTTTTTGGAGAATGAGAGCATGTGTCAAAATAATTGAAATCTAGTGGTTCCTTTCACACATTATGTTATCTGTGTCACAAAACTACATAAAAATTAAAATATCGTTTGAGTTGCATGTGTTTCAGGTGGGATCTAAAATGCGTTTTTAAATGTAGTAGAAGTTTAACTTAGAAAAACAGAGGCGTTACACACAGACATTAACATTAGGCATGGTTACTTGGGTTAATAGTTATTTGCTCCGGGAATTGAATCTGAATAGAAAACAGAAATTGCTGCATTTATTAAATCACTGTCCTGATTCAATAGCTACCCTAAGACTCAGTTATGTTCCTACGATGAACAATCCAAATACGCATTTATTGACAAAGGTTACTTATACCTTATAGAGCTGCAGAATTATTTATTTACTTATTTGTTTATTATTATTATTATTATTAGCTTATTACGTGATGCACTGGAGCACTGACCAGAATAAATAAGTGAATGGATGGATATAAAGTGATATAAAATATTAACTGAATCATTGATCAGTCCTAACTTTTCATTCATTTCATGTGCATAAACAAAGAATTCACTCATCTCACTCAGAATTTCTCTCACACACTCAGCACAGTTTGGGTTTGTAGCTTTTAATATCTAGATAAAGAAGTCTGTCGCATTTTAAGTCGCACCTGATTTATACTTGAAGCATTAAGTGATGTTTCTAATAAAGCCTTAAAATTATATTGCCACTGGAGTGTGTGCTTTTTGTGACCATTTGTGAACTTTTTTATCCGGCTGACTGGATGAGTGAGGTTAGTCCTGGTAGACATGTTATATTTAATGCCTGTCACACATCAGTAAATGTTAATGTTAATGCATGTCACTCCACACGTGTAATGTAATCCGTTAGATGTAATAATTGATGTTCTTAGGCTTTCATAATTAATGGCTAATGCTTGTAACTTGTCATGTGTAATGTCACTTATACATAGTGATCAGTGTGTGTGACTCGTATGTAGTGGTTGACGTGTCATTTGTCTCATTGTTGTGCTGTTTATATGCTTTCTGGTGTTTTACTTGTCTGGCTTTTTTGATGCAAATGACTCTTGTATGCAAATGACGTTTCTCTCTTTCCACTCCCATCGTCCTTGTCCACCCTAGACGAAGGCTGGGCATTTAATCAAAAAAACTTCAATTGTCATTTTGGCTTTTAACAATTATCAGTACAAAATTATCGATATAAAACAATAATTGTGCCGCATTTTACTTTGCGATGATTCTCCCATTTCGTCTTGATATAAACCAGCGCAGCCCTTTCTAGTCCCTTCTTGTGTGTGTCTTAATCGAATGATATTTAGATTTCAAGGAAACGGAACACAGATTAGACACGCCAGGGCAAGCAGCAAAAAAAAACTAAAAAATAAAAAAAAAAACAGTAACAAATAAATTGTGATTGTAATGGGTTTTATAAGGAACCAAATAATGATGCATTTAAAGCACTTATGCAAGTCGCTCTGGCTAAGGGCGTCTGCCAAATGCTGTAAATGTAAATGTAAATGATGGGATCATAAAGAGAATAGCTATCCAGCAGCTAAATCTGCTTGGACCTCCAATAATAAGAACTGTGGAGATATGCTATGAGCACAGTGGTGAGGAGGTGACCCTAAAGCTCTCGTTATTCCAGCTGACTCGCTGAGCTCATTCTCAGATGGCAAACAAATTTGCCACATTCCAGGTACTCGGTGTTTCCATTACCCGCAGTAGGCAGGACACTGTTAGTCCATCACTTTAAAGCTGTACACGCATGTATCCCTTTAGAATGTACACATGCGGAGTTCGCAGGAATTCGATGGCAATCAAATATTATAGGAACATGTTGTGCCATCAGGAGAAATCAGTGTATCTGGCAGTCAGTTCATGAAGAGCAGAATTGCCCCTAAAAGGCCATGTCCTTACAAACAGACACGAGTATAATTGGTAAATTTGAAAGAGCTGAGTGTCTATGTAGGACGGTGACAGGAGTAGTAATTTATGAATGGTAGGGGCTGATTTAAACTCGAGCCGTGGCTGTGTATCTCTCCTTGAATATCTTTCTTAAATCTCAGAAATGCGCAAAAGTGTGTGTGTGTGAGATTTTTTTTTTTTATTATCTTTATTTATAAAAAAAAAAAAAAAAAAACACATAGTTCTAATTTACTAGAGTTGATCTTATTTATTGCCGTGAAGCAGAAACTGCTTCTCTGCATGTTTCACGTCTCAGGTCCCTGTGTAATTATAGGGTGCAGAAGAGGCCAGCTTAGCTTTGAGGTGGTACCTGCCTTTTATTACCTGACTGACATAGGACACTTTATATATAATACTATAATTGCTTTAGTCATGCTGTAAGTCTTTGAAGACCAGGACTGAAATAACCACTCCTTATATTAATTAACAGTAGTATGATCTGTCTACTTGCCATAACTTCTTATTCAACGCAGATTCACAGTGAGCTTGAAGCACCAGTCTTGAGGCAAACTACACCCTGCAATGGATGCCAGAGTATCACAGGGTTCTCAGACACAATAAGGACAGTGTTGCTGGAATTTATATAGACTCTCTTTGCTGCTGTGCCTTGTGTGACTCCCGTCATATGACACATCCTGTTGCTTCATAGCAACATCCTGGAGGAGTTAGAGAGAGTGACTGGGGGAGAGGGAGGGAAATGCTGCTGGTCTGTGTGCAGACTTAGCCGAGATGTGTATCAGAGGCCGTTGTGGGAGGGAAGAACGTCGCAGAGCTCCAGCATCAGCCAATCCCTGCAGGATCCTGTCATGGGAATATCTCCGTAAACAGAGAGAGGCAGGAGGAAGAAAAACAGGCTTAGGTGGCCGTGGAATATCTAGCAGGGAAGAAATTTCACAAACTGACTTATTGCAGAAGTGGCATCGTATGACGGTACCACGCTTCAACTTGCAGAGCTTTTCAGCACGACCCATTCTTTCACAAATGTTTGTAAACCTGACTGCATGCCTTGGCGCTTGATTTTATACACCTGTGGCAATGGGTCAGAATGAAACATGCAAATTCAGTGATTAAAAGGTGTGTCCCAATACTTCTCTCTGTATAGTATATGTCGGTATGGATAGAAGTGTCTAAGTAAATGTTATGTACTAAATAGATGGAATTTCTATTGGAGATACTTTATTTTCAGAAAAGACAATGAAACACTCAGTTTTCAAATGTGTATATTTTTAATATACTTGGGTATCTAAATATTAGTGTTGAAGTGCATGAGGGAAGGAGACTGGGACAGACATCCTCAAACTAATGGCCCAGCAGATATGGAGCTACAGCTGACTCTGTAGATTTAAACATTGATGTTGTGGCTTTTGGCGCTGTTGACTTTCTTACTGAAAATGTAGATATCTGAGGTGACTTTGATCGTGTTTGACGCTGGTGGTTTGTTTCTAAATTTGTGGCCACTGTGAAAGAATTGGTGAGTGAATGACAGTGATTGTCACAGGTGATTCTCTGGGTGGCACCATCAAAACGATGATTGATTATTGGCAGTGAGATGCTGATTTTCACGATGCAGAGAAGTGTGTGATGAAACAGACACATAGATAATAAATATCATAAAACACTGGTGCTTTTTGACTCTCTGAACATTTCTCCAGGTTAAAAGCCCCATGTTTGCTTTCAGTACCTCTTACGAGCCTTGAAATGACATTCCTGTGTGCTCACAGCTCGCATTTCACAGTAGATGTGCAGGAACTGGGTCTGTTATGTTATTGTAACTCTGGTCAGCCCAGATGATTTAAAGTTTTTTTTTTTTTTTTTTTAACTTCCTCATCACCTGATCTGTGTGTATAAATGTTACAAGGATGACGACAATTGCCCTGTTTGCCTAAATGACCCGACAGGTTGAGATCCTGATCTGTTCTTCAAACTAGCTTAGTATCAGTGCAGTAATGTTTGGTTATGTGGCCATGTTTGGTATTGAAAGTGCAACAAACATGACCTTAGTTCCACTGTGTCCATTTATCAGCGTCTCTTGAGTTACTGTGATTTATATCTGGTACTACTGTCATTAGTGGTGTTTGGGGTCTGTCAGTTTCTCAAACAAGTATTTAACACTCATCAGCTCTTCCTGAGTATCTGTGTGTGTGTGTGTGTGTGTGTGTGTGTGTGGCATGCACTCTTATTTGTTTGCAGGTATGTTTTTGAAACGCACTGTCTGTCTGTGTAAGTATTGCGCTTTCCAAGCCTTTGGTAGCATTAAAGGACTGACTGACATTCCTCCTGTGGGCTTATTAATTTCCTCAATGGGGTCTCATTACCCGTTTCATTGCGCTGATCTTGACATCTCCCCCGGCATGGCTTCCCTGGTTGTTGGTTCCTCCCAGATATCTGCATGGAACACTGAGTTCATGAGCTCTGAACTTCCTGGGCAGGGGTCCCACCTGTCCCTATCTGAGCTCTCCGGAGTCCCGCCCCCATCCAGCACACGGCAGTATGGCCCCACCCATTTTTAATGAGTGCTGGTCTCTCCCGCCACTTACCTGAAGTGACCGCCTTTTCTTTACATGTTGACTGTAAGCTTTTCCTGGATTGGTTCCTCTAACTTTGTATTGAAACCTACTTTTTAAAGAGTTTGAGAGGCTGGGCCTACTGTTTCAGTTCAGCTAGGAGTGCGCAAAGGGGAACCCTCACAGTTAAATGGAACAACAGTGATCTCCCTCGGAGTCCGAATGTTAAATGGCGCATGTGTACCAGGCTTTGGTTCTAAATGTAGGCAATCTTCTGTCTTCCTTAGAACCCGCCACTGATTTTTTTTTTTCCTACTGTAGAGGACATTGTTTTTGCTCATATCTCTCACACATGACACTCTAAATCCTGTTCATTCTGAAAAAGGACATTTTGGACTCATCTCATGTAGGGGATGTGTTTTTTTACCATCCTAACACTTAATTTATGTTTAAAAAATAAAACAAAAAAAGATGGCCAGCTAAGCTATTAAATGTACCTGGCTTAATTTCCCTCCGGGGATTAAGAACGATCTGTCTGTCTGTGTCTGTCTCTCCATCGTTATCTGTAATCTTTTAGTGTTACATTTAACATGCTGTTATGTCTTTATGGAAGCTTCCTACCACTGCTAATGCAGGACAGGACACAAGCATTGTTCTTTAGCTTTTAACCTTGGGCAGCAGTTGTAATAAGGTTTCTCTGATTTGATAAGGTATATAACTCTTTTGGAAATACACTTTCAGACCGAGATAAGCTTTAAAATGCTTTGTTTTAAAAAATGATTCAATATATTTATTTGTATGCTGTATATTTGTGTTGGATAAATTTTTGGTAATGAAAGTGAAAACACCGGACCAGACTTACCCGCTGCTCTTTGGTGCCAGGTTGAAAATTGAGATCCAGTACGAAAAAAATGCTCAGTATTTGCATATTTTATGGGTCTAAGACCCCTGTGTCTTTCTCTTTCTTTCTCTCTGTCCTTGATAGTTTAGTTTTTTGTTTTTTTTTTAAACTGGATGGTTGTGATGACGCGTCTTCCTGTCCTTCCCCCCAGCAGCGATGTCCAGCTGGCTGGTTGACGGCGAGGTATTTGTGGGGGAGGCCCGCGGTGAGATGTCCCCGTGTAGCCCCAGGCAGCGGCCGTCCGCGCACCCCAGGGTGGGTCGCGGCCGGAGAGACGCGGTGCCTCTCAGCCCCTTGGAGGAGGCGCGGATGTCGGGAACGCTGCAGCGGGAAGTGCTGGGGAAGGCGACGGAGCTCTTCCTTCTCTGCGATAAGGAAAGAAAGGGGTTCATCACCAAGAGAGACATGCTGGTGAGCAGCTTCCCATCTGTGACTGTGTCTGTATTTCAGTCTTAGGACTATATCCTTCTATGTTTGTGGTGGTGTCGTTTATCCTTAGTATATTTATATGATCCGTATTTATGTGTTTCTGTCATAGTCTGTCTCAGTATTTGTATCTTGCCTGTATATGCCTGCTGGCGTTATTCTGTTTGTCACGTTTTGTCATATATACAGTTTTGTCTGGGATGTGTCTCTCCATCTTGTTCTGCTGCATCTCCGACTTTTTTCTCTTTCTTTAATTCATTAGCGGTTACAAGGAGAACTTCCCCAGACTCCTGAGCAGCTGGAGTCTGTTTTTGAGAGCCTGGACCGGGAAGGAAACGGGTTCCTGACACCTGTGGAATTCCGGAAGGGCCTGGGTGAGTCCCCTCTTTCATCGGGCCAACGTTAGATACAAGGGTGCCTCGCGTGTTCAGGCTGGGCCATGGTGAGAATCTGCAGGCGTCCGAGGTGAGGTCTGCATGCCTATTTCCAGGGGAGTTGGTGAGGGAGCCTGAAGCAGAGGTGGAGGAGGAGGTGGGAGTGCAGAGGGTGGAGGGGGTGGACCCACAGGAGCAGAGATTCGTCCAGACCCTGCTGGACCTGGGAGTGGAGGCTCTGCTAAAAGAGTGAGTCTGCGTGTTTCTTTTTGTGTCTCGCAGTTTGATTCACCAAAACCGGATACATAACTTGACAAATTATTTGTGGCACAGCTGATAAAACAGGAAACTGGGCATCTGTTGACAGGAAATCCGGGTTTGCACCATGAGCAACCTGGCTTTAGTCGCTTTAGTAGTTTGAGCTGTAATACCCTTGAACCTGAGTGAATGGGTGCTGTGCAGCACCTTTGCTGAGCTCTTCTCTGTGCCAATGCTCTGCAGCGGTCAGTGGGAGGCGCATGTCCTGTGGCGTAGCCTCCGACGGGACCATCCTGAGCTGCTCTGTGTCCTGGAGGAGCTCCTGTCCCATGCTGTGTCTCAGATGAGGGATGCACTGAAAGAGAGGGACAGCTTAGAGCATGCTCTGCGCAGGTCTGTCTGTCTCTGCCTGCCTGCCTGCCTCAGTCTGTCTCTGTCTCTGCCTGCCTGCCTGCCTCAGTCTGTCTCTGTCTCTGCCTGCCTGCCTGCCTGCCTCAGTCTGTCTCTGTCTCTGCCTGCCTGCCTGCCTGCCTCAGTCTGTCTCTGTCTGTCTGCCTGCCTGCCTCTGCTGCCTTCCTCTGTCTGCCTGTGGCTGCCTCTCTCTCTCGTGAAAATCTTACATCGTTTTGTTACCTTGTCTGTCATCTGACTGACTCCTCTTCACCTTCCGTGTTTTGGTTGTCTCACATCTTCTCCATCCCTTCGCTCCTCAGACGGGAGCTGGATCACGACCAGGTGATACGCTCCCTATACGAAGAAATGGAGAGCCAGGTCAGAGAGGAGAAAGAGAAGCGACACGCTCAGGTACGTCGTCACATGGGGTGTGTCCTTCATTGAGCGGAGACTGTTATAATTATCGGTGTTTGTAAGTCTTCTTGATAACGATTCCAGGACAGCGTGAGGGAGAGTGACCGCTGCCAGCAGTTGCAGGAGCAGCTGAGGATGCGAGAGCAGGAACTGGAGCTTACAGCTGCTAAACAGAAAGAGGTGAATCAGCAGGGGGTGATAGTATAGGTAGAGTTAATGTAGGCTATACTGAGTAGAAGTAATGCAAACTGTCTTGCACTCTGCAGTCACTGTACTGGTAGTGCAGACCAGTTATTGGTGTAAGTGTACACTCCTTCTCCGTGTCGTCACTCGTACCCGAGCTGATTATGTATGATGATCCTCTGTGTCTCCAGCTGGAGGACATGGTGCGGATGCTGAGCTCTGAACAGATGGACACACGGGAGCAGAACCTGAAGGTCCAGTACCTCAACCAGCAGCTGCAGGAACAGCTGGAGTCCAGCAGGGCGGAGCTAGAGAGTGCGATGGGCCAGCTCCAGCAGCTCCAGAGCACCTCCATCCATGAGCAGAGGGGGCGTGAGAGGTGTGAGGGAGGCGAGCTGCTGGGCCCTGTCGTGTGCGTGCGTGTGCGCGTGTGCCTGTTTGTGTGCGCGTTTGTGTGTGTGCGCGCGCGCGCGCGTTTGGTAGTGATGTATCCTATGCACAGGGGTGCCGCTAGCAATTTTGGGCCCTATGACAAAATATGAGGTTGGGCCCCCCTACCAGTGTTATTATTAATAAAGCAGAT
>JAODKE010000007.1:13755096-13811313 GCA_026779605.1 Mormyrus hasselquistii | reverse complement strand
GACCAGACAGGCTGGTGGGGGGGGGGGGGCGCGGAGGGGGGCAGGGTTGGAGGGCCCACAGACTACTGTAGCCTAGGGGCCTCTGTACACCTTAATCTGCCCCTGATTGTTACGGATATAGAATCAGATTGTGACCAAATATAGGATCTGCTGTAAAAACACGGAACTATAGGAAGAGAACGAAACAGGCAAACTTTGTGCCCAAAATAATCATGACTGAGAGACAGGCGAAGCTATAGATACACAAACCCTGTACCTAAACTCTAACTGTCTTTACTCAGGCACTCAAATACAAGTCCAGTAACCCTTTATGGGATAAACAGTACTGCAAATACTGTAATATATTAGAAACAGGTAAAACACCTGTCATTTAAGTTGCAGTAGCAAAGATTCGTTAGTATAGGAGTTCGGTTTCTTTATGGTTTGGATACTTTTATAATGAACGTTTTTGTTATATTCTGCCTTGCGGCCATTATTTCCTGGATGGGCTCCCCGCAACCCTATATTAGACAAGCGGTATAGAAAGTGAATGTTTGTTGTACGATTTGACAATCATACTCATTAGTAATGCTGTTAGCATTTATTACGTTATTTTTAATGTTGCTTTGACATTACTGCTTGTTACACTTTCAGACAGTTCATGAATTCATTACATCATTAATTAACTTTTGGTTATTGCACTCATCCTCATTTAATCGTGATGGTTTTAGAAGAATTTGAGAATTTAATATACAGCTATACAGTATATGTGTTGTTACACATATAGTTTTCACTTTCGTTTCATCTTCCTCTCTAAGCTTAAGTGCAAATGTATTGCCGTTTAATAAAAGCGTATATTTCCACTTGACCCTTTGCTCTTTTGTCTAACTATAGCCCATTAGCGATTTCTGTTGTTGCCACACACCATCAGCCTTTGGCACGCATCGAAGTGCTGAAACTCTATGACATGTCTTCCTTTCGTAGCCATGGCGTGAAGTATGACAATGTGGCAGCAATCGCAATGCTAGTGTGTTAATCACACCTTCCGTTTGATGGAAATGACAGGGATGGAAATACTGCATAATTCAGGCGTTAATTGTTTGTGATGTGATGTAATGGCACTCTAAATATAGCAGCTCTGAGCTCAACGTAATAAAAACATTTGACGAAAACGCAACACATGTAGTACACATGTCCAGCCACAAGGTGGAAACAGAGCCCCTGTAACACAATTTTTAAAAATTAGATTAGTAAGAAAATGAGGACATTTCTGTCCCTAATCTCATGTCCCTCCTTTGTTGCTGCAGAGGTAACCCATACCTTCTCTGCTCTTCTGTGCTCTTACTTGTGTGACCTCAGCCATGGTCCACCTTCGTCTCACCGATCTGTCGTACCATCCTACCGCTTCGAGCTACTTCCCTGCAGCTGGACATGATCCAGTTAATTAGCGTCTGAATAACCTCAAACCTCTGAGATGCCTTTCGTCCTTTTAGTATTCCTGCAGCTCTCTGGGTAAAAACGGGGTTCACACCACACTAGGCCTTGGGTGGGATGCAGACATGCAGAACCCAGATTGCTTCTAGATAATTGTTTCATTGAAGACTAGAGTGCACCCTTTTAACTCTGAAACAGTGGCTGGGTGACCTTCTTGGCGAACAACTGAAATATCTCAGCATCCAATCTACAGTTCAACTGATAGCAGCCTGGGAGATTAGGAGATACATTGTCTTGTGCAGAATGACGCATGCGCAATGTCGTTTTAGCCTGCGCTCTGATGGGACCATAAGCCTGAGAGTGCATTCATTTGGTTGTGCGACAGGTTCACTTGTACCTTGAGCCTGATATCATCAAGCCCCATGATGATTTAACACCCTTGGAGAGAATTAGTGTGGGAGATGAAAGAAACAGCTGATGAAATTCCTTCCTGAGCAAGTTCTTTCAGACAGAAGCAAGTGACTTACTAGCTATGGAGAAAAACAGTGTGCTTTCAGTGTTTAATTGCATTTAATGACAAAGAGTTGCTGTAGCCTATCTATGCAATGACAGATGACAGGATATTTGGCCTTAAGGCAAAGGATTAAAAACAAGGTACTAATCCACATATTTGCTTTGTAAATATTACATGGTATTGGAAGTTAGTGAAGTTAGTATACTTGGTGCAATATAGAGCATCAAGTCAAATCTACATACAACCCTTGAAAGGTTAAATTTACATGTATACACCATAATGATACATCTCACAGGGTAAAATCAGAAGAGGAATGCTGGGAGTTTTGAGTTTCCTACAAGAACATTTCTCATTTTACTTTACCATGCCCTCATACTGCATAGAGGTACCTGCAAGTAACACACCCTTTACTCTGTAATCCCCCCACCCACACAAAAGTGACATTTCAGCACCTAAAACGCTGAAGGCTTCTAAGCTTTCAAAGTGTTCTATGGAGGAAGACCACTTAAAGTAAGAAGATCAACAGATTCTTGAAATGGGAAAAAGCATCACATTGATAATACAGAGAGAGAATGAACAAAGTGTGGGGGATTTTCCAGTGGTATTGAGGTTGGATTGCTTAGATCTTGATAACGAAAAGTTTTTCAGGAATCCCAGAGGTCTCTATAATAGAAATAGCTGTACGTAAATTAATACAAGCTCAAGATAACACATAAAAAATATAAGGCTCTGAAGTTTTAAGTGGCAGGATCAAAATATATGTGTAAGGTCATTAGGGTATAAGTAGAAAACTACTGTTCATGCCAGTAAGAGGTTTCAGCAACTTTTGCCTGACTCAGGTTAAACACTTTAAACCGGATCAGTCCAACGGGCTCGTCTAATTCCTGAAGAAAAAATAGGCCGTGGATTCTCTTACAAATTAGACCTTGGATTTTTTTTTTAATTGCCACCTCT
This sequence comes from Mormyrus hasselquistii, assembly GCA_026779605.1. Classification (NCBI taxonomy): domain Eukaryota; kingdom Metazoa; phylum Chordata; class Actinopteri; order Osteoglossiformes; family Mormyridae; genus Mormyrus; species Mormyrus hasselquistii. The sequence continues at coordinate 13,808,432 of JAODKE010000007.1, read as the reverse complement.
CCTGGTATTTGCCGCTCCCCTCTTTGCGTTTCGTTACGCGTCTGCCTGGTGACACATACTAAAGCGTATGCAGATGGATCCCTAGGTGTCTCTCCGCCGCACAGCCATCCTGCGGAGTCCTTACTGAAAGTAATGGCAGCAGTCTGCTCCCTTCACTGCCTGATCTAATAAGGCCAATTAAAAAATCATGGAGCATTACAAAAAAATGCACAATTAGTGAGTCCCACTGGGATGTTTACAGTTTGTTCTTGCAACTTATAGTAAGTCAAGCAGGTTAATTTTATGGTAAGTGGTGGGTAAGTTCAGGGATGGACAACTACGAAAGCTTTTTTTTTAATTAGTTTTCCTCTCTGACTCTCTGACTGAATATTTGATCTAACTTCTGTAAGTCAAGTTCTTTGATCTTAGTCTAAAGAACCAACAAGTTGAAAGTCTGTGACTGTGAATCTTTATATTCAACTGGTTGGTTGAGACAAAATCTTGGTCTGGATTTGTAATTTCTGAACTGAAACTTTATAGATCTGCAGAGGATCCTACTGGGCACCGACTGTGGTTTTAATGTCTTGGTTTGATTACCTCTGAAGCCTCCTGTAGGTTTGGAATATCAGCTAAGATAACTGTCTCTCCAGTCCAAACAGGCATGCATTACCTCTGAAGACTGCCTATGTTTGGGAAATTGGCTAATCCAGGTGACAGGGAATATTCCCAGATCTTCAGCCAATGTTATTTGAGGGTCTTCTCAAAATTGGCAGAGGATATTTCTACTGTAACATTAATGATATTGGTTCGACTGGCACATAAATAAATGTTATTTCTATGTTTTACGTTTTATCTCTCAAGGTCAGCACGATAACATTATTACATGAACATCCTTCTAATACAATTAATGTTGAAAAATGTTATTTTATTGTGAAATATTGGTTTATAAAAGTGCTTTATGTGTATATTGCAAATACACTGACTTGCCTTGAACCCATGACTTTACCTGCTGCCCTGTCATGCCTTTGTTGTGGTTATGCGTCATTATTCTTAGTTGTAGAAGCAGTAGTTGTAGTAGTGGGATAATGTTCTGGGTATATCAGGAAAACAGGACAGATTGTTAGTGGAGAATTCAGGTACCTGCCTTTCCAGAATTGGCTATGAGTGGTCATTGGGTAGCAGTGGAGCCTCACCTTCAGACTTAAGGGATTCTGAATCCTGCTGGAGCTATATGTGTGTCCTTGTCAGAAATGGACGATTCAGGTTCAAAAAGCCAAAATCCAGACCAAGATTTTGTTTCAACCAATCAGTTGAGCATGAAGAGTTACAGTAAAGAGTACTGGTTGGTAGAATAAAAATCTTGGTCAGGATTTTTACTTTATAGACCTGAAATATTCACCTCTGCTCCCTGGTCACTAATGCAGTATTTCCTGACCTGGTCCTCAGGGACCTCTAGATAGTCTAGGTTTTTGCTCCCTCCCAGCTTCCTGGACACCGCAAGGTGGCTAATTGTTTACTGTGACCGCAACCTGCATATGTGTCTTATGGAGAGTGAGATGGGGTAAAGTGAAAAGAGAATGTCCCAATGAGGATTAATGAAGTATTACTATTCTGTTATAAAGTTGGGGAAAGAAAATCCAAGTTCCAAGGCATTTTAATGCCAAGAGATTTTTTAAAAAAAACAGGCTGAATGGGTTGGATAATCCAAGAGGACCCAGGGCAACCTCATAAAGTGTGTGCAAGACTCATCTTTTAGCTAACAGTAGATAGCAATCTTGCGGCCATCAAGAATGACTCTTCAGTAGAAAAATAGAGGTCTGTATAGGTGTCACTGTGATAAAGTTATATAAATAACAGATCAGATATGAAGGTGTGATGACACACAGTGTCCTCATACATCCAGTGTTCAGGGTTTTGATTCTTGCCCTCAGGTCTGTGTGTGGAACCTTTGCACTGCACCTTCACTGGATTTCCTCCGCAATCCCAAACACATACAGTTAACTGAACTGGTGCCTCTAAATTGCCCATAGTGGGCTGGCATCCCATCCGGGGTGTCACCTGCCTTATGTTTCATGAGATCAGCTCCAGGATCATTCCTGCATGGAAAACAGTCGGGTGGATGGTGGAATCCAAGAAAAGAAATACCTGTATGAAGAACCTGTGTCCAACCAACCACAGAAACAATAGTTTTGGTGAAAGCGACAAGCAAAGGAGCTGGGAGGATAGAGGCAAGCAGCAACTGAAAGGAGATATGGGCAGGATGGAACCAATATTGAGGCCCAACCTCAGATTAAAGGTCGTCAGAGATCCTGAATTTCAATCAAGGTGTTAAGGTCATCATCAGTTGCTCTTGGAGAATTAAGTTGAAATAGATGGACTGCAGATACACAAATGCCTTAATTAAAAACGAGATATGATGCTCACATAAGGGCAGTAGTGCCACATATTGGTGGCAGTTCCAAAAAACAATATAACAGCATTTAACCCTGAAGTAGACAAAACCTGCTGAGTTTAGCTCTGCTGTCCTAGAGGTGCGATAATTGGCCCATATATAGAGGTTTAAAGCTGCAGTACAGCAGTGATGAAGGATGCAGCCATATGTCCTCAGTCAGGAGTGCAGCAAGCACGCAGAAACAAACAGGAAGAGCCGCGATTTGCGAGCAGCCACGGCGACCCTCTCATCAGCCTGACAGCAAAGGTGTCTCAGAGGAGGTGACTGGCGCCGTGACGCGTCCCGGTTATGTGGCTGCACGTGGATCGCGTCAGAGCTGGGACGCTCTCGCCACTACTGTGTGACTTCTGAACACTGTTTTAATGAAAGGCTTATGAAACGTATTTAGTTTTACGATTAAGGTAGTGCAGCAGCACAGCTCCACAGGAATGATAGCTTTTGCTATAACCTTCGATTCCCTCTGACCTCTAACTGTGTGCTGGATTCACACAGATCACAGGCACATGGGTACTGTTTGCACAGCTATTTTGTGACGATCTCAACGGTGTAGGTTTTGTTTCTGTATCGCTAGGGACCAAATTTACCCCGAAATCCCCTGAAACACATGGTACTCCCACTGTATTGTTAAACACATATCCCTGCTGTCCATATTGAAGTCTATGCCCTTGAGAGATCTTCTAAAACTGAGTACATTTGCACATTTAATTATGAACATTGCCTCGACAGTGGGATTCGGCATGCATTTGTCCATGGTGAAGGAATTTGTGCATGCATTTGCGCACTAATGTGCGTGCAGGCAACAGCCGTGCACCTCAACGCGGCATGTGAGAAGCGTGTGTCTGTGCGATTTGTGTATGTGTGTGTGTGTGTGTATCATATGAATGTGCCTCCTGTATGTGTAGGTCTAAACCTCATGGGGGAAGGTCCAGCCTGCACTGTGGGGGGTGGGGGGGAGTGGGTTTGCGGGAAAAGTGGCTAGAGGCTGGAGAAAGGATCGGATGTGGGAACATGTCTCTGTGCTCCTCAGAATGTAGAATGAGAGAGAGAGAGAGAGAGATAGAAAGAGGAAGAGAGAGGCATGCTGCACTGGTGTTAACTAAAGCCCTGGTTTCATTGTGTGCACTGGAGAGAGTGAGGGAGACAGGGGGTGGGAGAAATACGGGTAGGAGATTAGATACCATTGGCTCATCAGCACAGGGGGTGTGGCTAGCCATTCAATGAGTACCCCTATGCCCCGCCCCATTAGGATTGGGAATAGTTATCATGTGAGATGAGGGGAGGGGGACTTTTGAGTGTGTGTGTGTGTGTGCGCGCGTGTGCATACATTTGAGTGAGCGTGTGTGTTAGACAGCAGGGAGGGGGAGCTCCAGGCATTCAGATAGGTCTACTCCAACACTGCAGTCTTTTCTCTCCTCTGAGGAAGCTGACTACATAGCCAACTCATTATCTCTGGCCATGACCCTGCCCAGGAGACTGTTCACACCTGCGTGTGGACCGTAAGGAGGAGGAGGAGGACGAGGAAGAGGGCATCGGTCCCCAGCAGGCTCACCGGCGGGACTGGATCGGACCGTACCTGCATTAAGGGGGGGGGGTGATTGTAGGACGGAGCTACGGGGGAAAGTGGAGGCAGGAGCTAGCAAGGGGACAGACAGAAGGAGAGAGAGAGAGAGAGGGAGAGAAAGAGAGAGAGAGAAAGACAGCTGAGAAACAATCAGGTTTAGAGGAGGTGGAGGCTCTCGGTGAGCAGCTGCAGGATGCACACGCCTCTGCCTTTATGTTTCCAGCGTCTTAATTTCCATTTTTGTTTGATTAACCTCCCTTCCTCTCTTTTCATCTCAAAAGCTCACTGATACTGCCGCCCCTGGACAAACTTTGTGTCCCTGGAGGGGTGTGGAGCCTCTGAAGGGAGGCAGTGCCAGCTGCTGGAGTGAGGACAGTGCGAGTGAGGAGGTGTTCAGGGTCTGGCTCCCTCTCCCAGCCGTTTCCGAGTGTGCCGGCAGGGAAGATCTGAGGAAGGCGCGAAGTCCATTGGCCAGCACCAGTGGAGACCCGCGGGGATTAATATCTGTTGAAATGTGGAGGTCCTCCTGGTGGCGTGACAGGGAGGAAGCACAAGGAAGTCAAATTATTCAGACTGGAATGGCGTGAGGTTGAAGGCTGAAGAATCTGCCAAATAATGTTAAACTAATCGAGGGATTTGTTTGAAACCAGAGTTGCTGTTGGTGAGACGGATCAAGAAGTTTGTAAGAATCCGCTGACTCTTGGTTCGACTGGCACAGTGTCAATCAGCAATTGTGTTCTGGGGGCCCAGACTGGCAAAGGGTTGCTTGACACGCCGAGAATGATCTGAAGTAGCTGGGGTGTCTGTCACTTAGCGGTTGGAACCCAGTTAGCTTTTGGGTGAAGGTGCGCCGTTGGGGACCAGGGCTGGGCTCTGCCAGAGGGAGCGAGGCCCGGTGCCCTTGGCCTTGTAGGGTCGCCAGAGGTTCCTAGAGGAACTCACCTAGAGTAGGGACGCTTTGGCCCCCCGCCCTGGCAGGCCTGATGCGGCGCTCCAGCACCGACGAGTCCCCCTACCGCCGCAGCCCATCCCTGGACAGCAAGCCTGGCTCCTCCCCCCCAAACTCAGGCTTCCACCGCTATGGCAGCGAATACGAGTACAGCAGCCGGCCCTTCTGCTTTGGGCTCCGCACGGCCCCGGGGCCCCAGGCAGCCAAAAGCGGCTATGGCTCCACCAAGGGCAAGAAGTATGTGGTGTTTTACCTGGACTTGTCATTCATTTTCCTTCTAGAGCTCCGTCGCTGCAGGATGGCGGAGGGCTGCCTGAGGGCCCTGCGCTATGGCATGGTCTTGTTCAACCTGCTCTTCTGGGTGAGTACCAGCCTTCCTCAATGTCATCGCTCAGACCTCCCAGGGCCTCCTACCTTTCCCACCCTGACCACCTTAATGCTCCAAACCTTCTGCAGCACCCACATAATGGCTAATCAGGGATGTGTGTGTGTGTGTGCATGGGTGATTGCACAAAAATGTGTCAGGTCACAGATGAATAGGCACACCTGGGTCAGATTCTGAGGATGAGTTTGAGTGTGTGTGTGTCTGTGTAGGTGTGGATATATATAAGTATGTGTGTGTTTGTACAAGAGTTTCCAGTGTGTTTGTATGTATGTGTGGATCTGTGCTGCTTCCCGAACTTGACGATATGCATGAGAGACTGTGACAGACTGTATGCTGAGTGCACTGGAACGGATCAGAACTCGCTGACGACAGAAGAGTCCAACTTCCTGATTCCCACACGCCAGGAATCTCGAGCCAGACATTACTTGTACATTTGAAATTGGTGGCATATGAAATGTGACGGGGCCCAAAGCAGGGCTGGAGGCTGCCAGAGAACCTTCTGGTTCTGTGTGTCTGGCCGTGATGGAAATGACCTCCTCAGCTAGAATTTCTCGGTTGAGATCTGACTTCTCCATAGGTTAAGCATAAACTAGTAACCATAATGCAGCACAAATATAAGCTTACTTCACTCTCTCTGACCTTTTTAACATGTTAACTACTACTTCTTGCCCAAATTTGTTTTTGATGGTAGAGATGGTTAATGCCTGTATACAAAAACCATCTATGACTAATTAATAATTCGTTGTAACTGTAATATTATATTTGCGAGTGCAGCTTGCCACTTTATCCCAGCTTAGGCTTCTGCATGTCAGAGTAATCTCTGACCTCTTAGCTTAACTGAATTTGTGATTATTTATTCTGCACTCAGGGCTCCATGGTGTTTAGCTAGTGCTGGATTGAGACTGGCAGGTTCACTACTGTAGTTATTTCCTGTTGCTGCTGTATTGCCAGTCACAGCTGGCAGGTGATATAACTCATGGCATGATATAAGCTGCAGAGCGCAGGAGAAGCACCTCACTAGGCAAAGGCATCCTGGAGTCCCAAAATTCATCCATTATTCATTGCTTTGCGGGATATTGAGACTGTAGGTTTATGTGTTAGGAAAGTGGTAAAAAGTGAGACAATCTGGGTATTAATTTCACTGCGGGTGTCCCTCCCCCCTTCTCCCCCCAACCCCCAGAAAAGAAAAAAACATCCTCCATAACAATATGCATCAGCATTAACATAATATTATTAAGGTAATGCGCTCAAAATCGAATTACACGGGCAAAGCGTTACGCCGTATTAAAGGTGTACTCCTCTATTAACGTGCGGTTTGTGTGACAGCGTGTGTCCTTTGCTGCATGCTGATTTTGCTGCATCCTGTTAAATCTTTTTTCATGCTTCGGATAGGGTCTGTCATTGATATTATCTATGTAGCTGTGCGAACAGCAGGCATGCCTGTCTCACTGACTGCATCTCGCTCGCCGTTTTGGATGTTAACATCTGCGCCTGTCTGCTTACCTGCTACCTGTGCTGCCGGATGGGCGTGTTACTGACTCTTCATGTGCTTCTGACATTGTTGGTGTCTATTTCCTCTCTAAAAATCTCATCTGTCTATTTGTAAGGATATTTAGAAGATTTTTCACCTCTGTTTCAATAATCTGTCCCTTAGAGCAGAGCGGCAGAAAGACGGAATTGTGTATACATGCAGTAAATCTCACCCTAGCAGCAGTTACACCACAGAAAACTGCAGATAGCAACAAATAATTTATTTTTCACTTTGGCAGGTTTGGGCTTTTCTTTTGGGGGGGGGGGGACTAAAGGATGTAGCTGATGAGAGGCTAAGCCAAAAGCCATCAAGTGTGCTGTCGGCTTTGATGGCAGCCAAATCTGCATGGAAGACCCCTGAATCTCATAATGGACTAGACCCATCAGACACAATCTATCCAATGGCCAATTCATCAGTGGTGCAAAGCTCTGTTTCCCGGCTATTGAATGCAAAACATGTCTAAAGTATGCAGATAGAATATCAGGCTGTGGAATATTTTGCTTGTAAATATTCAGTTTGGCCTTTCACTTGGTCTGTTCTAACAATAAGTAAAAATTTAATTTATACCTCGAGTTTTGAGTTCACAACCTGACGTTGCTGCATAGGTTATTGCAGCAAACTGTGGCCAGTAAGACATTATTTCCAGTGATAGGAAGAAGGGAGTTCACCCTTTTCAATTCTGTGGTTTTTGCATAACATAAAAAAAAACATCGTCTGGACCTAACCAGTTTTTTAAATTACTGAAATCTAGCCTCAGATGACGGTCAACACATAGCGGATTTCACTATGTCATTATTTATTCAACAAAAAGGACACCAGCATGTGGAAGTTATGTGGGAAAAGAGCTAAGTACTCCCTGCCGTCTCACTAACTTTGCCTTTTTGTATAAACAAAAAATAAACAAACTGGATAGCAAAACTGCAGTAGCCCTTCACTGCAGTGGCACTGTATTTGTTCATCCCCATCACACTGCGGGAAAAGGGCACAAGAATTTTTCAAGCGTCAGGAAAAAAATCTTTACAATATAAGTTATACCTAACGATACACATTAAACCATGGCAACCCTGTTCATCTCTGCCATCCAATTCAAAGGTGAGGTCTTTAAATATTCAAGACCCCACCCAGAAGATATTACCCATAAATGATTACTGTGTCCACAGGAATTAAACAGATAATAACAGCCATGGATTGCCAATCAAATGCGCTTGAGAAGCTGGTGAACAGCAACTGTGATCACCGCTATAAAGGCAGTACGTTTGGCATTTTGGTGGCCATTCAGGTTTATCTCAACACCATGCCAAGGAAGAAAGACATCAGCAATAACCTCAGACCGGCAATCACTGAAGCTCATGAATTTGGAAAGGCCTTGTCTGAACAATTCTAAACCAAAAATTCTCCAGCGAGAAGGATTATTTACAAATGGAGAACACTCAACACAGTTACCAGTCTTTCCAGGAGTGGGTGCCCCAGAAAACTCACCTCAAGGTCAGGCCATAAAATGCTTAGAGAAACCGAAAAGAATACATGAATTAAATCAATGGATCTACATGCTTCAGTTAACATGATAAATGTCACACATTTCATGACTCTATAATCAGAATCAGACAAGCGGGGCTGATATGGAAGGGTACCAAGGTAAAAGCCCATTACGCTTAAGTTTGCAAATATTTCTGAGGCAATGTCCTTCAGATGGACAATACAAAAGTGGAGATACTTCGTAATGCAGATAAAACACTGTGTTTGGTGTAAATCCCGATTAGAATATCACCACAAACATTGCATGGTAACTGTCATAGCACAGTAGTGGAGAGGACTACAATGGAGTGGACTACTTTTTCAGCCAAAAGACCTTGACACCTTATAGTCATTGAGTTGACCATAAATTAGTGTTTTCACGATACCACGATACTTGCCTAAAATATTTTGATACTGATGCTGAAACAATACCACAGCAAAAAACTAAACCAACAGGAAAATTAATGGATAAATAAATGACAGAACACAGAACTTGAAATTTGTTTTTTATTAATTTATATAAAATAAACTGAGTTTTTACTAGTAAAAAAATGATGACAGATCTCTACAATTACATTTCAGATATGTGCAATTTCAGATATCTGCAATGTTATTTTAGAGATCTGCAATTCTTACTAGTTAAAATGTATTAGCAGATATCTACAATAGAAGTTCTTATTAGTAAGAATTGAATTATAGAGCCCTACAATATGACTTTTTACTAGTGAAAATTGAATTTAGGCTTTGAGGGCCAAAAAATACAATGAATGGGAATACATAATGGGAAGTAAAAACTGAATTACACAGCTGTTTAACATGAATTCTTGCTGGTAAAAATATAATACTTACTAGTAAGAATTGCACTGTAGATATCTTGACTTTATATTCTTGAAAAATTGCATTTCTACTAGTAAGAAAGTTCTTTTTACTAGTAAGAATTAAGGGTAACGCTTTACATTAACTGCACCTTCATGATGCTTTTATATTGCATTCATAAAACGTTCAGTACACCTTCATAATATATTCATTAAGTATTCACAAAACATTCATAAACATCATGCATATATACCTTAACATCCCTTAACAGTTGTAGTATACATGAATAAGAAACATTATATAATAATAACAAACATTATAATTGTATTATCATGTAATGTTTGTTATTAAAGTATATTAAAGCTGTTAAGGGATGTTAGGATGTCAAGGTGTACTTGCATGCTGCTTATGAATGTTCTATGAATGCGTTATGAATGCATCATAAATGTGCACTGAATGTTCTATGAATGCATAATGAATGCATTATGAAGGTGCACTTAATGTAAAACGTTACCGTAATAACAGTTCTATTGCCTTGTAAATAGTCTGTAAGGTTTGCACCCCAATGCATTCGATGTAGCTAATTTTAGGTTTATAATGAAATAATATAGATTCACCGTATGATTTCTTACTTGAGTCTGAGAGCGTGGGTGTCACGCCAGGTGTGTGAGAGTCAGCAAACCATGGTAACAATCATGAGCTGTTGAGGTACAATGTTGAGAAACTTAGACTATAGTTGAATGAGAAATTTTTTCTCATGTGACTTATTAGTGATTTTTTAGCTTACTCTTTAGCAGTGTTTAGTCTAAATAATAGGCTTTATTTACATATTGGAACACAAGTGTTTCAAATCTATTTTATTCAAACAGGAAGTGCCACTGAATGAGTCAGTGAACGAATCAGAACGAATCTTTTAGGTGAACTGAATCAAATGAACTGTGTCCAAAAAAGAGAGATCTTGCTTTTCATTGCTCTCCTGTCTGTGAAAGCTGTAGGGTGAGAGAAAAAAATGGTTGACATGCCCAATGTACCTGCAGGGAGCGGGAGAGAAAGTTGAGCTGCTCACCCACTGTTGAACAGTGATGCAAATCATAGGCAATACTCTCAAAGTACCGATACTAATAAATCGGGCAATAGTTGTGTTCGAGAGGTGAATGTGAGGTCATCTGCCCGACAGATAATGCTTAGCTAGAATCACAAGCACACTAGCAAATCTGCAACTGAATGGTTTGAAAGGAAAGGAATGAAGCTTTTGGAACGGCCAAATCCAGACCAGAACCTTGAGATATTGTGATGGGAAATGACTAAAATTCGTGCAAAATGTTGACCGGGACTGACATATTAACAGATAATTATTACTTAAAGCTATTCATTTTGAAGTTGGTTCAGCTGAAGCTGAATGTGTTATGTGTTTGTCACCTGAGGGTAGATTTACCAAATTTTAGGGCCACTTTTATACTGCTGTTATTATTATCTAACCTTCGTACCGCTTGAATGATGAGACCGATGTAAGCCGGTCGAAAGTTTTAGTCTTTTAAAGGGTAATAGTGGTGAAATTTGAGTTTAGTCCTATTTAACCAAATAATTTTGTATGAATGTTTATACTGCAAACCCATGAAATATCTACATATTATAATATAATAATGTATATATTTAACTGTATTAACTCCAGAGGATAATGGTTATATGATGCCCGTGTGGGTTCCCATGTTTATTAAACAATTTATCTACTGTTTTGTCACCCATGACCTAAATGTGTTTACCAAACTATTTTCACATTTATTGCTTTCCTTCACACAAAACCCAAACAGCATTCCCTACAGTGGCACACATGTTGCCGAAACAGACGCCAGAAGCACGCAAAGAGCACTGCTGCTAGCTAATGTGACCACCGGAGCTGTAGGTGGCAGCTCAGCGGTTTGAAACGCCTAATAATGCACTCAATTACCATCTCTCCGTTATTAATCTCGTTAGCACGGACTTGGCATTTACACACAGCAGGCCCTGCGGGGGAGCCGTATTGAAGTTCTCCCTTCAGAAGTCGTCTTTATTGGCATTGAAACTAGGTCACGAAACAGCAGTCGAGTAGCTTAGCTTTCACAGATGAGGGGTCCGAGGCACTGAAGTCCGTGTTTCAGCTTTCAATTACGTTTTTTAATTCAGCGACGCTTACATGCATTGTTACGTTGATCTCCCGCGCCGCATCCCATCAGATCATGATCTCATTGTAGTTATTTTCACTCCCGAGCGCCGTGTGCCTCAAACAGGTCGACGTCGGTGGCGATGGCCGCTGCGTTACCTTTGCTCAGATTGAGCTCTGCACGAGCAGGATTTACATTTCACAGGATGTAAGTGGAGCAATTTTAGAAGGGAAACAGGGACACCGAAATTCCGCAACTAGGGCAGGAGGGATTCGTGATGGAAGCTGTGTGGGTCTGTGCCACAGGCAAGCGGATGCTGCAAACAGGATCCCGGCTCACCAGCGTGTTCCAGTGCAGGGCCTGCGATAGGCTGAGAACTGAAATACTGACAGGCGGTAGCACTGTCGAGATTGATGTGATCACACTGAGAATTTAAAGGATGAAATCATCAAACAGAAAGATAGGCCTCTATATATGAGCGGCACAATAAATGGATTAGTGTAGATACTGGCAAGTTACAGCAGGTGCATCGAAGGCCCACATCAGCGCTGTGACCATGGAGCTGTTTGAGTTACTACTGAGTGCTTCTCTCAAGTGTCCAGTGAAAAAAAAATAGGCTGATGGTCACTGATGGTCTCACCAGCAATTTGTAGCTTGACATAAAGATGTATTTTATGATTCCAGAGAAAACCAAATAGAGAAGAAGCAGAAGAAGAGAGGAAAGACTTTTTAGGGTAGGGTAGCGTGGATAAAAAAAAAAACTGCAGGAGCATGCACCAGGGATTTAACAGTTTTTTTTCACAATTATTATTTATGTTATTGCATTACCCAGCTAAATAAAAGTCACCATAACGGTCAGTTGTTTCAGATTTGACAGACAGCGTTACGGATCCTGTAAAAGGGAGTCAGCCGCTGCTCCAAGATAAAGAGTGTTTGACTTGGCTGTGAGCTGCAGGGCACAAGAGGCCTGGACCACGTCACGAAAAGAGGAGCCTAATCTCCACGGTAACACCCTTGATCGATGGCTATTGAAAGTCAGAGAAGTCGACCGTGAAAACAAAGCACACTTAAGGGAGGCAGTGGCTTTTTCGTTCAGGGTGCTTGGAGTCCATCTGGGGTTTCGTAGTCCGGTTTTGTGCCCGTGGTTTGAACCTGATCCAGCACTCACCCAGGCATTGGCCTCAAGTTGTGAAAAATATGCAATTACAGCAAGTAGTAGCTGACCCTTATTCCATGGAGCTACTGTCAGTCACTATTACAATGACAGTGTTGTTTTCTGTGGACCACATAAGCAGAGCGGGTTTGCTGGCTTCATGGTTCAAATGGAATCTGCAGAAAGCGCTACGAGGTGGGTATTATGGACCCGATGTCAAAAAGTTTTGGGCTATTAGATGGGTAAAATTTGTCCTGAAGATGCTTTTAGATGTTTGGCAACAGGGAATTCTGAGTATGTTACTTGACTGAAATTGGCTTTATAAATAGCGCATAAGGTAGTTTTCTTGAACCAAACAGGGTTTGAAACATTTTTTTGGAGTGTTTTAAGGTTATTTGTGTGAGTGAAATGGATTATTGGAACTGCATCTGTGAGAAGAAGCAGCCATATATGGAACAACATCTTTATTATAATGTATACCACAAAACCTTTTTTTGAGTTTAGGAAGCTCATAGCTACTTAAATACACAAACATAAGCATACACACAGAGAGTCACCATACTGTCCTCTAAGTGATATCTCCCCTGGCTATAAAAAAAGATTGCTTGCTAACACAGACATAAATCCTTTCTTTCAGTAGGGGGTGGGGGGAGGGTGGGAAGTAAAGATACAAAGACAGAGAGCAAGCGAGAGAGAGGAAGGTTGATGTTGTAAAGATGAAGGAGGATAAACTAGGGGAAATAAGAGATGTGGGAGGCGGTTGGACTGACAGCAACGGTTGCCACGGCGTCATGCATTTGATTGCAATAGTCACGCTCCCTGTGGCAGAATCTGCCTATAAATGAACAGTTAACTCGGGTTCGCTGTCAGAAAGGAGAAGGACCGCAGGCGGTCAGCAGGTGGCATGGTGATTAAAACCTTTGGGTCAACGGGTTGTGCTGCTGTACTTTAGCAATTGGTATTTGACCTTTTTTAATAATGGGTTGAGTAGGTGGGTGATGTACAAGTTTCTTTATCCGACAGCATATGCCACTCATGGAAATTTCTTTTTCACTTTAAGTGTGGTTACATTAACAACCTTTTCACCATTCCCAAGACAACGTATCAGCTCACTAGCCATATCTCAATAGCTGCACTGATATAATTGGCTCCATGATAATTGGCCCCATGGTCATATTAATGAACAGTAATAACATTCCCACAAATAATACCTACCTATTTACTATCCAGTAAAAGCATGGTCAGTCCAGTGATGCCTACAGTACCTGTCTGGACACGTGTCAGTTTGGACATGCCATGCTACTCTCAGGAAAGTGATAGTCACATGACCTGGCCACCTAACCTAATCTCAGTAGAAATGGTTTTTGGAAGAGTTTGACCAGAGAGTGAAGGAAAAGTGGTCTCCTTCAGAACAGCTGGAAAAGCATCCCAGGAGGCCACCTAATGAAACTGACATAGAGGAGACAGTAGGGTCAGCCAGTCCCTGGAGCAGTTGGGATTAATGGCCCAATGGTGGGATCACTCTGTCAACCCAGGGATTTGAACCAGCAACCTTCTGAGTCCCAACCCACAGAGCTGCCCCATCCCACGTCCAATAAATGATTTTTTTTTTAAATATTTTTTTTGGCCAGTGAATGATTCCATTCGTGTTATTTTGATAGCTTTGGTGTCTTTATAATTATTCTAAAATGTAAAGACGAGTACAAATAAACCTTTCTATGGGTAGGTGTGTCCAAACTTTTGACTGGCATTGTATTCACTAATCACATGGTTATGACCTATTCATTAATTGTGCGGCTATAGTGAAAAATAACTCACTGTAGGCATGCAGTTAGTGGATAGGTAATTAGCGGTTCACTAAACACATGACAAATGGAACGAATTGTGCGCTAATCACATGGCAACCGTAATTACCTGTTCACTAATCATGTTGACAGTAATTGGTCGTTCATTGAAAAGTTTGCCCTGTTCACACAAAATATCCGCTGATTTAGCGCTTGGTCATGGTGCGCATCGAACAAGCTTCGTGGGTAGCTCTGTTCTGTTCTGGAGTAGCTGTTTGTCTCCCAGTATGCATTGCATCTGACAGTTTGCCCTTTGAATCATGCTCTGTTTACTCTGGTTAACAGTTGGCGATTACACTGCCTTCCGCCCGATAACTATCCAGAGTTGGGTTCGGTCATTTCTGCAGAGCAGCACCAATAACTGCTTAATGAGTCCTAAATACAACTTCAAAGTAACAGCTTTTTAGACTGGAGTAGAAAATTTAGAGCACTAAGACCTTGAGCTCCAATTGTAATGCTAATATCTCTAATACTGCAATAAAATGCTACAGCACTTGAACATGAAGATGAAGATGAATTTTGTGTCACAGGGAATAAAAGTGTGAACTTCAGGCATGTGTGTTTACGCTTATGATTTACCAGCAATTGATCCAGGTCTTTGAAACGCGTGCATAACAGATTCGAGTCAAAGTTAGAGACGGATTACAGACTAAAACCATATTGGTACATACTGCTCGGGGACATGCTGGCTTTGGCTTTAACGTGAAGAGTAGAGTGTTTTTCCTATGTATATCGGTGTTGTCTTTGCTGATTTAACTCCGGAACCACTGTGCTATGGCCTGATTTGCTTGATGTTGCACTCTTTTGAAATATTCAAGACTTCCTTATTATCTGCTGCCTGAAGTCTTTCATTACTAGATTCCCAGGCCTCCTGTGACCAGTCCCGCTCTGTGTCTTCTTCTGTATTAGTCATTTACACAGTTTATTTGCATAGTCTGAAATGCCAGAGGTCCTATACTAAAACAAATGAGCAATGAAGTAGACCAGGACTGGAGAGAGCAGAGACAGGTAATGGAAGAAGATGCACTTACAGACATGTACATGAATATGAATACACACACACACAGCTGCACCTGTGCACATTAAAACACACACATTCATGTATATGAAAGGAATTAGTGAGCTGGAAATAACTTTATTGTAGTACTTTATGTAGCTAGATTGAATTAGGTATTAGTGTGAAAAGCCCTTAGAGAGACCGCAACTTTATTGCCACTTGGTGGAAAATAACTCTCTTGAACACATTCACCTGCTAATGAGTCCCAAATTTGTCTTTTAAGTTGAATTTGCATTCCCTTTTCCCTTTCTTTCCCTTTCCTTTTTTTCTAAGTGTGTGAGTATATTCACCTCCTAGGTTTAAGGCTCCTTGATTTGTATCAATGTATCCAGCTCTGTGTCAGTTGCCCCAGCTCCATAACTCATCCTCCAGCTCTGTGTCAGTTGCCCCAGCTCCATAGCTCTTCCTCCAGCTCTGGGTCAGTTGCCCCAGCTCCATAACTCATCCTTCAGCTCTGTGTCAGTTGCCCCAGCTCCATAGCTCTTCCTCCAGCTCTGGGTCAGTTGCCCCAGCTCCATAGCTCTTCCTCCAGCTCTGTGTCAGTTGCCCCAGCTCCATAGCTCTTCCTCCAGCTCTGGGTCAGTTGCCCCAGCTCCACAGCTCTTCCTCCAATTCTTTGTCAGTTGCCCCAGCTCCATAGCTCATCCTCCGGCTCTGTGTCAGTTGCCCCAGCTTCATAGCTCTTCCTCCAGCTCTGTGTCAGTTGCTCCAGCTCCATAGCTTTTCCTTTTTCATTATGTCAGTTGCCCCAACTCCACAGCTCCTCCTCCATCTCTGTGTCAGTTGCCCCAGCTCTGTGTTTCTGGCAATTTAATGTGGAAAACAACCATAATTGCTTCCTGCCACTCATTTCCACTATATTGATTTAAAATGGACCAGCATACAGAGAAATATAATTGAGAAATAACCATTTAAGACTGACTGGGGTGTGTATTTATATTTGTGTCACTTCTGAGTGGCTCCAGGCTGTGGCTGGCAATGAACTACAGAACTAGAAATCAAGCACAAACCAGTCTTAGCTTTTCATTCGAGAAACATCTCCCTCGAGATTACAGCAGTATCGATTGTTTTTCACCATACTGCCCCTGCAGGCTCCTACTCAGATAAACAGTCCGATTTATTTATAGGAACTGCAGTTACATTTAATTCAAAAGCACATGTTAGAGATGTAGAGCATAAGCTTGGTGAGACACGAGGATCTGCATCCATCCCTCCAAGCTTTCACTCATATAGGCCGAAATTCCTCCAGTGCCCGTGTTTGGTTTAGCTTTCAGAGGAAGGTTGTGAATTAATGTGGGGTTAGCTTCCCTCCACACTCCTCGCTGTCTCGCTTATCAGTAGTCACGCCACGTGCCATTTAATGACTTACAGCTTTAACTAGCCCCCAGTCGCTGGTAATGCTGACGTTCAATGGGCTTATTTGCAAGAGGTCCCGTGCCTGTGTAAGCAGGGGAACCGTCAGAGGAACACAGTGCAAACATTAGGGCACCCAGATTGTCCCCTAGCTGTGACCCAGTTTATTTTCTAGGTCCCACTTTTGCCTTTGACAGCTAAAACCTGCAACAGAAAGATTAAAGAAGAGGAGGAGATGGCTGTTCTGGGAGGATCATGTGACCGAGTCTCTCCGCCGAATCAATGGCTCACTCTTGCACTACGCCGTTTATGAGGGTCACTCCTTTAACTCACTAATTGAAATGACTTTGCTTCACATGACGGGCCTCAATTACCCATACGGGTGCTCAGGTCTGCCTGTAATTTCACTGTTCACTCCCGTGTAGCAACACACATGGCGCTTCGGCTGGCTGTAGTCAACAAACTGGGTATTGTTTTTGCTCCATTGACCTGCCTCCTATGAGAGCAGCTCTGGCGACACAGAGCTCATCTCTCACCACGTGTGCATCCAGAAAGCTTCGCCGTCAGGCGAATGTAGATCAGAGCAATATGCAGATATTTATAGAGAGCAGCTGCACATTGCCAGCAAGTAACAGGTGGATAAGGAACAAGGGCATGGAGTGGCGATGCAGAGGTCGCTAGCTCAGGACAAATGTCCCTCAAGCATGTCCTGCTGCAGAACCCCTGAGAAAAGTGCAGATTTGCTCCCGTAAAATGACCAGCTGTACTGAATCTATGCTGCTTTGGCTGAAAGTGCTTGCCTTAAGACTATGTTATAAATTCTTCTGTAATTTCCTGCCTCGGTATCTCAGTATCTGACTCAGTTGTCCGCCATGTCTCTCCCCCCCCACCGCAGTCTCCCCTTCAGGCAGATAAAACAAGGACTTCATTTCTCCCTTCTGCATGTCAACAAGCTTTCCCAGTAAAATGAGCTTGACACTGTTTATACCATGTTCATACTCACAAAATCTCTACGCCACTTCCACAAACAAGTGTCCATCAGGGACAAACAACATTAATGAAGCTGGGAGCCTCGAGGTTCTGTGATCTATTCAAAATGCAGAGGCGCTTAAAGGTCAAGTGTGCAAAGTGCCTTCTCAGGGGGCCTCATTTCATTTAAGGAACGCTTAAAATGATAATAAAAATCACATATGCTTACATGCATGTGTTTTAAATCCATATTCAGATACATTTATTAAATATTTCCACTAAACAATATGGTCCCAATGTAGTAAAATGTGAGTAAAATGTGAAAAACAAAGAGAACATTGCTCTTGGTCTGCAGATATATTAGTACTATTTTAAATAAATGTTGTGAGCTAATATTGTAAGTACTTCATTTTGTTTTTTATATATTGGAGTGTTGACATTAAATGGTACTTCCACTGCACAACTGTCCCGTTTCATTGAACACAGAGTAAAATATTTGCCTATGAAATGGAGTGTTTTCAGTGGAATTGTCATTTTTTGTCAACACAATGTTAACAGTTTGAACAAAATCTTTAATGTTGGTGATACAGTAACGCTAACATGTCTCCAGCATCACTTACTGTACCAGGGAATAAACTATGGATTTTGTTGTGAAATTAAACCTGCCAGCATTCATTAAGAGAACTATCAATTTTCCAGATGTTTCTGAGCATGGGAAGATATCTGTTTCTGTCTTCAATTACACTGGGTTGTACTGAATGAGCTGTGGTATTTATGTTTACTAGCCAGATTGATGCTTTGATCCTTCTAGCCGTGCAGAATCAGGTCTTGTTTTTACAGTCTCCATTATAGTCCTTTGTGTATCACTGAGAGAAAAAATATTCCTTCCCTTTCCCGGAATGGGCGGTTGACTGTGCGATTGAGCATGAATAACACAGTAAAGCTCACCGTCTATGAGACACGTTTATTACGATGTTTCCCTCTCTTTGTTCCTCTCCCAGCTAGGTGGCTGTGGGATCCTTGGGGTGGGAGTGTGGCTATCAGTGACACAGGGAAACTTTGCCACCCTCTCCTCCTCCCTACCATCCCTGACTGCTGCAAATGTCCTCATTGCCGTGGGGACCATCGTCATGGTGATAGGTTGCCTGGGGTGTGTGGGGGCAGTCAAGGAAAGTCGGCCCCTGCTTCTGAGTGTGAGTATCCTGGATGTCTGTCTGTCTGTCTGTCTGTCTGTTTATCTACAGTTCTGAAATTATTTTTTCACTCATTGTTTACAATGATTTTGAGAAATTATGTTTTCACCCAAGTCAGGCTATGATTATAAAGCACCTCTCAAATATTGGTAGAAGCTGTCTCTCTTGCACACACGACGCAGCCTTAGGGGTAACCATGCCAATGTCTCAAGATAGTAATTGCCATTGATTTTTGCTATTTTTTCTGTAACTGTTGGTCTGTTAGCATACTGAATATGCTTCTGAGAAGTTTCATTTATGTCTTCAGTATTGACATATTCTGGCTCTGAGCCGGCATCCTGAATGCATGCAAGATCCTGCGTGCGATGTGGTGTGGGGGGGCGAACCAGAGGCTGCCGAAATGGATGGGACATTATGGGATGGCAAAGTGTGGGATGATATGACTCAGTGGGAGCCTGAGGCCCAGAGGTGTTGCTCTCTCACTCTCCCCAGTCTCACCATGTTATTGCTGCCGATGGATGTACATAGCTCACGCCGATAGGATTGGCATGGAAACAATAGCTTGCAGTTAATGGACAGGATCCCTGGATCAATTTCTCCTAAGCCTTGATTACATTTGTCCTCATCACACTTCTCACTGATAATGATCACAACTGGAACACCTCAGATGCCGGGCAGCCATCATTAGCTTGAATAATGGCTTTCATTTGGCTGGGGGTCTCACTAAACAAAGAGCAGAGGCTTAAAGCTGAGCTCAGTTTTATTGTATGGTAACTGTCTGCGTATAAATGTGTAGGTGCGTGAGAAGAGTTATGTCTGTAGTAACTCAAAGGATACAATTTAATGGAAGGCTGAAGCAGAATGGAATGGTCGGCGCTAGGAGGATCTGGAAGGCAGAAGTTCTGTATCATGAACGGTAGGTGTGAGTAGAGTGTGAATAGCGGCAGGAAGTGGAGTCAGGATATCTTGTCAAAGACAAACAGATCACTCAAACACCTTAATGACACTGACAAAACCTGAGAAGTTCTCATTATCACACAGGTTTTAATATGTTTTTGCACATTTATTTAGAGGTGAGACCAAATTAATCGTCATTTTGAGGTTCATTATACAAGCAGGATTTTAAAAGGTGTTCAATATTTTGAAGTCTTCCATCAAAATATATTGCCACAACTGACCTTCTCGCAACAGCGAATTATATACATATGCGTTTTCTGTCCATTCCACCCTACGTACAGCTGTCTGTCAATCACCTGTAGATGGGGTCTATGTCAAGGAGGATCTTATCATTGACATTCACTGACAAAGGTAGTAGAGTATGACTAAAAAGCTTGCCAAGGTGATCAATCCACATGCTGTGGACACTTTGCTTGTCCATGTACACCCAAGTATGAAAACAATGCCAAGTAATGCTGAGCGCGACAAAGATAATACGCGATGACTGGCCATGCAGGGAATTTGTTTGAAGTAGACTTTACTAACTTGACACTTATCTGCTCCTGAGCCTTGAACACAAAGGTGAATGTCGAGTAATACATAGCACCTCTGGTGTCACAGACAGTCCCTCTCAAGGTGGGATTCCAAAGCCATATTGGGGCACTGGAGTCACCCCTGCTGAGTGCCGCTGGGCCCAAAGGCCGGGCTGTGGTCTTCGCTGCTTTCCTTTCTTATCATTTCTCTTATTTCAGCAAGAACACTTTACCTCGCAGGATATTTTTGTGACAGACTCTTCGAGACCCTTTTGGTGCATGTGCTGCACTAGTGCTTCCCAGTTGGCATTTTTCGCACCCATTATCGTGATATTAATTACAAATGGCATCTTTATTCACATTTTTAAAAGTGTATTAAGACATCAAAGCTGTTGATGGTTACAATGCACCGGTGCATTCTATGCTAATAAAAATGTAAATTACGTCCCTTTAACGTGATTTGGTTCATTTGTAACCCTCCCCAAACAAATAGTGCAAATTAAATTAGCTAATTCAATTCAAGATAAATCAATTACTGTTTATCTAATTACCTTGTTGTTCGATGGCTTGAAACTATTAAACATTCTTTAATTGGACAATTAATTGTAGTTACTTTTAACAAAAACATACGAAATGTAAAACCATGGCTAAAATTCAATCAGAAGAACAATGAGGCCCAGTTGCTTAGAACATCCTTACAGAAATTCAACAGGACTGAGTGCCATGGTGTCAGCAGCACACTAATAATGTGGCTCACAGCTGTAGCATGCATTGCAGGGGTGCCGTGATACAGGAAAGGATATTCAGGGTCAGCAAGAACACCAACAGTTTATATCATTTGTGATAATGAAGAACAGGTGGAGGGAATCAATATGATTAAACTAGACTTTGCAGAAGACCCACCTCTTACTCAATACATGAGATGTCTAGCTTTAATTAAGTTGATTTCACGAAATTAATGTGAATGTGTGCTATATGAAATAAAGTTCCTAGTGTGTGCATAAGAATAGTTCTCTAAGCTTATTTTCAGGGTAGGAAGGGTAGCTCATTACGTAATAATTAGCAAGGCATTTGATTATTTTCTAAATGTTAAACTGAGTCACATAAAGCTAATTGCTAGCCTGCTCATTAATACTCTGCCAAGATATGGCTGAAATGGCCAGTGATCCAAGACTACAAGACCTTACCTGGTCTTTAAACTGCTGGATAGAAATGAGCCTTTATGTGAGGGTCACAAATCATACTTAATAGTGGATTCAAGCATTCCCATAATAAGTAATTTACCTTGTATCAGTCTTGATTAGTAATCCTTATTGCGTCTGTCACAGGCACACTGCCACTCAATCAGGATACTATATCAAAGACTGTATAATAGCTGCATTTAGCAGTAATTCAGCAGAAGGAGCAAATAAAACTAGGAGGGAAAAAAAGATTAAACATTTCTGGATAATATCCGTAATTTACTTTTTGTCAGATCTTGTTAAGTCTGTAGATAGATAGGCTATGGCAGTCTTCAGTACCCAGGCTGCCTGGCTGTCCTCCTGCAGTGAGGCAAGCATCATCTCACTAAAAACATATAAAGGTTAAGTGAAGGTAGGACGTGTAAGGAAATGTCTACAGGTTTGTCATGTAAATAATTTATGAATTATTTTAAAAGCCCCATATAGAGGCAGCTGAGCCACAGCAGGAAGTGCAGAGGAGAGCTGTGCTCTGCAGTGCGTAGAAACGGCTTGCTTTTTTGCTGGATGGTTCAGGGAAATTCCGCCCTCATTAATAGCAGAATCAAAACAGATTGATTGTTTCATCCCTTTGTATTGTATCTATTGAACAGACTGTAATTAGTGTGTCGCTTCCTGTTGTCTCACTTGAGTAGACTCTATCCAATGAGATACTTCCTTTTATATAATTGAATAGACGAATCAGTGGGACACTTCCTGTTGTATCATTCGAGTTAACTAATGAGTAAGACTTCTGTTTCTTTTGTGTCATTTCTGTTTTTTGTTTCACCTTCAAGTTGCAACACTCTTATACTGTGTTCCATTTGAACTGGGAGGGCAGAATTTCTGTAACTGGATCGCCCCCTGAAGTTGGAATTCTGACTCGGAAAGTCGGTGGAACCTCAACAACCTCAAGCTAAGAATTTAAGGTGATGAAACCCTTCATCAACAGAAATGATAGCTGTAGTTATATGCTGTTTATTAGGTCATATCTTACTGGTGTCTCATCAATTTCGTCATACAGTAACTGTCGAGCCTTTATCTGCGGGCATATTGCTACAGTGTTTGTATTCACAAAATACCACATAATGAGTTGTTATCAACTGGCATTGCTAACAATAGCTAACAATAAACATGGTTAGAACTGGTATTGCTAAATGGCTTTCTGACTTGTGCTGGAATGTGGTTGACTCAGGTGTGATGTCATTCTCAGCTCCAAATGGAACGTAGCTTTAGATAGCGGGAGTAAATCTCATCTCACAAAATTGCAGAAATTAAGGAGCAACTGCACTGACACTTCCACCCGCTATTATATCAATAGCTGTATACCTCTATGTGGGGCCTTTAAAGTGTAACACTCTCTTCATATTATATATAATTCCGGGGATATCTACGGCACAATATAACGTGTTTGGACAGGATGTGTATATTAAATGTCATATATTTTGCTCTGTGCAACCAGGTTATCAGACATGACCTTGTGGATTATTTTGTTTTGCTGATTTCAGCCCTTAATGGAGTACAGTTGACCCTTCCTCACCATGGGCGTTAAGGGCGTTAGGGGCGTTAAGGGTACAGGTCCCCAGCAATCCGGAAAGGGAAAAAGTTTTTTTTGGAAGCGAAGCAAAAATACACGAGAACCGCGACATTCACACTTGCTGTCCTCCAAACCACTATACATTTATTTTATGCATTTATCGGTTACTAAACATTTTATATGTCCTCTGCTGGCCTTTACTTCGCAAAACGGTAACACTTTACTCGAGGAGCCACAAATAATATAGTATTGTGCTATTACATAGGTATTAATTAACCCCAAGCAAAGTCTTAGTTACATACTGATCTTATGTTTGTCGATTATTAATGATTTGTGATGCATCTTTTATCTCAAGCAATTAGTATATTTGTTACTGTATCTGTTCATTCTGTAAACCTGTGTGAACTACTGAAGGAACAAGTAATGAATAACACAAGTTACTGATGTCATGCTTAGTCATCATTAATGAATGGTGACGCATCTTTTATCTCAAGTAGCTACTATACCTGTCGATGATTTTTGCTTCAGTAGTACCTGAGTCACAACTACGTATTTGTGCCCCCTCAAGTGAAGTGTTTTGCTGAGACCATGATATATGAAAAGCACGATGGAGAAAGTTGTGATTCAGAGGGGCTGACTATAATCTATAGTACTGCCTTGGGAAACCAATGCAATTTGCAGTTAAACCAACTGCATACTATCTCTGCCCAGGAGACATATTCACAACCGAGGGAGATGTGAGAATGAAAGATATGAAGAGGCCAGAATTAGGAGCAGGTCTTCCTTGTGTATGTTACTTTAGTCCCCCCAACAAAACTAATGTGGGAGGGGGGTCTGTAAATCTGGCTTTTTTAAACCAGTTTTTTTATTTCTTTTGCATTTGCAGTATTTCATTTGTACAGCCAGTGGTGCTTTCGCAGACGCCAGGCTGTTAAAATGAGTTTAGTGATGTTTCAGCACGGTAAGTGGTTTTACAGTGTAGTCTGTGAACCTCTAGAGTCACGAGCCCTCCATTCTTAATTTAACAACAGAGGCTTGGCCTAAAGGATGTTAGGTGGGTCTGGGTAGTATAGAGGTGTCCCATTCTGCTGTATGATTCCATCCAGTTGCTGATTACCATAATGCTCAGGAACAAGGCAGCACCCCCTTTTCTGTAGATCACATCTATTATTCTTTATCCATCCATCCATGTAACACCTCGTCCTGTTCAGAGCCTATGGTGCAAGGCAGGGAACAACATAGGATGGGGTCCAAACCTATTGGAGGCTACCCTCACATGCCAGTCACACCTCAATTAACCTCAGCATGTTTTTGGACCCTGGAGGGGGCAGAGTACCAGGAGGAAGCCCGATAGCAACAGAGAGAGAACAAGCAAACACTATACTCATGACATGACATGAACCCTGGTCCCAGGGATATGAGCGAACAGTACTGACCACTGTGCCACTATGCAGCCCCCTTATATTACCTTATTAGGGCCAATGATTTAATTTCAAATTGATTTTTTTTTGGATAATCTGGTTCACTGTGAATCCGTTTGAGACCCTTTTAATTGCTGAGTACCTAAAGGCAGTGGCAGAGATAATGGATAATTGTAGTAATAGTAGTATAGCAAAATGTAAGAGCACCTGGCGTTCAGCCCTGAAGAAATGGCACTTTGCATGAATATTCAGCACTATAACGGGCAAGTGAACATTTGTATACTATGGCATGTTGGATTTTGGAAAATTTGCCAAGAAGATAATTAATGTAAATGAAATTAAAGGTCAGAAGGCGTCATTTCCACTTCCTTCTTGTTTAACAGGGAATGCTCTCATCTGATTCTTCCTTCCTCATTGTCTGCATTTGACTCTCTCTCTCTCCACATTAAGTGCTCTCGGTCTAAATCCAAAAAGGGAAAATGTTGCACTGGCATTACTTCATAATGATTTATTTAAAACGCTCTAATACAAGGGTCTTAAACTCATTACTCAGAAGAACGTGCTTCTGTGTAAACTTCCTCCAAACGATCTTCTTGATTAATCAATTAGTGAAATCAATTTAAATGTTTTAGACTGATGACTGTAAACCAAATAAACATTCGCTTTTCTGTACTTCAGTGATTTGAGAGAAATGCATTACAGTAAATACTGAATTTGATTAAATGAAATTGGGAGCAGTTAAAGCGAGGACAACTTGTTGGCAAGAAGAATCCTGTACTGAGACTGTCATTCAGTATGGTTGTACAGTAAGAGTGTTCCTTTACTCTCCATAACTTATCTTAACTCCCTCTGTTGTTTTTTGCAGTTCTTCATTCTCCTCCTCCTGATCTTCCTGCTGGAGATTCTCTCTATCATCCTCTTCTTTGCCTATCAAAATCAGGTAAGGATGCAGCCCCCGGCCTCTTCCCAGAGTTGATCTCGGTAGAAATGTCAATTTTCCAGAGCAAAGATCCATCTATGCAGTGCAAAACTTCCCCGATTGTTTTTTTTTTGTGTCCTGAAGATAGCCTCCCAATTTAATATAGTTTCCATTTACTGGTTTTTGTAGACCAAATTCACATCACTTAAATGGACTCCAAGGCATGATTGTGGACAATGTATGATGTGCTGTAAGCTACAGTGTATGTGCTGCTACAGACTAGTGCCTCACAATATATGTATTGTTACAGCCCTCTTTTCCAGGGCATGTGGTTTTGGCCCAGTCTACTTTACTGCTGCACTAATGCACCAATGGCCACATAATTTTGAAGGTTTGATGACTAAATGATCCAGTTTCAATGTACCTAATCTGATAACCTAATAAGCTGCTGTATTTTTCATTAAGCACATAATAACAACTAGCATTACATGAAAACAAAGTGAACTGAATGTGTATGATTGATCAGTAGGCAAATAATATATGTGCTGTTATAGCGCAGCCTCTCACAATGTGTATGTTCCTGTAGCCGTTGCTCTGCCATAATACCGTGAGTAAGTACCCAGCACTGATCGGGTGAGAAGGAGCCCAAGTCATTTTAGATAGTGACACGGCTCAAAATGATAATGAATGATAGTGGCTCCACCAAATGTAAAACTTATCATCATTATAAATTAATCAATGAACAATCAGCGACTCTGGTATAGCTGGAATTAATCATTTTGGGCTGTGCAGTTGTGGAAAAATAATACATTTCCTCTACATCATTACTATCATTATGGTTTATTTTCCAGCAGCTGCACAGATGGGTTATATTTTACTTCTTATGTACACTGTCATAACCTCATAATAACAGGGTATGTACTGCCGGAGCCTAGCATTAACAATGTGGGGACTGTCATATTCAACAGCTTCTAAAGCTCTGAAGTATGTTGCCTTTTCCTCTAGTATGATGTCACCAGCAGCCCCTCTTTACTTGTGCAAGCACTGCCGCTTGAAAGCCGATCGTTAGCTGACGCCCAGGTTCGTATAACGGTGGGATAATGTGAGGGCAAAAAAAAGCAAGAGTGCCCCATGTTAGCATTTTACGGAGCCATCATTTCGGCGTTTCCACAGGTGACTATTTACAAACCTCATTAAATGGCCATATTCCCGGACGAATTTGGATTAATTGGGCTGATGGCTTTAATGCACTAACAGCCACACATTTTTAAGGGCTCGGTGGTGCAGTCTATCAAACTGGAACCCAGGCAGTCACCATCCCTGCAGTAAACAGTGTGATATTACTAACAGCCCCAGAGACCAACGTATGTAGGTTACCGGCCATCGGGGTTGCTACTACACATACAGCAGAATTCAGGGGCACAACTAGAGCGTCCTTTAACTTAAGACCAGCATAGCTACATTTGCATGGCTAATTTATGCTAAAGATGGGGAATCCGCACATGTTTGGTGCAAGCTAGTTTGGATGGCTCTCTGCTGTGTGGCAGAGGGGTGCGCCAGAGCCCTGTGTCTGTGCTGCATCCTCTGCCAAGGAGAGAGGTTGATGACGGGGGAATTTAATTTGTAGATGCACACTTCTCTTTGAGTGCTTATTAATGGTCTCCTCACTGTGACATAATCACGCCAAAACAAGGCATTTCCCCAGGCTCTTCTGCCAGATGTCCACTGAGCGGTGAAGTATGGAAGTGTCTCGCCCTCTGTGCTTTTAAACGCCCCTTGTCTTTGCTCTTAGTTCCCGTTGCTTGTTCCTAACTCACCTCACGTCCCAATGCAACCCCCCCTCCCCACCACAACTCACTGCTGAATTATTGATGTTGTTGTCCTGTTGGGCCCAGGCTCCAGGGGAAAGAAAATTCATTCACCCCCCTCGGAGCAGCATTGCTCACTCATGCCCTCATCTCTAGGCCAGGCGGGACGTACGAAACAAAGGGGGCTCCAGGGATGTAAACAGCCGTGAACAACAGCCACATATTGAAGCAAACCGCTACAGTTTGAGGCTTCCAGCCACACTTACGGAACACCCTTTCCCTCCTTGTCCCAAGACTTAGCCGGGGAACAGAGCCCTGAAGTGCGCGCCGTTCTTCCATTGTTACTTGTTTTTGTAAGAAGGGTGAATAAAATGCATAGAGTGGATGTGGGAGATCAGCAGCTTTATAATAAAAGATCAAATGTTAAGCACAGGAAAATGAGAATTAACAGCTTATAATACATTTTCATGTCACAGAGCCTCAAAGGATTTCGTCTTTTACTTACGATATTGCTCTATAAACTGCATTTAAAATGACCCCCCCCCCAGTCCTGAAGGTGCTATGCAGTAGTGCTACTCCCATTTGCCTCTTTCATGTCTAAAACATGTTTTCCAAACTGGCATGATAACCGAACAGGTCACCCTGATGTCACTAAAGTCAAATGTCAAAGTCAAATTTTTTTATAAAGTACATTTAAAACCAAGATCTATTGACAAACAAGATGAAAATTACAATGTTTACACTAGTGAACTTGGAACATGTCCTCTGGAGTGTGTTGAACATTTGACCTGTGTTCTCTCTTGCTGTAGATAGATCACTACGCCCAGTCGGATCTCAAGAAGGGTCTTCAGCTCTTCGGCACGGAGGGAAACGTGGGCCTCACCAACGCCTGGAGCATTGTCCAAACTGACGTGAGTACCGTATAGGTCTCCCTGAAGTCAAAGGTCAAATTTATTTATAAAGTACGTTTAAAAACATTTGCTGATGACAAACAAAGACAAAATTGTAAAAAGAGTATATGAGAAGATAAAATTACATAAACAGAAGTAATAGAGACATGAGATATCAGGTACATTGATAAATTAGAACACGCCGATTAAAGGGCACTTCTTATGAAGGCTGGCTGATGAAGGCCATAGATGTAGTGACTTAGCTGGTGATGCCAGTGTTAGAGCAAATTTAAAATGTTGGCGCGTCCCATCTATTGGAACAGTTGATTTATGCAAATTCAGTCGCTCAGTTTAATACAGTACATATTTAGTGATGAAGTACTTAGGGTCACAGCAACGGAAGCAAGAAATCAGAGCAGAAAAAACACAGGGAATTTGGTTATGTTTGAGGATGGAGTTGTCAAGCTGTCAGTATGGATAACAATTCCGATGTATGGCTTTACACATTTACACTGCCACTGAAAGGCTTCGGGTTTGTAAACCTGATTTTCAACGTGTCAGAAGCTCAGTCACCGTGTAACAAATGTGATCTCTTTTCATTACAACAAACACAAATATGAAACGCAATTTTAGCACTCTCAGACACAAGAAATACAATTTCTTGAAAAAAGTAGACTCTTAATGCTATTAACCGATCAATATAGTCCAGCCTGCTGTTAAGTAAGACATATACCACAGATAAAATATATTGCATATACTGTATAGTATGCATTGTTGGAGAAACTTGTTGAAAAATATTGTACAGGCTTCATTTTACAAGCAGGTTTGCTATTTTTGTTCCATTACTTTTTATTGACAGTTATTACTCTTGCTTGAAAGTAAAATGTATTGTTCGTATGCTGAGCCAATTACTCCTTATCTGTGGTAACACTGTTTTTAGCATTCTTCATTATATTCTCAGTTTTAACAATGTCAGATATAAGACACCATGAAATTGAAAAAAATTGAAAATGTGAAGAGGAAAAGAGTGAGGAGAAAGTGTGTGTGTGTGCGACAGACAGGCAATGTACGTGGTTTGTTTCTGTTCTTGTGGAAGGCTTGACAGAACCCAACATGGCTGTTACGCAGTTCCTATCTTTGGGCTGGAGTGTTTCCATTGGGTGTGTGCTGTGTGTGTGCCATAGTTCCGTTGCTGCGGAGTGACCAATCACACGGACTGGTTCGAGGTGTACAACATGACCCGCGTCCCGGACTCCTGTTGCCTGGAGTACAGTGACAACTGCGGCCTGGAAAACCCAGGGACCTGGTGGACTGCGGTGAGACACACCACGACCTAGGAGGGAGTCTGATACTGAGGCGGGCACAACAGAAGATCTATTTATTGCGAGGCATGAATGAAAACTCCATCCCAGCTCCTACGCCCCTGGAGATATAATTTATTGGGGGTAGGGGATGAATGTTGACAGTCCACATTTCCATTGGCCCACTGGGAGAATGCCTGATATGCCAGATGGCCAGTCCAGCTATGCTTAGCAGTATCCTGGTTGGGGCATCAAAGATCTCTTTTTTTCACACTTTATATTTGTTTTTTGGCTGATGCTTTTATCCAAAGTGAAACACATTTGATATAACAGGGTCAGCCAGTTGCTGGAGTAACTGGGGTTAAGGGTCTTGCTCAAGGGCCCAACGGTAATATCACTCTGCTGTTATGAACCGGTGACCTTCCAATCACAAGCACAACATCCTAACCAGCAGGTCCACGTATCATTCTTATGTTTACATATGTTTATATTGTGTTGAAATAATCCACTGGTCTTATTCAATGTGCTGATGATGTTGTTTCTTTTTTACAGTCACCATAATTCATTTTATTTATCAATTTAGAAGATTTCAATCAATAGCAAACAGTGTCCATAAATTCATTGAGCCTTACCACATTGAAGGATCTAGAAACAACGGAGCTGTCTGATTATGTTATTGAAATTTACTTCCAGTTACTTTTCCATCTGACAGCTGAGCCTGTGCAGACCATCTCTCCTGGGACAACAATCGGAGATTAAATAAATCAGAAATAGTTTTCTGCACAGTAGCCCCATACCTCCCACTTCATAGCACGCTGTCAACAATAGCTGTATGTAGCTTGAAAACAGAATTTGCAAAACCACTCTACATATCTCAATCAGTTATTTTCAGTCGCAAGTGAAAATATAACCTACATTGTTTTGAAACAGGTGCAAAGGTATTAGCAGATACAGGCAATATGCAGTTGGCAGTCTAGTCATGTCTTCCACTCACCAAAGGCCTTTCTGTTTCCTTTACATGTCAGCCTTGCCTTTGATTTTCTATCCATCAAATGATATATACATTTTCCAAAAGCTTATCCAGTGAAGGTTCGTAGAGGGAAGCAGAGCGGCATTGGAAGGCAAGGGTCATGGTTACGGCCTGGATGGGATGCTAGCTCTCTGCATCACACAAGGACATGCACGCATTCGCAAGCAGACACTAACGGCAAATGAGAGATGCTAATTCAACTAACTGCACATCTCTGTACCACGGTAGGAAGCCAGGATACAGAGGGGAGGCAGATGACATAAAGAGAACATACAAACAAGCCTGGAGGTGTCAGCTCATCACACATTGCCTCCCTTTGAATTTGAAAAGAAGAAAATATTTAAATTTTAAACTCCGGTGCATAGGGCAGGCTTATTACTGATTCTGGGTTTTTTCCCTCTTCAGAAATAAAAAGTAAAATACGAAACAGATTTTAGATTAATTCTGTGTATAATTTCCTCGTGATACTCGTGCATAGCAAACAAGGAGGGACCCAGTCCATCTGCTCAGACCTGAAACATTCAACATTAATTTAATGGGAAACTCCCAGGATTGCTGACAGTACTAATTAAACCACAGCTCATTAAAGTCATGCTTTAAATAGGCACCTTAAGAAGCAATCCAGTATTTATTTACTCACGAGTAGTTATTTCCTAATATGAATGTAAAAATATTTCTTAAGAATTAAAAATAGCCACTTAAATATAAAGAGCACAATATGTGGTTGGGACTTGTTTATTGCTTATGCTAATTAAAACATTTTTATTAGACGTTGGTGGTTATGGTAATTAAAAATCATGCCTAGACATCGTTTTTGGATCTGCGTTGCGTCGTGTGTGTTTCTTATGGTGTCCTGTTTGTGAGCTGTTTCAATCCCTCACATGTTCCGTGTCTATATGCTCTTCAACCACGGGTGTGAATAATGTGCGAGGCGTGTTTCCCCTTGCGCCTGATTGACACGTGTGCATGTTTGTTTCACCCACAGCCTTGCTATGAGCGTGTGAAGGGTTGGCTGCAGGAGAACCTGGTAGCCTTGTGGATCTTTGCCTTATGCACAGCCCTGACACAGGTATGAGCACCAGCCACTCGTGGAGCTCTGCTGCTTGATGCAGATATTCTTCAATGCCAGGAATTACTACTTTACTCTTAAAAAATTTATAAAAGCTTAACAAGTGAACCAAACAGTTTTGACAGACACAAGAAAATTCTATGTATACTGTATCTACAAGTAGTAACGTTGCTTCAAATTTGACCAGCTACTGATGTTCAGTATGTTTCTGCTTGCAGATCCTGGGTCTGGTCTTCTCCATGACCATGTTCTGCCAGGCAGAAAAAACGAACACCTTCTACGCCTAGATCTCCCAGAGTGTTCATGGATGGGGGGAATGCTGGGATATAGGTCACCCACAAAGGAAAATGACACATCAAGTGGACTTTTCTGTAAGGCTCATTTCATGTCCTCTTTGGTGCTTGTTGGGTTCTCTTCCTCAGAATGGCATCCATATGTCAGTCAGCTTCTGCCGTTAAAGAACCACGATAACTTAAAGTGACATGTAGATGCTGTGATATGGGCCTTCCTTTCATTACATGAACAAAGCGAAATCACTGTTCAGTTGAACATAGCTAGGTTAAACTCACTTGTTTTCTGACATTAAGGATTTTGTCTGGGGTCCAACAGAAGTTATATTAATATTTAAATAAATATGAATACCCAAATTCAATGCTGGTTTAATTTTACAGATCACATAGAGAAGAAATCATATCAATATTAAATCCAGGTTACTGAACATCCAGATTTTTATAGGCTGACATTTACAGGTCCATGCCAAGAGTTCAAATTAATGAGCAATGCTTAATATACTGTTTTCTCACAAACAGAAATGACCGAAGTGAATAATTCAGTCTCAATTATATCACCTGATTAAAATGAGCTGTCCATTAAAATACCATTTTATCACCAAAAGATGTCTTTGTGACCTCTCAGCTAGGTAATCAAACCTCTAACTGAATATTGGACTCGCCTAGTAAAGATAATCGTCCTTCAAGAAATGCGTATTTTGTCCATAAGTGCCATTTATTTTATCATCAGATCATTCAGCTGGAACAGAACTGTGAGCTCACACATTGCATTCTCCCATAATACACTGAAATGGCACATGTGGCAGAACCAGGCAGATGTTTTGCAGCAGTAGGTTTGGTTCAGGTAGATGGAAGAGAGGTTTGAAAGGTATACCTCTGTAACTACCCTGTGTGGGCCATTAAACAGATTAAAATACATAACAGTAAAATATGACCAAAATCTTTTTAGAGAACTACAGCTTATACAATATGCAAATATGCTTCTAATAAGGGGGTTGCTTTATACCTAGTACTACGCTTATCGGTCCAAGTTTTGGACAAAAACATAGTGACGTGGCACTTAGGCTGTCAGACAAAAAGAACAGGTCCGCCACATCTGAAATCTGCAAGGCTGACATCTTCCTTCCCCAGATCCCCAGACTTACATGTCTATAAGGACCCCATGAATAGCTGTTTCAAGAAGACGCGGGCAGCACTGAAGCAGACATAATTGCTGCAGCATATTGTCGTTCTTTCAGCGATGCAGGCTGCTAAGGATGCGGGGACGTGAAAGACAGTCCCAAGGCAACAAAGAAGAGATGGGGTGCAATAGGCACAGGAGTTTAAGTCTAGACATGCAAGGCCAAACAGAAGCACAAGACAAGGTGCATTCGTGAGGGCAGGTGATCGGTCAGCATCCGGCGCTGTGTTATAGTAAGAGTGGCTGACAGACTGGGAAAGGCAGCTCACACTGGAGTCCTTCATATTTCAGAATAATTTTAAAGCAGAGCCTGTTTTATTGAAATAGCAGGTGAGGTTTGACGCAGATGAATTCCGTTTGCATCTGAGCTACAGTGATAACCAACACAGCACTTCTGTGCCTGACTTTGACACTCCAGTTTTAGACGATACAGGAGAGGACAGGTCACTAACTTTAGCAATGTAAGAATGGTGATGGATAGAGGATTTCCACCATGTTTGCTTGGCATTTAAGTACACAAAACACAGGAAAAGGACAAATATTAAGTGACCCACGTTGCACAAACCTCCAGGTCATGATCACCATATTTAAGTTGCGTGACATCTGGCCCTGTTAACCCATGTAAACGTGCAGATTCCCTTGTTGAGGAATTAGTGCAGTTTTTCTACAGGCCGGTGGCAGACAATCGTTCAGTTGAAGCGACATACATATGTTACACAGGCCGCTGGAGGAGAGTCACGCAACACTGTTGTCGTTCATGACTTCTGTACACGAATTTACGTTCCTCCCTCCCACATCTTCCTTTTTTCAATCTGCTACTAATTCAGTCCTGTTTCAATCAAATATAGATGCATTCTAAGTTTATAGGATGGATGTGCTTCCTGTTAGTGAGAGGTGCTAACAAGCCCTGTGTCATTTTGCAGCT
Source organism: Mormyrus hasselquistii (assembly GCA_026779605.1). NCBI lineage: Eukaryota > Metazoa > Chordata > Actinopteri > Osteoglossiformes > Mormyridae > Mormyrus > Mormyrus hasselquistii. The sequence goes on along the minus strand of JAODKE010000007.1, from coordinate 13,774,478 downwards.
TCTACAGTAACAACAGCTCCGCTTCAAAACGTAACATGATTCCATTCATGCACAATTCATGTGAAAATATGCAGCTGAAATGAATTGTAGCGATGGGACATTAAGGGTTTTTTAACCCCAAGCCCTACTTCAATTACTGTCATTATTACGCAGATGTGTAAATAAATGATGAGTTACAATGGCATTACAGAGTAATTCCCATGGTTTTGGAGGCAAATTGGGTACAACAGGATGTGACTGAGTGGCCTGTCTGTGGTCAGCAGACAGCAACAGGTGTATAAACATTTTTTAAATCCCCTTTCCTGATACACTTATTGAGGATTATTTCATGATTTTATACTGATTATGATTAAGCTGTTTGTGTGTATTACTAAAACACTGAGGGTGTTATACCAAGAAACACATTTTACTGTTGAAAGGCACACCACAATCCTTTGTCTTCAAGGTTAGTTCACAAACCACTTGTATACTTACTGAACTCTCATAATCCCCATAAACCCTATTGTTTCCCACACTCTGGGTGAAGAAGACATTACAATACTCTCCTCTGGATGATGTCAGTTTGACTCCTTGCTTTGGTTCACAGGTTTTTGTCCCATATAAAATCTGATTCTCTTCCACCTGAGGGTTGCCAAACAAAAAACACACCACACAATCCAGCACAGAGCTTCGTCAACCCTGGAACTAGAAATCTGTAACCAGGCTCATTTTACTTATCGCTTCCTATTGTCAAATTAATTGCCCAGAACAATAGGTGTCTAATTCTCCAACAATAGGTGATTAACAGATAGCACAAACCAGATGGATAGGAGAAGGGCGGGACCAGGGCTGTCGACCAATGATGTAGCACAGTGTAGCTCCTTTAATGTGTGTAAACATGTAAATCAGGAACAAAAAACGCAACCCGCTGGATGTTTCTAGAAACTGCGATGTCTGTGTGAGGGAAAAAAAAAAAACAAAATTTGTACCGTCTTCTCAGAATCTTTACTAAACTGGTACTGAAAAAAATGTAAACATATTTATGTAAACAAAACCTTATTAAAGTATAAATAAATTTAAAAAATAAATTCTTACTACCCGTGTGGCAAGCAAATCCTTCCTTGGGTTTTGAATGACTGGGAGAAATCAGACACAGGGACGATTTAACAACGATTCATCTCACAAGCCTGGAGCTGCAGGAGGTTAATCTCACTAGCTTGGGCACTATAGCAGGTACTCAGCAGATCCACGCACAATCAATGTCTCAGCTGCGACCACTGGTCAATCGGGCGCTGTGCACAGAGCTATCGCACACACGCGCGCGTGCATACACACACACACAGCTTACAGGAGTACAGTTTGGGGGGCAACCTGTCCTTTAAGAAATAATATTTATTGACATGCTGAAGGAAGATCAATTGATTGACTTGACCCAAGTTGCAATGTCTTGCATCCACGCTCCGTAGGTAAAAATCAGAGCAGAGCAGAGGGTATCAGGCACATTGTCCTTGTCCATCTTCTGTCACAAGAGGTCATAGAAATAGTCCAGTCCTTGTCCCAGTTCCCACAATGAGATTCCAGTCCCCAACTCTGACGCTAAGGACAGTCGCAGCTGGATGAACTAAAAGCAGAGAAATAAATGGTTTTATCTGAGCAGCAGGTGGAGGTAGTACAAGGGGAAAAACCAGACACACGACCACAACACAGTGGCAGTGGTAGGAGGGCAGGAAAACACACACAAGGTCAGACAGGGCTGGTGACACGCTGCATGCTCACCTTCAGCGACGGGTAGTAGACTGCATGCTTGGCCGAGCTTCCCCTGGGATTCCAGAGAGAAACATCTTTGTGAACTTTATCCAAGCCAATTTTTTCCCCTTAATCTTTATATTTTATCTTCATCTTTTTATCTTAACCCCAGTCAGCTCAGGTCACAAAGCCGCACAGACTAGCATATTCTCCTCAGATGAGTCTCCTGCGGCGGTACCCCAGTTCCGACTGTATTTTTACACAGCGGATCATTCTCCATCTATTTCCCATAGTTGCTTATCCTTTGTAGGGCGACAATGAGCCGGCAGGCAGACGCGGGGAGAACATGCAAACGCCACACGGACAGACCTCAGGAGGAAACAGAAATCACTACCCTGCAAGAGTGGGTCATACTGTTACCCACTGACCCAATAATAACAGTAATAATAACACACATCATTACTACCAATAATAATCGGACGGAAATGCAAGAAAGCGCAGTGGCTCAGTGGGGAGCAGCGCTGTTGCCTGATGCCTCCTGGGGAGCAGGTTCTGTTCTCTCTTCGGTTCCGGTCCCACCTCCACACAATGTGTGTGGAGGAGGTTCTCCCTCTGTGTCACATGGTCTCCTCCTGGTAATCTGGTTTCCCCCCCCCCCATAGTACATGGACATGCAGTTTGTGTAACTAGGGTCTCTGAGGTACCCAATAATTCAAGATTGTGTGTGTGTGTGTGTGTGTATGCGTGTATGCACGCATGTATGTGCCTTGTGATTTACCAGCATCTGGTCCAGAGTAAACCTCAGCCCTATCCCCAGTGCTACCACCTCACCTCCCCCCCAAAAACCTGACAAAGTGGCTAGAAGATGGATGGATGGATGGATGGATGGATGGATGGAGAGATGAAAGGAAATTTCAGTACTCATTTTCATTTTACACATCTCATGTTGACTGAAATGACCTTCGATTAAATGATTACCTATATGTAAATACTGTAAGCTGCATAATGAGCATCTTCATGGACCGTTTCCCAGATTTTGAATAACCCACTGAGTATTTATCCAGCGTTTAGATCAGTGGTTTTGATATCTGATCCTGGAAACCCTGTACTGGGATTGTTCACGTTACTTTATTTGCACAGAAGCACCTGCAAAACCCAGCAGGTTGCAACTAAAAACCACTGATTTAGGCTGTGTGCTGCGAAAAATCCTATGGTGCCGGGCTTGTCTTTGTTGGGGGGTGGGGGGGCCTTCTCCGCAGTTTAAGAAAGCTCAACAGAAGATGTAATTATCACGCGTACTGTGACGATTACTACACAAGTATTTCTTGCTGACATCAATGCGGGAAGTAAAAAAATCCCTCCGGCTGCCATTTGTGCACACTTAAGGTCACATTTCTCTGCAAACACTAAGCTAGGGTGATATACCTGTGCGCGAAGAATGAGACCCACCTAAGGTACTTCATCAGCAATGTTCTGTGAAGGACAGAAATGCTTATATCCACAAAGCCGCCATCACTCACTTCTGACAGGGTGTCCCATGGCTCCCACGTGCTTCCGACCAACCGTAAAGTCGACGGCGGCGGCGTGAGGGACAGCAGGGTGACTGGCGTCGCCGACAGGCTCCCAGCATTTACCCATCCTCTCAGCTAGCAATACGCTAAGCTGGCACTTTACCCAAAACATCTTTCATATACTTTCTAATTTATATCACGTCTCCCCAAAAGGATAGCACAAGCTCGGCTTTGCTACTATCTGTTCAAGTGGCCCTGATATGATGGGTGGTGGTTTAATGACCCTTCATACCATGGCGCCGTTGAATTCTTAAATCTGATTGGTCAGAAGGGTGTTGCTAATTCCATTAATCGCACATGCAGTGCCAGACGGGTGAATCACATCAAAAGCGCTATTATAATCTTTAGTTCTAACTAACGTTACTTAAAATTCTGGAAGCAGAACACAATTTAAAATGAACAGAAACTAAACTAAAAAAAAAAAAAAAAATAGAACAACGTAGGTCTTCTTTATGTACAAACTTGTAACCTAAATGTATAATAAAAGAAAAATAAAGGTTGATTTATATTTTTCCATAGAATCTACAAAATCATTAGCCGCGTATCCTAGATCATAGCCAGACTCCCGGAGTTACATTTCTGCAGCGGTGTGCTATGGCACAGGGTACGCGGCTACGCCATACTGACTTCATAAGCAGGTTAATGCCGCACTTAGCTCAGCTGCTTCTTCGCCTCGGCAGCCGTGCATTTATAAATGTATAATGCGCAGATTGGAGGGCATCGCCCTTACGCAGCACGTCTGCTACAAAGGCCTGCAAAGATGAGACAAACCTCTTGTAGCTGAAGTAGTGTTCCCCCGACTGCTCGTCCCATACCAACTTCGGCTTCAGTTCCTTCAGAAGCTCGACGTACCTGCAAAGAAACCCAAAAGTAGGAGTTTAGACACAACTGTACAAAGGCAAAACACCATAACTGCATGTTTTAAGTCAATGAGAAATCGTTTTAAATAATCGTGATCTGAACATTGACCAGAATAGTCATGATTTTTGGTTGTGCCGTAACTGAGCAGCCCAATGACACAGTTTAAACACTCAGAAGTAATTTTTCTGTTTCAGTAGTGTTAGAGTAGCGAGTTTTGCCTTTGTAGGGCAGTACAAGTTATGGCTTATCAGCAAATATATTGTTATGCAGTGTGCAGTGTACCAATATGTTGCAAGGTTTATGCATTAAACAGGCTGTTCCTGTTCATTTTATCGATACATCCTCCAGCTGCTATTATACACACCAAGGTGCATTCCTGTTAAAATCATTCTTTTAAGGTAAGTGATCCATGGGTAAAAGCGAAAATTATGGGCTCATTTCATGCATGTATAAAAAGCCTCGGAGCATTTTTCTTTTTATTGTTATTAACTGCAATCTTTCATTTTCTTTCACTGGAAACAAAAAAAAAACACACACAACTCAAGGCACAAGACAGAGTTCTCGGATCTGACCCCTTTCAGATTTCTGTCTAGGTTATAGCAGAGCTGCTCCAAAACACTTCCTGACAGAAAGATAGCTGGGCTGCCCTGCCATTTCACAGAGCGGAGCTGAATAAACACACACAGTTAGCTGCGAATTCACCCATTCGACTCCCCTCGGATATTTCATCAGGAGCACCCGGCCGTATATCAGAGGGCCGTTTTGTCCCCTCTGATCGCTCGAAACCCAGACTCATATGAATGCTAAACGTCTGCCCAACTTCTCGCTAACGAGAATGGGGGTGAAAAAAAAAAAATATGCTCATCTGAGATGCCTGCAGGGCAGAAAGTGAAAGGAGAAGGAAGGAGGCATAGCATGGAAGGCTTATGTGGTAAATTGATTATTTTAGTTTGTGATTTGCGGCGAATGGAAGACTAAAGCAGTAATGAATCAGTCAGTAACAATTTTCTACACACACACACATATACATATTTATATATACACACTATATATACACACACACACACACACACACACACACACACACACACACACATACATACATACATACATACATAATATCCAAACAAAATTTTTGCATCCTTTCCTTAATCATCAGCCCCAAAATACACCAACATGTTTACAACAATACATTCTGGAAACATCACAAATTATGCAAATGCTGGTTTAAATATGATTCAGACTGTGACTCTCACACCTAAAACTCCACACGGTTGTCAAAGACAAGAGCGAAAGGAGCTGTACGGGGCAGGAGGGTCAAGGCGGGGGGGTTCGGATTTCATAAAGGAGATTTTAATTATAGGCATTTATACCTGACGGCCATGTGGGTGGCTCATTGTGCAAGCAATCACAGCAAAGACTGTTAAAGGGTGTGAGGTGACTGAATACGGCCTTAATGGGCAGCTCAGGGAGGCGGGGCTGCTGCAGGGACCGTCCTCTGCCTTTTGCTTATTCGTGTACGGTGTTCGTTGTCTTCACTTACTGAGCTCGACCCTGTTACCCACCGCAGTCTCATTTGTCTAAACTTAATGTGTTATTCTGCAGCTAATAAATAATTACATACATCAATGAATGTAAATGAGGAAATAATCAAATCCAAAATATACTCAAGTGTGTACATTTACTTAATGATTTTTGATTTATAGTTATTTTTGATTAACTCCTACATTAATTCAGACGTTAAATGTTTTTGGTTTTAGTATCTTATGCACCATTTTCATAATGTATTCAATTTTCATTTCTTTCCAATTTTATTTATTTATGGAGTCTTTTACTTAATCATTCTCTTTAATAATGAACCGTTCATTTTGTTTTATTTGGACAGCTTTGATCTTCCTTTCCTGTTTGGTCAGTAATACAATTTTAAAAAGCTGGGTATTCTCAGCTCTCGTTCGTCTTTTGTGCCGTGTGCAAACAGCCGCCTTAAATTCACATTAGAACCCAGAGCTGGTTCCTCAGTAAGGGGCACTGCTCAGTCATTGACGCTGTGGTGTAAAGTGATTTTCCTGCCTACACAGAGAGTGAAAATAGTGACATCACCCTGCTCAATACTGGTATAACTTTGCGGGCATGGAAATGGCAGCGATGTATCTGGTGAACAGCAACACAAGAACATAAATTTACAAACGAGAGAAGGCCGTTTAGCCAATCAAGCTTGTTTGGGGAGAACTTAACTAATAGCTCAGCGTTGTTAAAATCTTATCTAGCTTCGATTTAAGTTAACCCAGGGTTTTAGCCTACGCCTCACTAAGAGGAAGACTATTTCATACTCTAACTACACGCTCTATAAAGAAGCGCTTCCTAGAATTCATTTTCAAATGTTCTCTGGTTAATTTCCACTTATGGCCACGAGTTCTAGTATTTAAACTAATATTGAAATAATAATGAACAGCATCCAGACCTGTTAGAATTTATACCTAACAGATATAAATATACCTGTTATATACCTGGATCATGTCCCCCCTTAGTCTCCTTTGCTCAAGGCTAAACAGATTCAGCTAAGCTAACCTCTCCTCATAAGACATCCCTCTAAGACCAGGAATCATTCTCGAAGCCCAGCGTTGAACCTTTTCTAAAGCAGCAATGTCCTTCTTAAGGTATGGTGACCAAACCTGCACACCATCTTCTAGGTGGGGTCTTACTAAGGAACATTCTATTCAGCGTTTGATCCAGACAACATATTTATAGTACAGATGCTCCTCACTTTATGATTGTTCAGCTTATGATATTTAGACTCTATGACGGTGTGATAGTGACGCACATTCAGTAGTGAACCGTGATCTCCTCCTAGACTAGTAACATGCCGTACAATACTTTGCAATGACGCAGGGCAAAGGCAGCATCCAAGCAGCCGCGATTCCAAGCTCTGTAGTATCGCCAGCAGATAAACATTTCAGTGTTTATCAATGTATCATATGGTGTTTTTGTTTTATGTTTATCCAATTATTTATTTATTGGTTTATCATCACATTGTGTTTGACGTATGGATGGGTAATTTTGCTGAAGGGTTCATTTACTGGAACAGATTCTAAATTATTTTGGTGACACTTTACCTGGCAGGGCACAAATACTTAGTGATAACCAAGTTGCTACTGAAGTATAAATTACGAACAAGTCCTGAACAAATATAGTTATGCGTTACACTTCATTAATGATGAACAAACATGAGGTCAGTATTTCACTTGTGAATTGTTCCATCAGTAGTTCCTTAGAAGTTCCTTCAGTAGTCACAAACGTTTAAAGAATTAGCTGTAACAAATATAGTAACTGCCTGAGATAAAATGTGTCATAATTCAGTAATGATGAATTAACATGAGATCAGTATGTAACAAAGACTTTATGGTTAATTAATAGTATAATACTATATTTGTGCCCCGTCAAGTAAAGCGTTTCTGTATTTTCTTCTGATCTTGAATTGACATTTATCTATATGTAAATTGATAAGCAATTTTGAAAACCATTGAATAGTCTATAAAATAGCATGTCTTGTGTAATTCTTTCATAATGGTCAAGCAGGCAGACAGCGAACGACAACCTTTAGCAGAACCTTGAGCGTCTCGCCACATCAGCAGGTCAGTACCAGAGTGACACAAAACCTTCGGCAAATAATAACAAATCATAAACAGCGACGTCACCGCAGCACTGTTCCTTCACACCTCCAGAACCGGGACTACGTGTCAACTGAATGGCACTGCAGACAAGGCTGTTTGCTCAGGGAGACAGGACACGAAAACGCATAATTACCTCATCTGGCACAAGACACCAGTGCAAGCAAACACAAAACGAACTTGAGCACCGTGACCAGAGAAACATTTCTGTTCCACTCTTCCAGTATACTGGATTTGTTTTTTTGGCTTCACCAAAGAACGTTCAAGTCCAGAAAGTACAAATCCAGACCAAGGTTTTGTTTCAACCAACCAGCTAAGTATAAAGAGTTACAATCACAGAGAACTCAGCGGGTTGGTTGAAACAAAACCTTGGTCTGGATTTGTACTTTCTGGACTTGAACTTTCAACCTCTGTCTATAATTAATTATTAATTATTGTAAATAATTAACAACACTGTGTGGCAGTGGATATTATCTGTGTTGCTGGGTAACAGTGCATGTCCTTTGTGGGTCTGACCTGCCCCCAAGCAGAGGTTCAGCTCCACCCTGGCTGGAGAAGTCCAAACCGTACAGGTTGATACCCAGCAAAATCTTGTGCCTCCACTGGGTCTGAGGGGACAGCTGCAGAACACAGTCCCGCACCCAGGGCAGGGGTGAACTCGGGCCGGGCCTAAGGGAGGACACAGGAAGAGAAGTCAAGAGCTTATTCGCTGTGTCTCTGTTGTTCCAGGTGTCAGTCATTGTGCAGTAATATCTCTCATAGCTGCATCCTCCGTTTGATGCTCATTTTAACAAAAAAAAACAATGGATGTTCATACATTCTGCACTGTTAAGTCAGCGAAAGAGTTCCACCGATTCATGTGGCAACCAGGTACGCAAGCCGTGATTGGTGGAAACAACTGACCTGCTGGGATTGGAGAAATCGTAGGTCATGAGGCTGAAGCCGTCCACCACGGGGGCCAGCTGCTGGAACTCGTCATGCCCAAACATCCCAGGCTGCCCGGAGCTGCTGGAGGCACACACTGCGGATCAGAAGCGCAACCAGCCGACCGGCTTAGCGAAAGACGATCTGCCAGAAGCTCACAGAAGCTCCTGGCTACGGAGAAACGGGGCCTTACACTGGAGAGACAGGAGGAGGGATGACGAGCACACAGCTGAGCCTCGCAGCCTTCAACGTCTCACACAGGTGCGTCACCAGGTGAACCAGTTCCCTAGGAAACGCAGGGCAAATGCAAACTGTAATAAATACTCCATCGAAAGCCACAGACAATTAATGTAAAAGCCGGTTCACTTCAGTTACCAATAAAGTTAAGCACTCTATTGAAGTTCGGAAAAGGCCCATTCTAGGATGTTAAGCTAAAGCGGTATCTCTTCCGAATCATTCGGTCCCCGGAGCCCTCCTTACAGTTTGACTCTGGACTATGCTGATTTGGCTGCTAGAAGGACACAAATTTCCTCCAGTCTGGAAGTGCTCTCCAGTGCTACGCAGTGTGTACGACTGCCACTGGCTGACAGTGGCATGAGGCAGAACCCAGTGCCATCGAAAAACAAAAGTGAGCGGGAAACACACAAAAACGGACACACACAACACACACACACACACAACACACAACTGCAGAGAGGCAGACAAATGCCACTGTGAATTAATGTGGCGAGAGAATGACGAATATGACACAGAGGAACAGATGAAGTAGGCAAATAGAGGTAAACTCAGGAGATAAACCGTACATCGCTTCACATTAATTCACATGGGAAATTAAATACTACTAATAATAACAACACAGAAACTGTAAAAGACAGACAAGTCAGGGGCGTAGGATGAAACTTCAGCTAGAAAGCGGGCAGGCTGTCAGGCGCTCACTTCCTTTTGTTCCCCCCCAGCTGACTCCACAGCTCCAGGACGTAGCCGTCAAATCCCTCCGCCTGCAGCCGGGGAGAGGGCTCTCAGCGTGGTGCCGCAGGGCCGCAAAACCCCAGCAACTCGACCACACTGATACCTGACCCAAACACCCACACAGCCTCAAGGCTACAGCGGCCCAAACCCACAGAAATACATCATTTAAAAACACAACGGTTATAAATTAAATTAGGACTCAATTCAGGACTAGCCTCCGGAAAATTAATCTTATTATTACATATTATTTTTAATACCCTGGCGTGCTAGACGTGGAGGCACACAAAAATGCTAAAAATAAATGAAGAGGAGGAAGCAGCAGAGTAGTAACAGTAGGCAGCACTGTTCCTTCACACCTCCAGAACTGAGAGTTCAGAACCAGGTCCTCCCACAGTCCAATTACTGTAGTTAGGTTAACCGGGTGTGTGACTCTGAGTGTATGTGGGGCCTGCGATGGACGGGCATCTCATCAGGGGGTACCTTAGCCACCTCCACAACCTCTCTGCCCAGCTCCTCGATTTCGTCCTCACTGTCGAGCACGCTCATGTAGTCTTGGTAGGACCAGCCGTCGAACAGCAGGCGGGGTACTGAGAGAGCGAGAGTAAGAGAGAAGTGTTATGTTGGTAGACGCCATTCAGGGAATCTGACCAGACCATAATAGATATTCGAATCACCACCTGCTCCCAGCAGCGACAGCTAGTTGTTATGGCAAATATAGTACTTGCCCACACATACATGCAAACATAAATACTGTAGGTAGATCTGATGCAACCAGGAAAAAGCCCAATGATTCTCCAGTTTGACATATAAACAAGAGATCCAAAGAGTACAGGAGCCGACAGAAAGACTTACACATCTTCATCTTCCTGTTGCTTTTCTTCACTGCCTTCACCCACCCTGGAAAGAAGTCACATGTCAGTTTTTTGTCACACGGCCATGTGTTGTTCCACGGGGACCCTATAGATGTGAAGGTCACTGGTTCAAATCCTGCGGTAGGCAGAGCGACTTCATTGGCGAGCCATCGAGCAAGGCCCTTAGCCACAAATGCACCAGGTACACTGGCTGTCCCAACTCACTGATCCTCTCTCGTACATCGCTTTGGACAAAAGCGTCGACTCAGTAAATAAATGTAAATGTGTGCAGGACGCCTGTGGGTTCACGTGGTCCTAAGGGGACCTGAGGGTTCATATTTCCAGGGGGAAGCAGCTTTCACACGTTGAGAAAAGAATCCTAAACTAATAGCAAAAATCCTGTGAGTCTGACACACCAGCATCGCAAAAAGACTTGGCACCACAGCTGACTGATGTGGCAGCTGAGCCCGCTGGGAGAGATAGGGGTGCAGATGTGCAGCGGTGTTCAAAAGGCGTGCGAGGCAATCAAGCCGCCGGAGCATGCTGGGATGTGCACCTGTGGGCGTCAGTGTGCCAACGAGAGAGAGCCGTGCGAATGGTGAGCATGCGTGCTGGCGTGTCAGTGCAAGAACGCGGGCATGTGTGTGTGTGTGTGTGTGTGTGTGTGTGTGTGTGTGTGTGTGTGTGCGCAGCGGTCACCGGGGTCGTGGTCCTGCAGCCCAGTGATGTGGAAGCTCTCCTGTCCCCTACGTCGCAGCTGCAGCCACACGGGGGACACTGAGCTGAACTTGGGGCCGAACAGCTTGGTGATGTCGTAGCCGTGCGAGTTCCACTGTTGGACAGGAATGCTCTCTGTGTGAATATTGAAGTTCACTGCCCCCTACCATTAACATCAAGCAGGTCACCACCATAAACGCAAAGACAAACATTCCTACTAATTTTAGCAGGTAGCAGGACCCTAGTTAGCCGGACTCACTGGTGTGATGTACCCCAGCACTGTGCCCTGAAAGTTGCGGACCCCCGTGGTTTTTGGACAGTATCTCTTCTCCTCCCGTACGATGTCCCTCCATTGGACGTCAGACACCACCAGTCTGCGCTCCTGCACAGGACGGTCAGCTGGCGTCGTCTGTCACAGAGAAAGGGCCATCACTGCCCATCAGGCGGCATCACCCACAGATTGGAAAATACCCACCATTATCTTATACCGACCGGCAGAATTACAGCGTTTTAAGTCAACCATCTGCAGAACGGCTGGAAAAACCATGTTTGTTAACTGCACCACCTGCTGCCCAGGAAAAATCCAGACGTTTTAAAAGGTGCAAGTGCAATCAAAAGCACCCTAAGCCTTTTTACGAAACGAAAGAAAACCTTGTTTTCACTGTTATTCGCCTTTAATTTTTATACACTGGACGCGATCTCACATATTATACCTGCACTGTAACATACATAAGCATGATGACACGACAAATAGAGCGTATCACAAAGAAGTATTCTCGATCACATTATATGCCTTCTCACTCTGTCAGATATCCTCACCTCCGTCTCCAGAGTTTTAGAGGACTTCTTTGCGTCTGTTTTCGACAGAGTGCCACTGACCAGCAGGGCAGACAAGGAAACGCACAGAAGAACCAACGCACCCCTCATCTCAGCGCTGCTCCTGTTAAGTTAACATAATTTTTTTTACACCAATTTACACCACTGCTTTTGAAACCACGATATTTGTATTTCTGTTTTTCCCTGTTTTTTTCTCGGTTTAAATGTTTCACAGATCAAAAACAGGTCTGTCAAAAGTTAACACCAGGAATCGTGCACGTGAGATAACAGTGATACGGAACACAATTAGAATTAAAAGTACTAATAAAAAGAGTTCTGCAGCAATTTACAATCCATATTTATTTATCTTACGGAAAATGCGCGCGCGAAATATAATCTTAAATTGCTGTTGATCACCACTGCAGATAAGTTTTAATATTTTATTTCTATGGATATTCAATGAGGTTTTCTAGCCACTAGCTAGCTAATGTTAACACGTCACAGGCCACTTTGCCGCAGACTCACCAACCTGACTGATATCCTGTCTAGATCTATGTTTTGGTCCTTGTGCACTTCGTAATCAACATCTAATGGGAAGCATCTCCAAGCATTGCACATAAGATTATTGATCAATTTGTTAGGATATTCAGCTGGTTAACGGCGGAACCAAACTCGGATTACACGCCTTCATTTTTGATTGGCTGAAACGAATTACCGGAAGTGCTTACCATTGGTTTATTCCCAGTGACAATTACCCCGCTTCTTTATTTGATGTACAGGTACAAATGCGCTTCATCCATGACTACTTAACCCTGGATAAATTATATGAGAGTAAGGTAATTCGATTGCAAAAGTTGCTCTAACAAGAATAGCAGAGCTTGCTGGTAGCTGGTCACGTATTGTTATGCACCAGTCAATCATTCCTACACAGTAACCATACCAAGAAAACATTTTATTGACATTACACTATAATAAACTGTACAGTTTAACAAAAAAAACAATTTACGTATTACAGGCATTATGCATTATTGTTGATATAGTATGAATATTTTTAAGGCTATATACTCAGCTTGATTTCAATACCTTGTAAATGTACACTTCATACAAAATAGTTTGCTATTTTTAACAAAATGTACCTTTCATAAACATAGCACTTAGAACAGGTGTACATGGGCTTTCATTAAGAGTTGTGTTCACACAGGACAAGGACACATAATACAGCAGGTAAACTTTATTAAAACAAAATTCTACACAAACACAAAGCACTAGGAATCACACACTCACAGCCAACGCCCCCCTCCCACCCTTTCCACACCTTTTTTTTTTGTTCGTTTTTTTTTTTTTTTTTTTAACCAAACTGACGAGACAGGATTCTGCTGTGTTCATAGGATATGGCTTCGCTTTACACAACCTTTGCTCCATCTCACTGACAATAATGTAGTCTTCATGGTGCTGTGCCAATGGGAGAGAATGCCTGGTCAGTCTGGGGAAAGTCAGGACCTTTGTATCTTCCTTAATTGTAGTCTATTTATAGTTATTTACAGGCCGCCACCTGAACGTCAGGGGCGTGGCTAATGAATCCTGGTCAGTTCCTCCACGATCTTGATGACCTCATCTACCGTAGCCTCCCGCTTCATCCCACTGCCATCATCGATCTGAAAGGCACATGGACAGCCCGCTCAGTTCATTCCCTCAACCAATCACGTACAGATGTCCAGAAACCACAGTGTCTCAAAATGTGACACAAAGCAGGGGAACAGTGCAGGACCCCCAGTTTCCTGTGCGACGCAGTCACACTAGAGGGAAACTTTTCACTTATTCTTTGTGGCCATTTTTAACCGTCAGAGAGAGAGCGCCAGAAAATTTGCACACATGACATCCTGCCAAGATGAAGGTTAAGACACAAAGTCTATTGGGAGCAAAAGGCAGAAGCCCAATAGCAATTAGTGAAGAATGAGGCTGTGAATGGAACAGACACTCGTGGAGTTAATTCTGAGTAGCTATAAATGGGAAAAAGCTACATGCACAGTGAGAGCAGTAGACACCCTGTAACTTTCCACCTCCCCTATGACAGCACACGTCAAAAACGTTTCACCTGTAGGGTGCTAACCACTTCCTGCATTTTGGCTCGGCCCAGGTCCAGGAAGCTCTCAATCAGGTCTCCGTCAATAAAGCCAGTGGCTTGCTCGGTCTTCCGCTCTGTGTGGAAGGACCTCCAGGTACAGCTCGTCAAGGAAGGGACAAAGTCTGCCGCAGGTTATACCACCAATGACACACAGGAATTCTGACATATCCCAGTATGCATTAGGGTTCCCAACTTACGTTGTCAAATATCTGCCCAAAAACAGACTGCTAGAGACAGGACGCATACCAAGGTGACTGAAGCCACTCTCCTACACATATTTTTTTGTAGAAAGGATATAAGCTGTGCTCAATCTTGCCAACACTCTTAATAACCTTGTTTAGCCGGTTTTGCAGGTCCATCAGCAGACTGTACCAGCCCTCTGACAGAGAAGTGACCAAGCCTGGAACAAAACTATCATTAATTGGACAGAATTGGGGGTGTGACAGGCACTGTACACTTTTCATTGGCTGTATCTTTTCCATGCTCTAACAGTATCTCCGATTAACCATTCAGTCAATCAAGTGCATGCATGCCACAGAATACCACCTGCCAGATGCTGAGCGTGGCCTCACCGATCATGCCGTTAACGGTTCCAAACAACACAGACCCCTGGGTGGGGGTGGAGCTCTCGCCCAAGTTCTGCAAGACCAGGGAGCCGTGGCAGAATACGTTGACAAACTCCCCAAGGTGGAAAACCCCAACCTCCTGCAGATGCTGACGCTCCTCATCTGTGGTTGCAGCACTATGTTTTGAGGGTTGGGGGGGGGGGGAATGTGATCCATGCTTGCAAAGCATAAATTACAGCAGAATGTCTAGAATTTTGCTAAAACACTAGTGCACTCGTTCACTTTTGGAGGTTTTCATTTTCATACACTGTGTTCATTTTGTAATTGCGCACAGAGATCAGAAAGTTGAGCTTGTGTACATATGGCTCGAGTCACCGCGGGTGACAAAGTGCTTTGATTAAAGATAAGACAATACCTGTCTTTCTGACACACAAAGAGGTTGAAGGCATTTTCCGCCCCTAGGAAGTTATCATCGTCCAAAATCTCAATGGCACTCATCCAGTTCGGGTTGAAGTCCCTGGCAATCTGACAGGAGGGGTGAGAGTGTTAGCCATTATGAAGGCTAAATGGGCATCGCTAGTGTGCAACAGACCATTCACAGCAAATCTACACAAATCAGAAGCGTTTAAACAGCCAAACCCCATACAGCAGTAGTACCGAGACTATAACATACAGGATTATAAATAGCCTGCACTAACCCTTAAGGTCAGACATCCCTTTGACTGAACTCACGTTTATCGATTTCAATTCCATATCTACTTTCTTTGACACTTAACCCTATTCAAGTTGTGTCTAATTGAGTCTATGATTAGACCACCATTGCTTGGTCCCTCTTCAGAGAAACTAATCAGAACCTCCAAACCAATCACTTACAGCTATCTGTATGGACTGATGTGCTCTGTCCTTCTGACTGGTCCACTTACTTCCTCAAAGTTCCCCTCCATGGGTTTGTACGCCAGCAGCAGCACGGACCTCATGAGGTCACCCACCAGGATGAAGTCACCCTTGGTCTTCAGGTAGAGAGCCATGATGTTGTTGTAATGATTGCACTCCGTCCTCAGCTCCTTCTCAGCTGTCCACTCGTACAGACGCACCTGGGGAGGGCACACGCTCTCCTGTGTGTCTGATGTATAGCCACGCTCGCTGCACCTTGTATCTCATGCCGTTAAATTTCTGGTTCATTTTGGACAGGGTTTCTCAACCCGATTCTTGGAGACCATCAGAAAGTCCACATTTTTGTTCCTTCCCAGCTCCCAAAACACCTGTACCAGATATGCAGGGTTCTTGATAGTTTGGTTCAGGTGTGTTGGGAGGGAGCAAAAACGCGTCTGTCTGAGGATCCTTGAGGACTGGGTTAATAAACACTGATTTTAAGGGACAGGAATGCCTGGGATGCTGCATATCATCCAAACATTACTGGTTAGAGAAACAAGACAGCATTTAACCCACCGAGACGTCAAACTGGGTGCAGAGACCACCGGAAGATCACCAGCATGGCAACTCACAGTGCTGTTGATGCTGGCCAGAAGTTTGCCGTTAAACTCCACCATAGAGTAGACCGCTCCCTTCACTTCCTTCTCGGCCACCGTTTGCAGCTTCCCTGTTAGCAGTGAGGCACAATCAGTACAGACCAGAAGAGCATCAGCGGCAGCTACAGAACACTAGAGGCACAGGATGCAGTCCTAATGAACACAGGCGTATCTGGCCCGTCCGATGACTCCTTGTGGACAGTCAGCATGTACCATATTTATGGGGAAGCTTTCATGGACGTAACATGACATTGCACCAGAAATTAAAACCACAATCTAATGTTTTGTGAAATAAAGCTTGAGTTGTGTGGTGGGTAATGTGGGCAATTTCTATTTAAATAAAGACATTTTACCAAAAATACAGCCGAAACACATGCCATTATTTTCCCTTCAAGTAATATGAAAATGCCTTTAGAAAGAGGTTAAGAGCTGTAACAACCTACCGATGTCATGTTAGAAACAGGAAGAAGAAAAAACCAGAAAAGACCAATGGCAGAGCAGGTAAAATGAATCTCCTCCCCCTCACCATCAGTGTAGTGGAACACAATTATGCGTCCCTGCTTAGGCTCCGCCTCCTCGGGGTACACCATCGCCGTGCCGACGACAAAGTAGACGGCAGGGTCTTTGCCCAAGCGGCAGGACACCATGCTCAGGGCATATTCACTCTGTAGGAACTGGTGGGCATGGAGGACTGGTGGAAAGAGGCAAACAAAGGCATTGGGGCTGCTGCGCTGAATACAACACATCCAAAGATTAAATACTCATTACAAGATACCAGGGTAGTGCGGTTCTGGTCTTAAGTGATCAGGGTTACCCTCAAATGTGTGCTGGTCCACCACCAGCAGGCTGTGCACCTCCACCTCCTCCCCGAAGGAGGTCTCATGGGGGGAGGTGCTGCTGGGGAAGAGCTTGCTGGAGCTGATGCTGCTGGACAGGGCCTGGGGGGTGGTGTGGGGGAGGGGGAAGCAGGAGGAGGACGCAGAGCGGGAGGTGTTAGAGTGGAAGCATGCTAAGAGAAAGCTAGAATCAGGCTATTCAAGACTTGGCTAGAAGGACGGGCATGTAGGCAGAACCTGGGTACTGGCACTGGGCCGGACGGGAGAGGTGGCCCCACTCGCATCCTGCATCTCAACCCTGCTGGAGAGCACCCCGAAACACTGGGACACCTCCTGGTAGCAGATCCTCCTGCGGGAGGAACGTTCAGACAGGTTTACACTCACTTATTCTACATAAACATATGAAAACAAACATACACAGGGATACATGTGGAAAAAGCCTAGTAAGGTAGAGTGTGTGAAGAACAAGAAAGCTGCTTTTCTTGCATATGTGTAAGGCAGTGCAGTATAGAGCCCCAGTTTCAGGATGTGTCCATCTGGCCGTAAGAGAAAGCACATCAAATGCAGCCATGGAAAAACTGTGCAGACAGTCAGCCTTTTAAATGCCTCCTCCGGGATGGCCGGTCCTCAAAGCACAGCTGCAGAGCTCCCGCCCACCAGCCCGCAGCCTCACCTGGGGGATTCGTAAAGGGGCACGGTGCGGATGTGCAGCTTCTGGATCTCATCGATGGTGCCGATGGTCAGAGTGCTGTTATTGGCAAGCGCCAGGCTGTCAAAAATGGAGACAGCAGTCAACACACATCGCGGCAGATGGGTTACTGAGAAGGAGCGCAACACTACGGCATGGTCACACGAAAGCATGACTCTGCATAACGCAGGAAGAGAGAAAAACTCAAATCGGGCCGATGACAGACGGTCTACCAGGCCTGTGACCAGAGGGACTCAAAGACATGCTAGTGAATAAGGATGAATTTGGTATAAACATATTACAGATTATAAAGCTGTACCATGATAAGGAATATCAAACAAATAAAAGGTACAAATTTGAGGACAACAACCAGTCACTAAATAGATAAAACTAGATGCTGTTGGATTGACAATAGCGTATATTCCAGATGGCCCCGTAATCCCTTACCCCAGCTAATCCCTAGACCTCCCCACACACACACACAACCAGAACAGTCACTACCCTCCCACCCCAAACTCTCTCCTCCTCCAAAAAGTCTCTTAAAAGTCCAAATTTGTGTGACTTGTCCCAATGCAATAAGGTCACCAGATCTGCATCGTCGGCTGTCCTCATGGGCTACCATTATGTGGTGTTGCTTCAGTTTTGGTGCGATTTGTCTCAGAATGAAAAGTTCCAGATCTTTAACCATGTGGTTGCAAGGTTTGAAAAAAACACCACTTATTCTTTGAATTACTGCAGTATTGGAAAAAAAACTGTCTGTGGTGGCAGACAGGTCAACTCCATATGCATTTCCTGTCCGAGGAAAACAATTATGAGAAGAATGAGAAAGAAAACCTGAGCAACGAGAGACAGACAGTGGGTACCTGTCAGGGTAGCCCTCAGAGTTGAGGGGACACATGTAATTGACCTCCTTGAGGTTGACATTGGAGAAGACAAGTTTGTGGTTGCTGGAGTAAATGACAGTGGGCCGGTCGGAGCAGGCAAACACGTTGGAGGTGGAGAGGGATCGGAAGGTTCGCAGGACGGTAGGCTGCGTGCCGAGGGTCACCTTCTTACGCTCGTTGAGGACACCTGTACGGAAACATACGCTAATTGAGCCGCGGGTCCCGTCGCCGCGGCAACACGTCAAACAGGTGGCAGCGGCGTGCCCACATCTGACCTGTCTGGAGATCCAGACCGAAGTAGAAGAGTGCTCCATCCCCCAGTGCGCACAGCAGGTAGTGGCAGCCCTCAAACGTGGTCATCAGGATGGAGCGAGGGATGATCTCTGCACCACAGGGACAGAGGGACATTAAGAGACTCAAAAGGCAGGGGAATAGAGAGAACTCATTAAGATGTTAAACTTAACGGCTGAGCACAAAAAAGGCCTTAGTATTAAAATGCTGGTTGTTATTTGATTCCTATTAAAATGCAGCCACAGCTGAAAATGCAATTGCAATGTAATTTTATTTATATAGCGCGTTATCACAACATTACATTGTCTCAATGCGCTTCACATTTCTGCCACATAAATACCGCCCCAGTGAGTAAGCCGAT
>JAODKE010000007.1:13716750-13753984 GCA_026779605.1 Mormyrus hasselquistii | reverse complement strand
TCTGACTGTATACCTGCATGCGTAACAGGCAGCGTTTTCTTCAAAAATTAGCATTTGTCATGAGATAAAACCAAGCCAATTTTGATAAAATATGCAGTTACTGTGTTCTGCCTTTGGAGGGCAGTGTACAGTTGTAGGTCTTAGAGTTTGAATGGTATTTAGGCCACAACGAGTCTAGTTACTCCCATTGAGAGATCCCAGTCTGGGATTTTCACGGCAGGCACCTGATCTGCTTAAGCTCTCCAGAGTGGATCTCCAGGTAGTAGAGCACGCGGCCCACGGCCAGGACCACCTGGGTGGAGTTGCAGGCAGCCACGCTGATGTTCCTGCCCTGTGGTTCCTTCCACTCGCTTACCAGGGCCTTGGTGTTCTGTAGCACCAGCCTCACTGAGCCCGATGTGATCTGTCAAGGTACACAAACACAGCAGCATCTTTCACATCCAGTCACAGAAACACATACATCATCAACGATGTGTCTAAATATCAAAAGATTATCAGCCTGTTTACCGATGTGCTTTAACGTTACCTGGATGAGCTGCTGGTGAGCTACGTTCCCACAGTAGAAGGTCTGCTGGTTGTCCACAAACCCAGGAAGCTCAGTCTCCTCCACTTCCTCCCCACTCAACATCAGGACCCTGCAGAGATCCATTAACAGCTGCCATTACTACACAGTGGCACCCTACAGTGTCATTAATACAGACCGCTTCCAAACATGCTCTCGACAGCCTAATCAAAGGCTTGTTTGGAACACAACGTCGTCACATGATTACTCACTCTGAGTATTTATACCAAATGTAAATACTCATTTATTCTCCCAATTAACAGAATCATAAGCAGCACATCTGGCACCATTTCAGTATTCCTCATTTGACTGTCATATCATTCTCCATATATGCATGCAGAAGTGAAGCCTCTGGCATTTAGAGCAGACCTGCACCCCTCTATAGGCTCATTAGCACAGAGGCTTCAGCCCTCGCACGTATCCCCAGGTAGCGCTGGGAGAATAAACGCCCGCTGGCTGGGATCTCTCACATCCGCCTTGCCCTTTACCAGATCGTTAGCGATAGCTTAACGAGCAAATAATTCGACTTCAGCTTCAGGATCGTTTCAATTACCGCCTTACATTACAAATGCCTGGCCAATGGATATGCCTCTTGAGTGTTTGAGCCTATGACCTCTATTTAAATAGCAAATATAGGAGCCTCAATGAATTGTATACAAGAAACTGGGTTTAAATGGTTTGCTTATGCTTTAAAATAAAGAATAAGCCTTGTTTTAGAATTTGCTATTTAAATCTTTGCTGCTAAGGGATACTCTCACCACTATTTTTGTTAGTTATCCAATTGTGTCCAGAGACTTAGGGCATTCTATTTCAGGATATTGCCCTTGTTTGTTGACAGACCCATTAATTTTGGAGGTCAGTGCAGAATAACACAAAGAGCCAGACCAGCTTGTAAGGACTGCATCGGACGGTAGGACTGAACTTGAACGTTCTCACCTGGTCTGGCCAACAAAGGAGAGCACCAGCATGTCGTCCGTCTCCCGGCCAGCGACGGAGCGTAGTGGCCACAAGCCTGAGAGAGACAAGAGTCTCAGCACAGAGACATAGCTCAGCGGGACCTAACTGCCTGCCCGCCAAGAGTGCGCGTGACTGAGAGAGTTTCACAGCCCTGCTTTTTTAAAAAGCTATTAAAAGGAGAAAAGGTGCAAACAGTGTGTTCAAAATATCTTCCTACAAAATGCTATGAGAACCACCTGGGTGGACAAAGTCTCTGGTGTCAGCTATTCTGTCAGCCTGTCTGAGTCCCACATGGGGAACATCATGCTCCTACGCAGTACACTGAAAATACCACAGAAAACTATGCACACAGACAAGCAAACTTCAAGAATACTAACAATATTAACTGGCATGCTTGCATTAACATACAGTACTCCACTGTGACTGATTAGTAAAATGTCGACTTCACTTCCCCAGTTATTACTTGAAGTATCTTTTTTTGTGAGATAAAAGCTGCAGCTCTGCTAATGTGACCATGAAAACACGAAGATTTTCTTGGGGGGGGGAACCTTGGATAGCCAGGCTAGATTAAATGCTTTGTAAAATTACATATACATGCAAATATAACATTTTGTTCAGACAGTTTTTTTTTCCTAAAAATCCCAAAAGGTGTTCATATTAGATTAAGCCAATGATGCAAGAAATGTATAATATGTGCAACCGCCATTCAAAAGATTTCAAAAAAACCCTGCAGCACCATTCAACGTGATCGCACTCCTTATATAATGTTTTAAATGGGGAGCTGTATAGGGAATTGGTAAGAGAGAACAAGGGTATCACATCAAATTAAGCAACCGAGGAGTGAACAGGTGGTGAGCGGAGGACGTGAAGCGTACAGCACTGGCACACAGGCAGGCCGCTACTGACCCTTGATCCCTGGCAAGTCGATGCTGGCGTGTTCGTGGATCCCGATGCCATTGCGGATGATTCTCAGGGATCCCTCCTTGAACGCCCCAGAACAGGTGACCAACTATGGGAAAATGCAGGTGAGTCAGCCGGGCCAGGAGGCGCCGACGAGATGTAAGCCGTCTCTGCGACATTGGGCCAAAACGCTCAGCTTTGCTTTGTCTATGATTAAATCTCGTTTAGCATTAGTTAGCGTACACACAGTAAGTCTAGCAACATACATAAAGAATTTGACAGCATGTCACAGCTATACTACGCCGAATCGTTCTGACGTTAAACTGCATTTCAGCTTTAAAGGGCTGTTTTTGAGGAGACAGCGAAAGTATCCTCTGTGGTTATCGTACAAGAACAGCTCAGGCAACAATGTTAGGATCTCTGGGGAAAATACAGGTATGCAGCATCAATAGCTCCTCTTGGTAGCTACACCCCAAACCTCACCTGTCCCTGGCCCTGTCTCTCAAGATCCACCACACACATGTCTACGATGGGCCCCAGGTTCGTAAAGGTCTCCATCACTGCCACGTAGGAGCCCTGATCGTTACTGTCCACGTTCAGCTGGGAAAACAACAGAATGCCTTAAGAATGCGACACCCTAAAATAAAGCTGGATGCAGACTGAGACGCAAACACAAACAAACCACTGCACCGTTACGAGACCCAACTGGAAATCTGCACACAAATGACTTTATAACTGAATAAAGAAAATATTAATACTCTACAATTAGAAATATCATCACATTACACTACGGAATTTCAAATATTTTAATTACAGACTAAGATATATAAATAAAAGCTGCAGTGCTGTTCATTCAAATCTGGCCCTCGATTCCAAATCCAGGCCTTGTTTTCAAGTCTCCCAGGCATTTAGCTTAATAATTTCTTGCTCTAATTGGCCAGAGGCTTCACAACTATGTTTCAGGTAAAGGAAAGCTGGAAAAACAGCAGTGCTGGGCTCTTGAGGACCGTGATTTGAACAGCAGTAAACCAACCTTCACAAGCTGGGAGTCCCCAAGACGAGAGCCAACAAACACCACTCCATTGTCCAAGTATGTGAGGCATTCGGCAATGGAAGTCTAGGGAAAGAGGAGCATTCAGGTCACATAAAACTCCCAACCCCCAAACAAAGCTCCCCACCCCCCACACAATTAATCAGTATGTCAACGCATTAAGGAAATACCACCCCTTTAATTATGCAGGTGAATACCTTTAAGAAAAGCCCCATATACAAATCCTTAATTATGCCTAACTGCACCTTGACCACCTGAGTGCTCAATCTACCCAGATGTTGTTTATTTCGTCTCAATTTCCCTTAAAATTCTTATATCCAATCCCCAACCCTGGCCCCTCAAACACCCACCTCTCCCAGTAGCTCCACCCGCAGGTCTTTCAGTACCACCGCCCCGTCCATCAGCTCCTCCTTCTCCAGCAGCAGCATGAAGAGTCGGCCCTCCATGTCTCCCAGGAGGTAGCGGGAGCCGTTGGGGTCCACGCGGTTGTGACACACAATGGTGCTTTGCTGCAGTGAAACCACCACTGTTGTGACCTGATCTCTCAGAGACCCCTTAACTTCAGCACTGATACGGCTCCTTCCTCTCAAGAGGCAAGCACCCAATGGCAGGTTGTGAAAGCAGACAGCTCTTACCTTGATGGTGGGAGGGGCTATGGCCAGGTATTTGTCTCCATTGTGGTAGGTGATGGACTCTTGGCCGATGATTATTGCGCCACCAAACGGCTCTGGGACTGGAACACATGCGAACACATATCGACTCACAGATCATTGCAGAAGATCTGCTAACGAGTGAGAAGATGCAGAACCAGGTGGGATTTATTTAAGAGGTGTGGAACATCAAGAATTGAAGACTGCAAATTCATTACGACTAAAAACCTCGTCTTACAATGGAAAAATATCTGCATTACATTATGCTTCTAAAATATTTAGAAAAAAAAGAAAACCAAAGTAAGGCTGAAGCCACCACCTCACGTTCCTCTTCCTCCTCACCTGGAATGACCATTGAGGCTTCAGCCTCCACGTTCTCCTGCTTCCAGGGCCCTTTATTGAACTCCTTTTCCCGCAATGACACCTCATACGTCTTCACGTGACGTCCCTGGGGGTCCTGTAACGTCACATATGCAGAGGCTAAACCTTCTGCATCCACGCACGCTAACCAGCAACACACATGGAACCCCAAAGGTCCAATGGGCCTTCCGTTCATATACTTCCACAAATTGAGTCCCAGAGACATACTCCCGGGCGCGACCCACCCTCAGTAACTACCTGGTAAATGAAGCAGACAGTGGGGACCTGACAGCCATACAGGAAGTGCACGTCGATGACCTGCAGCTCCTCCAGCCGTATGTTGAAGGCTTTCAGCTCACGGTTCTCCCGGTCTAGGGGGATGACCTTGAACAGGCCATCATAGAGCCGCAACCCGATCATGCGACACTCCGGGTCCACGATACCGATGATGCCCGTCTCTGAAGGCCGTCCAATGCGATCCTAGCAACAGAAAAACGCACCATAAGCCAGCAGGCCGCTGCAGTAACACCTGTATTCCTTGGAGCATCAAGCATTCACTGGTCAATATACATTCATCCAGGATCGCTGTGGGGGTGACGCCTATCTCCAGCAGGGCACAAAGCAGGGGACATACAAAACCCAGACATACAGGGCTATATTCCTTTACACCGTACTGTCATGCCCTGAAAACACCTCAAACATACGACATGCATTACCCCTTGGGTTTCCCTCTACAATGCATGGTGAGGTATTAAAATGACTTATACTGCTGCAGCCTGACGGAACAAGGTGACCAAGCGTAGTCAGTACATGCACATACACAATTTTTTTATGCAAGCTTGGCCCCGTGAGTACCTGGACATTGCCGTGGGCCTTGGTGATGATGTCAATGCTCTCCCCGGTCTGCTTGTACTCCAGGATGCAGGCGTTGTACTTGGCCGTCAAGATGAACAGCAGGTCCTTACTCTCACCCTGCACACACAGTGACTGCTCTCAAAGTCTGACAGTGTGCTAAAGAGGAGCAGTGCACAATGCCACTGTACAAGCTGAGAACCTTCTTGACGGGCAGTTTTGAGATCTTCCTGCTTGCCCTCCCAGCCAACTCCACACCTCACCTTTGGCCTGAAGAGCTCCATGACAGCAATCTTGCCATACATGCCCACTTCCTTTACGGGCCGCAGTCCCTCTGCTGTCACCACATAGATCTCCAGTCGTGTGTTCTTGGCAATCAGCAAATTCAAATCCTCAGCGGACGTGAAATGCCCTGGAGGGAGGGGACAGGGACCACATATCTTTAACGAAAGTACTTAAAAGTATTGATTCTATCATATATAAAACTGTTGCAAAAATCATTTTTCATGGTATCAATTCTACTGTGTGCACTTCCGGTCCGCTCTGACCACTGAGACCAATGCACATGCCCTACACCTAAGTGCCATCGTGCACATGGAGATAATTAATCCGGAAGTATCAGAACTTTCACCCTTGTACTTAAGCAATAAATGGCACGGCTGGACTGGTGTCAGGAAATACTTAGGCTTTGTGCCAAATGAAAGATGGTAAACAACAAGACATCTGCACACCTGAGTGCAAGTGGCGCTACCGTACAATACAGACTAAACAAACATAGCTAAAGGACAGATATGATGTCCTTTTTTAATATGGGTTAAAACGTTTCTGTAGCCGGTTAAACACTCCAACATTAAGAAACTGGTCTGCAATAATTTTTACGGGTGGGCTGTGTACCTGTAACTAGATAAGATCTTTTGAGGTCCTGTTGATTAATGTTTATCATTTGGATTGAAAGTTTTAGAGGCATGTAGGTGTTAGAAGTGTTCATATTTTGAGATACAAGATAAAGAAAGTTATGTCTATTATGCATTGTAATATAAAGTAACATCTAATTTTTAATAGTGTTTATTTAGTACTTGTGAATATCTCTGAACGTGATTACAGTGACAGACGTGCAATGCAAAGTTTACAAGTTAGTAAAGTGTTCAATGCAGATAAAATTGCAATTGAAATAATCTTTTTACTGAGACATTATATATTGTGTTGAGTATAGAAAATAGTACCCAGTTTCAATACTTTTCTTGGTATTGTATTGAAGTTTGAAATTTAGTATTGTGACAACACTAAACTACCAGGCTGATTTTTGGAATCTCGGAGGATGACTGCTTGATGCGAAGCTACCAGGGGTGTGCAACTCCGTCACTGAAGCCAATGCGATACAGATCTAGATACGCTGCCAACAATCTGATATATTGAAGATACATATGAAGCAACTACTAATTTGAAACTATACGATTCACCCCAATGCGATGCAATTCATACTATTCAACACGATGTGATTCAATGCAATACGATGCAATAGAATATGATGCTATACAATTCAATATGGTACAGTTTGGTTCTTTAGAAGTACATTAAATTAACCAAAAAAGTGCTATTTTTACTTCACACATTTGAGTCTCTGTTACTGCAATTGAACAAGCATTAAATATTAATAAATCGGATTTTATCAAAGATGTTAGAAACAATGCATCCAGTGCACATTTTTTCTCTTTTGAACTTTTATACCAGTGCACCGATTCAAATCAGTGAATCTTACTATCCCTACACCAACGTGACCTGCTAATCCAAGTCTAAATCCAACACAACTGGTTAGTGTCAAATTTAAAAATGCAATAACTGTAAACAGAAATACAGTACACCAATACACAGCACACCAATTTCAAAGCAACTGCCTATTTTGCAAAACTGCATTTGAAACTGCCACGAGATACTCATTATCTGTGGAGACCAGTGCAACATCTTGCATTAGTTAATGTGATGACAATTTAACTGTATTAAACAGGCTTCAGATTCAACTTCAGAACTGTGCCAAATAAAAAAAAATGGGACCGAATGCAGTGGCTAGGAAATCTGACTTGCAACCCAATAGCTTCTAGTTAAAATCCCAGGCGGCACTTAACCCAATTAATCAAAAAGAAAAAAAATAGCCTTTAAAAAGGAATAAAATCTGCAAGCATCATGAGTAGGATTCCCAGACTTTTTCTAATCACTGTGCTTAATGTGAACTGCCTCGTCTCAATGTAATTGCGAGGATAATCAATGACACTGAACACTCTCTTACCGAGATTAAACTTAACAGTTTTGGTTATGCATGCATAGGTCTTTTGAACGTCACTCTTTAATATTACACACATTAACGTATTTGTAAAAGCCTGTTAATTTAAGTGTGCCGAAACGAAACAACTCCTAAATAAAACGTAGTCTGCATGAGGTGGCAAGACATATTAAGTTACCACCACGTTGTGCATATACTAAAATGCAAGCAAAACGAAAAACTGACGGCGAACGCAGCTTGCTGTCTCACCACTTAAGTGACTGAATGTGCGCCATATGCAAAAGCACGGTATCGCAGATAATAAACAAATAAATTTTAAAAACCAGTAACCGCTTGACAGCGATTCTCCCGAAACGCTATCTTTAATAAGTGGGCTCATTAAAGTAAATAAGACAAAAAACAAAGCTGCTGGTATTAATTCCATGTGAAACAATGCAAGGCCCTTGTACAGCCTGAAATAACCCGCGCAGTGCTCTTGAGGAAACGGGATCTGCCTAGCTAATAACCCCAAATCTCAATGTGACGTCTCCTAAAAAAAAAACAAACGAATTACCAGTAATGCAGGCATTCACGGCCGTGGGTTTCTGTGCGGTAACCACGTAGTTGTAAGACATGGTGTTTAAAGACAAAGCAAAGACCAGTTAAGTGGTGAATTTTGTTCAGCCTTCAGTAAGTCCAACCATCGAAAAATACAACACAAGACAGCATCGTAATAGATTTTATGTAACGCTGCAATACTCTTTGATGCCCCCTTCCGCTTGGAGGTCCAACTGCTACATGAGAGTTTTAAATTTGTAAATGGCCAATATATTCTGTGGATAAATGTTCAAATTTAAGTCGTATTTTCTGAAAAAGGCTAAAACAAATCGGAATCATTTAAATTATCAGGTTCTAATATATAATTAATATATGAAAATGAACATTGGAATAGCCTTCTTTTTTACAATTTTATTTCCTTAAAGAGAACCAGAAAACCTTACTGGACCACAGGCTTCTAAGGCTTGGAATCTGCAGTTTAATATTCTTAAAGGCAGGGTCAGGGTCATTTCAACTTTATTCCACTGCTCATATGTCTCACTCCATAACCTAAGAAGAATTTAAATTGGTGTAGAGCAGGCTAAAACTGACAATAAGTAGATTATTTTAAAGTGGTGGAAAAACATTAGGAATTAAATTTTATAGCAAACATTGTCTAAAGCGGACTGTTGGGCATTCCAGTGAATAATGCTGCTGCACACAACCACCCTTATGCATCAGGATGTAGTGCCAATCTCGGGGGCTACAAAGAGACGTGGGAAATTACCTGGAAATCAATATAGCTCCCTTTGTTGGTATGTGAGTATTATATCAAGTAAAGAAGTAAACAGCTTTAAAAATCATGTAACCCAGAGTAAAGCGTCCAAATAACTTTTGGGGTTGACCAGTTTTTGAAGTAGTAGCATGAACAAATTTTATGGGATAGAACTAAGGGTTGCTGTTACGGCTTTGTGACATCGATTAGATGTTAATAAATCTTTATTATATATTAAGTTTATTATCCTCTGTGACTCTTGGGTTGCTTTATTAAGGACAATTATTTACATACCGTATCTACGTACATTGTTGCCAGTCAACGTAATCATGGCATTTGCACAGCATACTTGACCATCTTCCAGGGTGGGATGAAACAGCTTTAAATTTACTAGAGCATCATTAGTGTTCCATTCTTCAGTAATCCAGGTTATTGCCTAATTGTGGTCCTTATACTATATCACATAATTTTTATGTTTACAATTCAATATCTATTTGTTGCATTATTTAGTGTGGCAGCAAATTAACTAGCTAGTTTATCAACAGTAGCAAACAGAGTTGGGTAAAGAGAGAAATTTATATTCAGGTTTTGAAATAGATGCAGCAATGTTACCCCCATACAACCAGAATGAAGGTAATTTAAAACTAATTCAGGTGCTGACAACACAAAATAGAATTTTTATTTCCTAAGCCAGTATACTTTCTAAAGTATAAAGTGCACGATCAAAGCCAGCATCATTCACAAAGCCTGCTTTGGTTGAGAGTGTTTTTCTATAGTATTTCGTAACTATCCATAAAGAAATAGTCTATTATTGATCAAATTCTTAGGGCAAGCAACATTTAAAATCACATTTTAAAAGTGTAGTATTATGTAAAATTTAAGAGCATTCTCTCAGAGAAAAGAAATATTGGAGACTGTTCTGGATTAATAGTTGGGTTTAGGATGTTCTGTCACAATACTGCATTATTTGGATTCGGTCTTACCCAATCTAAAAAAGATTATTTATCAATTGCACTTCAGCTGTTTTGCGTTGTTTAAATATTATTTTGTTGCGTGATCTAGTTATATATGTTTCAACTTGTGCAGAAATTACTTGTAACTGACCAGAAGGGGCCAGTATTCAACACTCAGCCAATCCAATCACTCTGCACCTTTGGACGGTACACTAAAATAGTTTGAACAAGAACTATGAACCAGGTACCTTGCTGAGACAGCAGTATTCAGAAGAAAATATAAATATATATGTATTTTGAAAACAACTTGAATAAGCAGCAAACATGTGTAGTGTAAGGCTCAGAAAGCTATGTGTCTGTGCCGATAATCGAAACATCGCCGGTATGAGTCCACCGTCAGCCAGAGAGTAGATCTGCGAGCCCACGTACAAGCCCCTTAACCCCCAGCTCCATGGGTACCACTGCAGGTGACTGCCATGCTTGCTTTCACCTGCAAATGTCTCATGGTGAGCAAGACAGGGTAGACAAAACAGAATCTCCCCACCAGCATCACCAGAGTGTCATTACTAAAAAGAATATATTGCATGGAAACCCTAATCTTCAGTACAAAAGGCAGTAAAACAGAAAAGCCAGATAGCTGTAGGAGTTGTGACAGGCTTTGAATTATTAATTTTTTGAATCATCTGAGACATGTTGAATATTTGACAGCAGGCTAGGCTGCTATATTTTCTCTTCCTGTCCAGCTGTTACAGTACCTGAAAGCTCTACAGCTCCTCCTGCTGGCAAATTGCACACCTTCACACTATTTATTTAGAAAGAGCTGAGAAACTCACTGGCCAGATGTCTCCTTTAGGATTATAGGAATACATTTCCTACATTTAATTCATGATAATTCTCCAGTTCTGCCCAAGGCAAATAGAAAGATTTTTTTGTTGTGGAACAATAATAAATAATTTGGTAATTCAGGTATACTAGTACACTTCAGTGATACCCAGACTTGCTACGTTTTCTTGCAATTTTATACAGTTATGAAATTTTCAAAGGACGTTCAGAACAATCCTTTGCAAGGAAATATTTACATTATTTTGTGCACGCTTTGAGTCAGTCAATCAGAACTGTGTGTGTGTGTATTTGGGCAGTGTGGCAAGTTGGACTGATGCCAAATTTGGAAATAGTTCCCTATAGTCATCATGTGTGTAATGTCATAGTGGTGTGTTGTCATATGTAGTGTAGTTGGTAACCATTGCATATAGTGTACGTGTCTGTGTGCCCACCGCGTGCATTAGGATAAAGCGGTGCGACGGCATGGTGAGCAGTGTGAGTATATCGTCAGTACGACTGGTATAGGTGTAATAAAGGCCACTTGAGGTTAAACCTGCACCTGTCTTGCTCTTATTATTGATCGGCATGGCTCAGAGACCCACCTTTACAATGGTGTCAGAAGTAGGATCGGAGGAAGACTATAACCACTTCCTACAATGACAACTGACTTGCTACAGTGGTGGTGGGAAGCAGTGGAGAACCCCGGTAACTGAGCAGCCTTCCTGAGGCAACCTGATGGATGCAGCCAGACCCACCCTCACCACCACAGTCACCAGCAACACAGACCTAAGTTCTGCCCAGATTTAGCCAGACACTTACCCAGCAGGATTGCAGCTACTGCATGACCCAACAGGAACTGCTGGCCATGGTGCAGGCGTGTAAACACTTCTGTCCCTACCTCTGTAGTCAGTGGTTCCGGTTGTGCTTGGACCATGCATCACTGGCGTGGCTTCTTAACTTCCACAACCCAGAGGGACAGCTGGCCAGGTTAGAGGTATTGGTTGAGATCCAATCTGAAGTGCAACATTGCACTGAAAAGTTGCAAGGAAACACAGACCACTTGTCTCGCCGTCACTGCCACAAAGTGTGAGTGAGATCAGTTAGCTGTGGCAGTAGTCAGCATAGCAGCGGACGACCAGGCCCACCAGGATTTCGAATGCCAGTGGGTTATCACAGAGCAGAGCAGAAACCCCATGCTAGCCAGGGTGAAGGGGCTAAAACATTTTTACTCTGTCATAGGAAAAAAACATAGCAAGTTTTGCAATTTTAATGATTATTCATTTTCAAGATCATCTAGTATATATTTAAAAATAAGTTTAAAGTTTACCTCCGTCGCATTTGCTTGAGCACTCTATGCGCTAATAATCATTTTTTCCTTTGCTGTTTAAATTACTCATAGACGGATTTGTGAGAAATACATGTTGAACTCCTTTCTTTGTTTCATAAATAACCCAAAATGTATTACAATGAAATGAAATTGTAATATTAGAAAAAAAAATACCTAGCTGTCATTATATTCTTGTCAAGTCCAGACCATGCCCCCGCCGGACGAACCCACCCTCCTAATCTGCGAGATCGATTACACATGTGCTAGCAGTAATATGAGGCGGCGCCTCACTCACCTCGGGGCGAGGTATTGTTGTCTTCATGCGACCTACTGAGCGTTCTTCTTCTTGTTCTGTCTGCAGCCCTAGTCCCACCCTGTCGTGTCCACTCCTTGAATCCCCGGAACCTCTACTCCAGCTGGCCCCTACTGGTTTTGGTTTTAGTTGCTAATTAAACCTGTCCACGGATTCCCCGATCTCCCGAGTGTTCTGTGCCTCGTAAAAGAATACCTCGCTGTGATCAATATGGATCCAGGGGACATCCTGCAGCGGCTGCAAGATGCTATGGATCAGGTCGATCACCTGACCACGCTGGTGGGACAACTCCAGCAGAACGCGGCAGCGTCTGCTCGACTGCCGGTTATGCCTCCCCGTGCCTCGGGTCGGATCTCCATCGCCATCCCGGAACGATATGACGGGAACCCCGACCACTGTCGGGCGTTCCTGATGGTCTGTACATCGACCATCACCCAGGCATATTCCGGGATGACAATGACCAGGTTCATTTCGTTGTGTCGCTCCTGACCGGTAAGGCACGAGAGTGGGCGACAGCCCTCTGGATTGGAAAGAGTCCGGTCTTCGATTCCGTTGCAGCTTTCCAGCAGGTGTTTAGCGCCGTCTTAGACCACCTGGCTGGTGAAACGGAATCTGGGGGACCAACTCCTTGACCTCCACCAGGGAAACAAGTCCGCGGCGGACTTTGCACTGGAGTTTAAGGCGCTGGCGGCTGGTCTTGACTGGTCGGAGTCCTCTCTCCAGGTGCTTTATCGACGTGCCCTCAACCCCGAGCTGCAGGCGGAGCTTGCCTGCCGGGGTGAGGTGCGAAATTTCAATGACTATGTCCAGCTGCCTATCGTGTTGGACAACATTGTGCGAGAACAATGCCAAGCCTGGTCGCGTGCGGAAGCTCCGCGCACTCTGCACCCCCCCAGTGTCATGGAGGTCAAACCTATGCAGTTAGGACGTGCCCCGCTCACGCCGGCAGAGAGACAACGCCGACTGCAGCAACAGCCTTGCCTCTACTGCGGCGGGCCACCTGATCCGGGTCTGCCTAACCCGTCCATCTCGCCGACCCTATTCGCCGAACCAGGTAGGAGTCGTACAAGCCATCAGTTGGTCCGCAGCTCAGGTGATTGTCCCGGTCCTTCTCTCCCGGCCAGGCAGTCGGTTACTTCACCGCGCCTTGGTGGACTCTGGAGCTGTGGGTAATTTCATAGATCTGACCCTGGCTGCACATCATGCGATCCCCCTGGAACCTCTAGCCCAACTGCTTCGAGTCCGTGGCGCGGATGGCTCCCCGCTAACCTCGGGCTGCGTGCTGCAGCAAACGCTTCCGATCTCCATGCAGGTGGGAGTCTTCCACACCGAAGAGCTTCGGTTTCTGGTACCACCGGTGGTTAGGGACGGTGTAATCCTGGGTCACCCCTGGCTGAGACTGCACAATCCTCATATTGACTGGGTGCAGGGAGACATCGCCACTTGGTCATCTCCCTGCTTTACCCAGTGCCTCTCTCTCCCGTGTCGAGTCTCCTCGGTCGAGAGTCCCCTTCCAGAGGACTTTACCCACATCCCGCGTGAGTATATGGATTTCGCAGACGTGTTCAGTAAGTCCCAGGCCTTCCATCTACCACCCCACCGACCTTCCGACTGTGCAATCAACCTAGAAGAGGGACAATCCTGGCCAAAGGGACATTTATACGCCCTTTCGCAACCAGAAGAAGACGCCCTGCATGTTTACGTGCGTGAAGCACTCGCTCAAGATATCATTCGCCCATCCACCTCCCCTATCACCACCAGGTTTTTCTTTGTAAAAAAGCAGGACGGGGGTCTCCGACCCTGTGTTGATTACCGGGGACTGAATGCCATCACCTGTAAGCAACGAGAGTCTCTACCCCTCATTCCCTCTGCTCTTGAACGACTGCACTCCACTAAGGTTTTTACCAAACTGGATCTGCGGAGCGCCTATAACCTGATCCGCATTCGTGAAGGGGATGAGTGGAAGACCTCCTTCATTACCACGACTGGTCAATATGAATATCTGGTTATGCCTTACGGGTTCACTAATAGTCCCTCGATCTTCCAGAGTTTTATGTGTCAGGTGTTCGGGGACATGTTGAACTGTTTTCTCATAATGTATATTGATGATATCCTAATATACTCCCCTTCCATGGATGCTCATATCGCTCACGTGCAACTGGTTTTGCAGCACCTTCAAGAGAACCATCTATATGTTAAGGGGGAGAAATGTGAATTCCATGTCCACTCCCTCAAGTTTTTAGGCTATCAGATTCGACCCAGGGAGGTGGGTATGGACGAGGACAAGGTCCGAGCAGTCCAAGATTGGCCCGACCAAAGACCAACTCCAGCATTTTCTAGGGTTTTAAAATTTTTACCGACGTTTTATCCGAGGTTTCAGTGCAGTGGCGGCGCCGCTGACGTCCCTTCTCCGAGTGAAGGGAGGGCGGCTGCCATGGAACCCGGAGGCTGAGAAGGCATGGACTACGCTCAAGGACCTGTTTAGCAGCGCCCCTGTGTTACATCAACCGGATCCGGCCAGTGGTGGATGCCTCCGAGGTCGGGTTAGGAGCAGTCCTGTCCCAGCATGCCCCGGACGGTAAGATCCATCCCTGTGCCTTTTTTTCCCGTAAGCTGGCCGATGCCGAGAGGAATTAGGACATCGGAAACCGTAAACTTCTGGCCATCAAGGAGGCCCTCGAGGAGTGGCGTTACTGGCTAGAGGGAGCGCAACACCTTTTCCAAGTGTTGACCGACCACCGGAATCTCGAATATCGACATAATTCTCGACAAGCCAGGTGGGCTCTATTCTTTGCCTATTTCCAGTTCATGGTGTCGTGCATTCCGGGATCCCTGGGATTTGGACTGTGAGATCCGAGATTGGCACCAGAACCAGCCCACGTCCCTGGAGTGCCCCCCGGGTAAGCTATTCATTCCGGACACGTACCGTCAGATGCAGTGGGTCCACACCTCCCTCAGCTCAGGTCACCCGGGAGTCGCCACCACATCCCGTCTGGTTGCCCGCCAATACTGGTGGCCAAATATGAGGGAAGAGGTGGAGGAATACGTTCTCTCCTGCCCCACGTATGCACATCACAAGGTGGATTGACAGCCCCCTGCCTGACTACTCCAGCCCCTGCCTACTCCCCTACGCCCATGGTCCCACGTCTCCCTGGATTTCATGACGGATCTGCCCCGCTTGCACGGAAACATGATCGGTTTTCGCGAATGTGCCGACTCGTCCCCCTGACAAAGTTGCCCTCGGCTACGGAGTTTGCGGAGCACCGAGGTCCTCCACTGTGCCCGGGTCAGAGAGTCTGGCTCGCGACCTGCAATTTACGCTTACCGGGATGCCATAACATGGCTCCACGCTATGTCGGCCTGTATCGCATCGTCCAGCGGATGGGTCCCGTCCCCTATCGACTCCAGCTCCCCCGGTTTTATCACATCTCCCCGGTTTTCCACAGATCCCTGCTCAAGCCGGTCCGATACAGCCTAAGCCACCCACTAGATACAAGGACCGGTCCCACGCCCGTGGGAGACGACATGTATGCTGTCAACGCCCTGCTGGATTCCAGTCGCCGCCAAGGACGCCTCCAGTACTTAGTGGACTGGGAGGGTTACGGTCCGGAAGAGCGCTCCTGGGTCCCGGCCACCGACATTTTAGATCCCGATCTGGTGTCCTCCTTCCATCAAGCACATCCCGATAAGCCAGGACCCCAACCACGGGGACAGCCCCGTCGATCTCCCCAGCATGGGGGGTTCTGTCAGGTCCGGACCACGCCCCCGCCGGACGGACCCACCCTCTTAATCCACGAGATCAACTACACATGTGCTAGCAGTAATATAAGGCGGCGCCTCACTCACCTCAGCGCGAAGTATTGTTGTCTTCATGCGACCTACTGAGCGTTCTTCTTCTTGTCCTGTTTGCAGCCCTAGTCCCACCCTGTCGTGTCCACTCCTTGAATCCCCGGAACCCCTACTCCAGCTGGTGTCCGTCCTCCCTGCGTCCAGTGCACCCCCTCGGCTTGACTTTCCGGGCTTCATCGACCTCCTGCACCGTGCCCTGATTACGCCTCTTGATCGCCCCTACTGGTTTTGATTGCTAATTAAACCTGTGCACGGACTCCCTGATCTCCCGAGTGTTCTGTGCCTCGTAACAATTCTATATAAAATACTTTATTTCCATCCTGATCTTGTATCTGTTCTTCCAACCAAGTCGCAATTACAGCTCGATTTAGCTGTGCATGTAAACGGAAATTTCTTGTCCCCGTGTATTTCGACAAATCAGATAGCGGGACGGAACAAACTCGGTTTAAACTTAGGTGCAGGTAGGTTATAGCTTGCATACTTTACAATGGAAAACTATACAGAGCGGAATTCATGCCTCCGTGAAATGCGAACACGACTTCGGCATGCGCAGAAAAACAATCAAAACGACATATTGTTTTACAGTGCCCAGCAGGCAGAAACTGTGGATATTAATATATGTTATATGTCCCTGGATATTAATATATGTTATATATATGTAACAGTGTAAGAGCATCTCGGGTAAAGTATCTACAGCAAAAATACCAATGAAACACAAACATAATCAGATA
This sequence comes from Mormyrus hasselquistii, assembly GCA_026779605.1. Lineage (NCBI taxonomy): Eukaryota > Metazoa > Chordata > Actinopteri > Osteoglossiformes > Mormyridae > Mormyrus > Mormyrus hasselquistii. The sequence goes on along the minus strand of JAODKE010000007.1, from coordinate 13,737,088 downwards.
TATTGTGGAGAGGGGGGCAGGACGTCAGGCAAATGACATTTGTTTTCAGTTTCAGTTTTCAGTTCACTTTATTTGTCATATACAAGTTAGCACAGGGTCAACATTGCAATGAAATGTGATTGATGAGAATAAACAAGTCTCTGAGCAATATAATACAGATAAATAAGGAAGACAATGTTATTGCACATGAAATGAAGTGACAAGAGTGAGCAGCAGTACAATTGTCAATGATTTAAGGTGGCAGTCAAGTAACAGTATTGCACAGAGTAAGAGATTTTACTTTTATTTTTTATAGTAAAAATAGTTGGGTTTTATAGTTGGGTCTTCAGTTTTGATTTCTCTGAACATACCGACCTCAGTATCTCCAATTCACAGCGTGGATTCTCCAGTGCAACACTGAGCAGCTTCCTGAATCCTGCAGGTCATTGTAACGTAGGGGCAGCCCTCTGAGGTGGCCATCTGAGCCGATTGTAGAACCCAGAGCATCACAGCATTTGTCTGTTAGTTTACACCAAATTAACCTGTTAAAAAAAAAATAAAAAATTTATTTAATAATAATACTTTATACTTTGCATGTTCTGAAACAGTCCAAAAGACAGGACCCCAAATAGACTGGAGACTCTAAACTGCCATAGTGTGTTATGTCAATGATTTAAGAAACCACAAATAATTACATTTATTAGTTAAAACAATTTTATAGGTGACATTGGAAATAATAAAGATATCAGAGCTGTACTGACCTCAGACTTGCCAGTTTACAGTGTGGATTTCCCAACACTGCAGAGAACATCTTTTCACTCAGGTCCCTCAGCTGTGAGCAGGCAGAGCTGATAGTTGGGGCTAGCACCTTACAGCTGTTATTTTTGAGTCTATACTGATTCAGTCTAAAAAAAGATGTTTTATTAATACCTATGAATAAGGTCTTGTTACCCATGATAATACTCCTTTCAAGTGACAGATGCACTCATTACTTAATTAGTGGAGTAGTCCTCTAAGATGCCTGTCACAGCCAACAGGTTTATTTCACCAAAGTGTTAAATTATACATATTTTGAAATGGCATTTTGACCGACTGTCACAACAGAACACTTACAGCACTGCTCTGGAGATTTTGATCATTAGATGTGAAATTGCCAACTCTGATCTTGTGTATTCCGTCAGGTCAAACACATCCTGTATTGTCTGTGTTCCCCCTGATTATCTTTTTGATACATTTAACAGTTTTCTTTACACTCTCTGCTGGGATAAATTAGCTCTCAGTCTGTCTCAGTAGACCTCGTAGGACACTTTGACTGGAGTCTAGAGAGATGCCAAAAAGAAAATGGAGGAAATGATCCAGGTATCCCTTTTGACTCCATAAAGCCCTTTTGACTGTAATTTGGAGGAACTGACTCACTGAGGGTTCTGCAGCTTGCCTTCTGTTGAGGTTCCTCCTTACGGTTTGGTGCTCATGAAATACAAACGCAGCCGCCCGAAACTCCTACACAGTCAGATGAACAAAGCTGTCTATTCTCCTATGAGATACAGAATCTTCCTCTTTAAAGATTTTTGTGAACATCTCTGAGTACCCTGAAGCATCACTGACTTTAATGTCATACTCTTTCAAGTCTTCCTCATAAAATATCGAATGTTCCTTTTGCAGCTTCTGAAATGCCAATTCACTGATCATCAGAATGACTTTTTTGTCAAATTCTGAAGCCTCTTGTGGGTTTACTTCACTGGCCCCATTAATGTTGTGATTCTTTTCTGATAAGCTGTATGAGTAAGAAATGTATGTACATTTGTGTGAAACATGTTGGTATTTCTTCATTGTATTCATAACTTGTCTAAGAAACTGTAGCTGAAATCCAGCAGAAGACTGGTATGCTACACATACAGCAATATATTATGTTATTGTATTATACAGGCTTCTTGATGTCTTTATGTGTGACATAATGCTGGTAGCCAGTCCCTGATCACCGATCCTCTTCATGAAGCTTTCTTCCTTTTGCTGATCATGGGATGCTCGGGTGTCTGTCAACCAGTGAATTCACTAAGGTGGGATCTGACTAGCTGCTCCTGAATGGGAGGTTACCCAGAGGAGGCTAAGGGGCAGAAGATTTTCCTTAATGATGGTGGTCAGCAACACATCCAGCCATGTTCTCTTTGTCACATCACATAGGATCTCATTGTTGTTGAAATTTAGAGGAAGTTGACATTCATCTACAGTATTCCATCAAAGGCGAACAGTATTTTGAATTCCTCACATTTATGTTTAATGTCATTTATTTCTGGAAAGTAATGATGAGTCAGCTCTATAGTAGAGCAAAGTTACAATTCACAATCCCACTGAAGGTTAAGGTCACGTATAGATATCTTTGAGTAGCTCTGAAAGTCCATGCTTTACAATCCCTTCAGAAATATTTTGTTCCTCCTTTTCAGATGCATTTTTGGTGTCTGTTGATATGTTTTTTTTTTTTTTTTTTTTTAAACATATTTTTATTGGATTTTGTGCTCATAAACATCCAACATTTCAAACATCTTGAACATATGGCAGCAAGAAAGCTAAAAAAAAAAAAAAAGACACAACTTTAATGACACTCAAAATAAGTAAATAAATAAAAAGTACAGGTTACTGTGTACGTTCCCAAATTTAGTTACATAATTTTAATTAACTCACTCTCTCTCCACTTTCTCAACTTCCCCATTTTTTAATAGTTCCAGAAACATCTTCCAAATGTCAAAAAATTCTGAAGAACTTTTCTTAACCACATAGGTCAGTTTCTCATGTACTTAACTTGATATTACATTGTTTAGGTCAAAAGAAGGACCACCAACATTCTTCCAGCATATTGAAATACAGCGTTTGGCCTGGAGTAAGCAAAGGTCAACCATTTTTCTCTCTGTATGTGATAAATTACAGTCATCTGGATACGTGCCTAAAAGACAGACCTTAGGACTCAACGGTATTTGGGAAGATGTGATCTGGGAAATATATTTTAACACTGAGCACCAAAACTTTAGAATCTCTTCACACTTCCACAAACAGTGGTACAGTGAACCTCGGTGATTGGTACACATAACATATGTCCAATATATTAGGATTAAATTTATTTAGTTTTACAGGGGAGACATATGTTCGCATTATCCAGTTAAATTGTATCATTCTCAATCGGGTGCTGATGGTTTGGGTGTGTGTCTTTAAACATATTTTACTCCACTCACTGGGTGAAATATGTTCTTGTGAGTTTCATATCCACTCCTGTCGTTTATTGTCTGAGGTCTCTCTGTGCTTCTCAACCAACATGTTATAAAACTGAGAGACCAGTCTTCTACCAAAGCAATTTTTTGTAACATGTTGATCTGTTTTAATTGACTGGTCTGAGGAGAATGAAAAACACAAAACAACTAAACAATGCTTAAATTGCCAAACATACCAAAATACTGGAACAATGAATCCAATAAACTAATCAATATAAATAAATGCCTTAGTTATAGATAATATATGCACTTTGGCATTTTGGATTCCTTAATTTTCATTTTCAAGAAATGTTGGAGGATTAAACTACAGTTTAGCTGAGAAAGTGTTAAATTTTTTTATTTTTCTTTATTTTTAATAATCAAAATAGTATTGGGGGAAAGGATATGATCTGGTTTTGACTTGCTGTTGTTCTGGCTGCAGGAGGTCTTTAAAGTCTTGCTGTGTTCCCGCTCTTTCTCCAGGAAGTGGAGAAGGTCCTCATGGTTCATTGTCTTTTCCATGTGCAGTGTATTCTTCAGATCCTTCTCTTTTTCAAAACTCTCATTCATCTTTTCAGCAGTGCCTAGCAGTGCCAGGTTCATCCATAACTTCTATAGGATGATCCTCATTTATATGCATCTTTCTCATGATTCCCCAGACGTCCTGAAGGGACTGAAATACACATGAAATAAATCAGGGCACAGTGAATTTTTTTTTAGGTCCAGCCTCTTTTATGTAGTATACAATCAGTAAGGGACTGAAACAGACACCTAGATTTTCATGTCAGTGTAATTATGGTGAACAATATTGGCCAAGCTAATTCAAATACAATTCAACCACAGACTAACTGAATTGTGAAGTTAATCATGTTCTCTATATATTCAATATTCTATTGCATAATGGAGATAATACATGCATCCTCAAGTCATCCTCACAGGTAAAGCATAGAACAAAAATGTTGTTCTGTTTGGATAATAACCATTCGTATCTATTCATATCAATTTATTTTTAGATTTGTTTTGCTTTATACTGTATAACACCAAAAGGTGGCATCTGTCAGGATCGGTCAATCTTGTCCCATTCTGCCCGCCCTTTCCCTGGTTGGCCAGTGGGTGTCAGTGGTCATCCAGTTCTGTTCTTTTTGTTTCCTAGGTTTACCCCCCTTTATAATCCTCACAGTTTCCATTTTTCCCTGGGCCGCCATATAGCTGAATGGGCTGATCATGCAGCTGTGAACCATACAGTACATCCCATATCGTTGTGAATCCCACCCACTTTGGCCTACCATATTAAAAATATAATAGTTAAATATAATAGTTTATAATAATGAATTCATACGCTACTTTGTGACACTTGTGGCTTGCCTACAAATTCAGTTTAAAGACAGACTTAGAGACTTGTATTTGTGCCCCTGAACTCTATGTTTGCTAAGCCATGGCATCAGCTTTATGGTCCCAACTCACACACCAGGTGAAGAAAGTCTTGGACCGAGAAGAACTGCCATGGTCTCACAGGAAACCTGCAAGATGCTGGAGGTACATGCAAACACCACACATTTTGGAAGGATTAAATCCCCCATCCTGTGGGGTATAAGGTAGTACAGCTAGCCAAAGAGCCATTGCATCATCCGAAACCTCCTCCATGCATATGCCTTAAATTATGCGTACAAATACTACCTCAATTAATATTTTGTCACTTTGATGACTAAATATGAGAAACTGAATTAGTGTGAGAGCTTTACATTTACCGCAAGAATCAAATTGCGCCGGCCTCGTTTCCCACTTACAAAGCCTCTATGTTGTGATGCTGCGGGGCTGGACAATACAGACCATGTTGCCATGCTCATATCTAACAAAACCATATCTACCGTATTAGTTAATTGTATTAACATTCAAAGCATTTAGATGAAATTTTGACATTTTGTCATGGACACTTTATAAAAGAAAATATTCCATCTTCTCAGTAACGTAAACCAGTCCAAGGCTACATGGTTCTTGGCATGAAGTTGTCACAACACCCTCAAATGGTGTGGTGTTCGCAGCAGTACCAGACATTGATGCAAGCAGTTGTGTTTGCTGCTTATATTGATACATCTCGTTATGTTTTCTACAGTTAAATTCGGGTGTTTTCCAAGCACTGGAAATTTAATGAAGAAGAAGATATGAAATGGCTTGTAGTTATGAACAATCTGCCTGCTTGGCCATTGTGTCCACAATTAGGCATGAAAATCTGACATGATCATTGAGTTAGTAAGTTTGCTGATATACAGAGACCTGGCACAAAAGACTCCTGCTGATCCTGTCGACCCAGCTAAGTATAATGTGAAAATCCACACTAGAGAAAGCCACCTTAAATCATTGACAATTGTACCGCTGCTCACTCTTGTCACTTTATTTCATGTACAATAACGTTGTCTTCCTTATTTATCTGTACTATATTGCTGAGACACTTGTTTATTCTAGTTAAATACATCTCATTGCAATGTTGACCCTGTACTAACTTGCATATGACAAATAAACTGAGAACTGAAACTGAAAATAATTAGCTATGTATCAAACAAGGCTTTCAGTTACTTATGTCTGATGTCTGTTGAACCTTCGTTATCTAATGCATTTGTGGTTTTGTCCTTTGGGGTCTCATTATACCTCACAGTTTTGTTTATGTAAGACTCAAAAGACTTAATCATGTTCAATCTGGAAATGGAAAATATTTATTTATATCCTCGGGTTTGCCAACTTTAATCAGCTGGCTGATGTAAAATTTTGAATTTACATTTTTTGCATTTACATGTAGGGGACAGCCTGTAGCTGTGCAGCCTGTAGCTGACACCTTACCGTGGTGGAGGGGTTTGCGTGTTCCGGTGATCCCAGGAGCTAAGTTGCTGGGGGCTTTATGCCTCTGGTAGGGTCACCCAAGGCAAACAGGTCCTGGGTGAGGAACCAGACGAAGTGCGGCTCACACAACCACTATGAAGAGAAAGAAAATGGAACCACGGAGTCCCTTGCCCGGATGCGGGTCACCGGGGTCCCCCCTTGGAGCCAGGCCTGAGGGTGGGGCTCGATGGCGAGCGCCAGGTGGCCAGGCCTGTGCCCATGGGGCCTGGTCGGGCACAGCCCGAACAAGGCACATGGGTCCCCCCTCCAATGGGCTCACCCCCAATAGGAGGGGCCATAGGGGTTGGGTGCATTGTGAGCTGGGCAGTGGTCAAAGGCAGGGACCCTGGCGGTCCAATCCTCCACTACAGAAGCTAGCTCTAGGGACATAGAATGTCACCTCTCTGATGGGGAAGGAGCCTGAGCTGGTGCGCGAGGTTGTGAAGTTCCGGCTTGATATAGTCGGGCTCACCTCAACGCATGGCTTGGGCTCTGGAACCAGTCTCCTCGAGGGGGGTTGGACCCTCTTCCACTCTGGAGTTGCCCGTGGGAAGAGGCGCCGAGTGGGGGTGGGCATACTTATTGCCCCCTCGCTGGGCGCCTGTACATTGGGGTTTACCGCAGTGGGCGAGGGGGTAGCCTCCCTTCCCCTTCAGGTGGGGGGATGGGTCCTGACTGTTGTTTGCGCTTATGCGCCAAGCGGCAGATCAGAATACCCACCCTTTTTGGAGTCCTTAGAAAGGGTGTTGGAGAGCACTCCTCCTGGGGACTCTTTATTCTGCTGGGGGACTTCAATGCTCATGTGGGCAATGACAGTGAGACCTGGAGTGGCGTGATTGGGAGGAATGCCCCCCCCGATCTGAACCCGAGTGGTGTTTTGTTATTGGACTTCTGTGCTCGTCACAGATTGTCTATAATGAATATCATGTTCACGCTTAAGGGTGTCCATATGTGCACTTGGGACCAGGACACCCAAGGCCGCAGTTCGATGATCGACTTTGTAGTCGTGTCATCGGACTTGCGGCCACATATTTTGGACACTTGGGTGAAGAGAGGGGCGGAGCTGTCAACTGATCACTACCTGGTGGTGGGTTAGCTCCGATGGTGGGGGCGGAAGCCGGCCAGGCCTGTCAGGCCCAAGCATATAGTGAGGGTCTGCTGGGAACATCTAGCGGAATCCTCTGTTAGGAGGAGTTTCAACTTCTATCTCCGGCAGAACTCCCTCCTAAGTCTTTTTAGCTTAGGAAATTATGTATGATCTATACATAAATGAATTAGTAAATCATTTGGAAATGTCCTATAAAAGACAAAAAAACAACGTTGTATAGCTGTTTCTGAAAGAGCATGGCAACGTTGTGAAGTTGTGGTGAGGACATCAGATATAACGTTGTCTCTCCTGTACCAAGGACCCTACAAAATAACGTCCACATGACATCAATAAAAAACGTTTTCACAACATTTGTCAATGTTCAGAGGACGTTCAAAGAACGTCAGAAATGACGTTGTCTATCCTGTACCGAAGACCCTATAAAATGACGTCAATTATAAACGTTTTCATGACATTTGTCAACGTTCAGATGACGTTGAAATGATGTCATTTTGTTAGCTGGGTAGTTCAATTCTTTTCAGAAAACACTTCATTGTTTAATACTCGGTCATGAGATATTTTAGACCACATTTTATGACCATGAAAATGTACGTATGCATTTTCTCCATCGTCAGTACGTTGGCAACAAGCCTGCCCACTTCTGTTGGCTGCAGTGGTACTGGACTTTCTTTACAGCCCTGATTTAAACTCCTCATAACCCTGCATAATTAGCATGCAGTTTTCCTCCGGAGTTTTCCTCATGGAGATGAGTCAAATGGTGCCTTGCGCTGCCAAACGTGCTCCATTTATGTGAATGCGCAGAAACTCTAATGCAGTTAACACAGATTTAACAACATCTTCTTAACTGGCGTCATAGTACTGATGAGCCCCGATTGAGTCAACCTGATTTAGTCAACCTCGTGTTCACAAATTACCTCGGGGTTAAGTCTGATTTGGTCAAATCCCCCTTTGCAGTACAGGCCACAGAAATACAATGACCCACCAAGGAACTGAACTGAGACAGGAACTTAAATACATGACCGAACCAGGTGACGACACAGGAGGAGTGAGACATGAAACAATTAACTAATCAGGGAGGGTGCAGGACAATAAGCAATCAAGTAACACACAAGTACTGGCGCAAGAAAACAGGCAACAGGTGAAACTATTAAATCAAGGAACTGTAAGATCAAACAGCGAAACGAAGAAACTGACAGAGAAATGAAATGTGGACAAGGCATAAAACACACTAAAGACTGGCAACAGGGAGGACAGGATGGCCAGTGACACCTGCTGGCCAAACGTGGAGAGGACACGAAAATCTGGGCCAAAAGTGTGCTTACCCTGATAGAATTGGCAACCCAGCATTCTCATTATGATTGATTTAAATATATCTTTGATATACTGCACATATAAATGTTTTTAATATATACATTTGCACAATTGCCTGGTATCTCCACAATGTCTTGTGTATGAATAGTTTTGTTATTTTATCTCCTTGTCACAAGTGTTTCCATAGAAAACATCCCAAAGATGTGGGGTTTGGCAAATCAATGTCTCTCAATACACCACATTGTGTGCATGACTTGAATTATGCAATGATCTGGCTTCCCCTCCTGGATGTTTCCTCCACTCCCTGTATTGGATGTAAGATCATAAGCTGGATCCTTTCCCTGTATCCACTCGCTGGGAGGCTACTGGTGCAAGGCAAGAAATAACCAAGTATGGGGTGCAACTCATTCCAGGGCACTCGCAACCACACCTACAGGCAATCTGATAAAATATTAATTGAAATATACATATTATTTTAAGCAATATGATTTTAATTTAGCATAATTATATCATGCCTGAGAATTTCTTTTAGTTTTACTCTAGTTCACTTAACTGAACTTATAGTTCATGCAGTTATTTCAGTTTAGAACAAATACATTTTGCAGAACCGATTTAGAACCTAACAGGAAATCATAATTTACAATTAACCATAACTCCATTGTCGGTCGTTTAATTTTCGCCCAAATATAGCCTACTACAATGTCATAGCACCACCTAGTGGACGAATAGGCTTATGCATAGTATTTTATGTTAGAGTCAAATGTTACTCCAACGAGTCACAGCTACTGAATTTCTCAATATTAAGACAAAAGATGTTTTTTTTCATTTATTATGTACACTTTACTTGAAAATATAAATGAAATTATGTGATGTTCATTAGTTGTTTTATAGACTTGTAATTGAAACCTATACCCCATAAAAGTTTCTTTCTTAGATTGTCAGTATTTAGTGAGATTTAGATTCTTAGCTTTACAGCGTGTGTCGATGAAAAATTTGGCCATTATTATTACTTACCTACTTGTTATAAATTGGACATCAAATTTTGAATTTAATTGAATTGAATGTTTGAAACATAGAATCAATGATGTTGAATTTCTCTTTTAGCATTATTAGAGAGGTATATAACGCTACATGATAGTTGCATAATAGCAGAAAGCGAATCATTTCAACAACAAATGATTACATTGAAGTTTATAAATCATACTTTTTATGGTAATAATACCAGCTGTACCTAATGTGTTTATAGAATTATAATGGTATATATTGGAGAAAATACTTAAGTTCGGATATATTTTGGACGCGGAACTCTGTCGCTATTCGCCAAACGCTGGTCTGGAACAATAACAACCGTACACCGTCTTCCGCCATTTCCGGTGCTTAGGCAACTTGCTGCAGAAGTACGAATGCAATTAGTACGAGGTATAACTCGGTGTCGGTTAGATATACAGTTTACGTAAGCGGTCTGCGCTAGACACACCATTTAAATAATTCAGTTATTTTAACGTAACTGTAAAGTTGTTTTTGTAACTGTAGCTAACACATCAGTGATGACACTTGAATATCTTCTGTATTTTGTATAACTGTCTTGTAGACTGTTCATTGTCGTGTATACGGTACAGTGTATATTCAGGTGACTAGTTCAGTAGTTTGATGTTTTATGAAATTGTGCCTTTAGCGACATGGAAGTTGAAAGTTTTGTCTCCAAATCGCTGGAGCTGCTACGGGAAGAAAGAGAGGCTGAATTGGCAGAGACTCGGTACTGTGCAGTTCTCACCCTGTCGTACAAATGAAATGTATCAAAATACAGCAATTTAATGCATGTATTCTGGCGCGAATTATTGCTGTTACCACTCGTATAGCCAAATTCAATGCTTGTATATGCTAACTGGTATTACATATAACCCAGCACAGACGTTAGATCAGTGTAAGTATAGTAGGTTTTACTCGTAAGACTCATGTTTTTCTTCTTTCCTGCTATCACGACTGTGGGATGTACATCTCACGGATTGTGATGCGGTTAAACCACGCAAGGAATATTTTAGTTCAGAAGTGATCTGCTTTGGAGGCGTATCTCAATACATATTAAAAATATATACCACCATCTTTAGCTTCCCTGCATTCATTCACGGGTTACGAACGAGTACCCTGGTGGGTCTCTGCTGCGACACCGCTGTCATCTGCGCCTAAAATGGCCGAGACAAGTCCTACAGATGAGAAACTTCCCCGGCATTATTTGTCAAAGTTTACAGATCAGTGGAGCTTTCAGTATGATAGTATCGAGAAATCAAATACATGCAAAAATTATGCGTTTTGTCGGCGAATCTGTTTAACTTAAAGTGTTCTTTTGTAATATAAATTCTTTTGCAATAATAATAATAAAAGCAAAGATTTGACCACGAAGACTCTTTTTTTTAATGGCTCACCAGTCTAACCGAGATGTACAAGCTTTCTGTAACCTGTCCCTGTCTTCACTGCAGTTAGGTTGACGTGTATATGCTAGTAGTAATAACATTTACAGCTCTTGCAGTAATTGGCTTTCATTTGTGTATTTCTGTAGGTCATTGCAGGAGAATGCCTCTCTTAAAGATTTACAACGCAAAGGCATTTGTCTACTGAAGCTGCATGTAGCCAGTGAAAGGACCAGCTTGTATGGGCGCCTCCTTGTAGTTTTTGAACCGCGAAAGCATGTGGCCTGTTCCACCTTGCCGAGCAACAGTTTCAGCCCCGGTAAGACCAGATTACATGAAAGCGCATGACACATATAAATGCTAGAATTATATGATATAAAGCTCTGAGAACAAGCTGGCCGTCTTGCTATTACTTTTCGATCCAGCTCATCCCAAACTACACTACCAGACAAGTTTTTGCACACAGTAAGATTTTCTACATTTGCACGTTACTTAACATTTACTAAAAATACACTCAGTATTCATTGCTAACAAATAAATTTGCGGTATGTTCACCATCGGAGTACCTTTATTAGCAAGAAAATGTCTGATTCATCCAAGTAATCTCTGCTGGCAGTTATAACAGCAGAGAAATTTTATGGCATTGTTTCTACAAGGGACATTAAATGGTGCTCTGTTTCACGGGATGAAACGGTTAACTCGTGCATTTAAAGTTAAAGAACAGGCTAGAATTTGACTATGCCATCACCACACAACCAGTAAACAGGTGTCAGAAATGCTCTGTTACACACTCCTGACATATTATGAGGGAAACTTGTTTTATTTGACTTGTATTTTCATTCATAGTTGTTCGCTCAACTTTCCAAAGCTTAGCAAGAATAGAAAATTTGAGGTTTATGAAATAAATGGAGAAGGTATAATAACCTGTGGTGTGCAAAGACTTTTGACCAGTAGTGTAGCTTTATTCATTTTAGTTTGTGGGATTGTAGGGACCACATCAGTCACAGCACTCCATCTCTTTCCTTGTTTACAAGATAAGCTTACTACATAACCTCAGAGTGTGTTTTTGGTCTTTGTCTTGTTTTTAGTATGTGTGTCCAGACTTTTGACTGCTACTGTATTTTCATCTGCATTTGCCTGGTTAATGTTGCCATTAGCCAGACAAACTTTGTTTAAGGATTATGGTGTTGCACTTTTCATTCACACTTATTATTTTTTGTCAGTATCTTTCTACGAAATACCCAGTATGACTGAAATAACGTCAGTGTCTTCATAGTGTCTCTTTCAATCTTTTCATTAGGAGACATCGTGGGTGTGTACGACACGGCTGGAATCAGCGCGGCCTCGCAGCTGGGCACGGGGGTGGTGACGCGCGCGACCCAGTCGGCTGTATCTGTGGCATTTGACGAGTCTCATGATGGCCTTGGTTTGGATGGGGAAGCCCTTTACAATCTCCTGAAACTAGCCAATGATGTTACCTACAAGCGCCTGAAAAAGTGTGTTGCTGCTTCGTGCACAGATTTCACTCGAGGGGGGGGGTTGTGTGTTTATTGATGCAAAAATGAGGCTGAAAATGAGGCTCTTTATCTGTTATCTTCTGTGATAGTATTTAGGCAGTTTTTTTCCCTTTGTGGAAAGTCTATGAGAAGCTTTGTCTTACCAATTATTAGCCTTGCATGTCCTGCATTGATGAATTCTAATACAATTTCTGGCTTTGCCTAGTGCCCTGACTGCCCTCAACAACTACCAGGGTGGTGTAGCTTCCAGTCTCATCAATTTATTTTTTGGCACTTCTCAACCAGGCACCCCTCTACAGTCAAGTAAGATTTCCTTTCTTAATCTATGTTTTTCATTGGTTATTTTTTAATTATTGAAATATCACTGCAGTATTGGCGCTGTACCCATGATCAACTTGATTTTTTTTTTCTAAGTATTGTGCTAAATAAATAGATGAATGTCAGTTGCTTTGGGGAAAAAGGTGTCTTAGAAATATAATCATGCTTTTATATGTATATTATATATAGGTCATTCCATTTTAATTCAACAAATGGCCTTTGAATGACCATTTTTGATTTAAATGAAATTTGGCAAATAAATTACACCTACCTACCTAGAATTGCTTCAGAATTGTTTTTTCCGCTTTCCAACAAGCGATCCAAGTAACTGTAATAGTAAAAATATTATAGCTAATAAGAAAACACTCAGAATGAACTTTTAACCCACCATGAAGAAAAGTCATCCAAAGGGATTTTTTAATAAACAAAGTCAGTCTTCAGTCTCCTCAACCATTAGACATTCTGGGAGTGGGATTTTTTTGTTCTTTGATTGGTTTTCTTTTGTTTTCTGATTGGCCGCCTTTTTTATTTTCAGGTGATGTGGAGTTCTTCAACCCTAATTTGGACGAGTCCCAGAGGGAAGCGGTGTCCTTCGCTCTGTCCCAGCGGGAAGTCGCCATCATCCACGGGCCCCCTGGAACAGGGAAGACCACCACCGTGGTGGAGATTATCCTGCAAGCTGTCCGACGTGGGCTGAAGGTGAACAGGAGATTTGTCTCCATGGGAGTGTGACTTCTTTAATGCTGTTGCTTTATTTAAATGGGAAAAAAATGTTTTTATTGGTGGGTTAGCCAACTTACAGCAGTGGCCATTGTTTTAAGGAAGTAACTGGAGATATTGTCATTTTTCTAATATCAAGCCAAAATTGCTCAGTTGACTGTTGTGATGTTAATGCATAATGCTACGCCAATTCTCTAGTGTTTGTTCAAAGCTAACAATGCTAATTAACTACAGCAATATTTATGGCTAACATGGGTCTAGCTGTCCTTTACTACATTTGCTCAGCGCCGATCCTGGGCTTTTCCACAGGTCCTCTGCTGTGCTCCATCTAACGTGGCTGTTGACAACCTGCTGGAGAGGCTGGTAGGGGGCAAGACCCGGGTGCTGCGTCTGGGCCACCCTGCGCGCTTGCTGGAGGCAGCGCATAAGCACTCCCTGGAGGCTGCGCTGGCCCACGGCGACGGCGCCTCCATCGTCGCCGACATCCGCAGCGACATCGACAAGGCCTTGGTATGTGCGCCGCCCCGTTGGGCTCCTTGGAAGCTGTAGACAACAAGCCATATGTTGTTAGTGTTCTTCATGTTCTTTGGCTGCTGTTACAGGAATCGCTGGTGAATGACCTGAGGTAATTTTATGGACAGTGTATATAACGTAACGTATGGGTGGTTTTATGCACACACACACTCACGCATGCACACACATACCCATATGTTTGTATTCATATCTTTGTGGGGACCGTTAATTTTTTTCTATGGTAAAAATTGTAATCGCAGCAATGACAACCGTATCCCCTACCCAGCCCTAACTTTAACTATAAGTAACCAAACAAAATGCAAGAGTTATGAGATTTTTCTGATTGCAATCGCAGATTTGTATAAAATTGAGTCCCCACAATATCAAAATAGCAGGTTTTTAATCTGACATTTGGTCCCCACAGTGTAATATATACATAACCCACACACACACCATGTCATAAAAGTCGAAGGCCTTGTTCTCATGTCTCCCGGGAGTCTGAATGAAGCCAGTCGGCCCATTTTCATAAAGGACTTGGACGTGCTGGTCCTGCAGACCCTCTCAGCAGAGCCTGGGCGTCAGCGTTCCTGCCTGAGGTCTGTCAGCAGGTTGTCACACACTGTCAGCCCAGTCAGTGGCCTGCAGGCAAACACTCTGTGGATTCAGCATCAAATTCGGACCATAACGTTTCTGCTTGCGGAGCAGAGGACACTATGTGCCCGGCTCATCTGTGTGCTTTTTGAACTGAAAAAGACAACAGGCACATCATAAAAAAGTTTTGAGATTCCATGTGGCGGTGTTACGATTCTGTGTTCATGACCATTCTTGACTGCTATACACAAAGTTACAAACATAGCCTCTACAAAGAGTGGAGATCTTTGGTACTGACAGAATACTCATTATAGTTAAATTTTTGTTTGGCCTAGTTTGGCCTGCGTTTGTTGCCCTTATTTGGATGTTTTTGTTGAGTTTAATCGTATTGGGTCCCAGTTTACTCACTTCTGTTTGAAACCCGATGGGAAGTGACAGGAGTCGTCGCGGCAGAGCTGTACAGTGTTAAACTCCGAGTAAACAAACTCTCAGAGCTGTACAGTGTTAAACTCAGAGTAAACAAACTCTCAGAGCTGTACAGTGTTAAACTCCGAGTAAACAAACTCTCAGAGCTGTACAGTGTTAAACTCTAAGTAAACAAACTCTCTTTCTTACCACTATGTCTCACTACATGTGTTGCTTGCAGCAAAATGGACCCTCGGAGATTTTATTTTGGGATAATTATATCTTTTTATTGCCTGAACATTCATCCAGTGAGAACATAGAATTATGACATCACATCAGGGAGCACAGACAGTGTTTTGCAGTCCAGACTTCAACACATTACGGGCCATTCTGGGAAGTTTAAAATATCTCAGCCACACAGGAAGTGGCTTAGCCATTAGAATGGCTGATAAACATAGAACAGACACAGTATGTTAGCCCAGTATTGTGGCTTTGTTTGCTACGTCTGTCTGCTTGACGGGGAAGGTACGGTTTATTGGGTTTCCTTTGATTGGAAATGTATAAAAAAAAAAATTAAAAAAAAAAGTAGCTTTTTTTTTGGGGGGGGGTGGTCTGGAGGGCTCATCTCTCTTCTGCTGAGGGTGGGATTTGAACTGGTGACTTTCTGTTCACGGGCATGGAAGCCGAACCTGTTAAGCCACATGGTCCCAACGCCTGTCTTGGCTTCTGGTAATCATCCCACAGACTCTGGACCTGTGGAATCATCGGCTCAGTCTGAGAATTTGTTTTAACTTTTGGACGCGTTTGGTCCTCTGGTCCTAGACAAATTTAGGACTTAAATTTGTGGCCTGACACTGTTTCTGTAATATGGGGGTGTGAGATGCCATCCAGGGTGTTATGCCAAGAAGGCTGCGATTAGTCGCATAATTCAGCACGCTATAATTTGCATCTTGGCTCTACGTGGTCGCTCCTCCATGTTGGGGTTTTGCACTTTCTCCCTGCGGATGCGGCTGATCGTCCCAACCCTTTCACAAACCCCAAAGCAGTCATTTTTTCCTTATCTGTCTGTTCTGACCTGTTTCTTCTTCTGTCTCGATGAAGGCGAAGATGAAGAGGGTGCGTGAGAAAGGCGAGCGGAGCCAGCTCCGGGCGGAGGTGCGGGAGCTGCGGCGGGAACTGGCGGGCAGGGAGGAGGCCGCCATGAAGCAGGCTCTCAATGGCGCCGATGTGATGCTGGCCACCAACACGGGTGAGCTGCAGATGCGCTAGAGACCCCATCTCACATTCACGCTCTCCTACATGGCAGGTCATGCACCTGGGTATTAGAAGAGGTCACCACCTTTAGCATTTTGGTATAGGTCCTTAATGACCGCGCCCCTGACTGACCCGTCCCTTTAAAATCTCCTTCTTGCAGAATCTGGTTTATGATACGTGTGACAGCAATTCTAACCTGGGAATGAGTGCTGTAGTTGCAGACGGCAGTTCTGTGTGACAGTCAGGCCCAAGGTCACCTGTCCTGCTTTGTCACACGGTGATGATGACATGAATGCTGCTCCGCCCTCGCCAGGGGCCAGTGACGACGGGCCACTGAAGGTCCTCCCCGCTGAGCACTTTGACCTGCTGGTGATCGACGAATGCGGCCAGGCACTGGAGAGCAGCTGCTGGATCCCCCTGCTCAGGGCCCGGCGCTGCGTCTTGGCCGGGGACCACCAGCAGCTCCCGCCTGTGGTCAAGTCCCCCGTGTAAGGCCTCGCCGCCAGCCCCTAAGCCAGGGGTGGCCCAATCTTTTCCACAAAGGGCCGGTGTGTGTGCGTGTATTTGCTGCGACTCCCTAATTAGGTCACTAATTAGGGGACCGATTGGCTGAGGAGTCCTCACACCTGGGTTTGAACAGCTGACCTAAAGGTCATCCCAAAGACCTGCACACACCTCTGCGGATAAGATTGGCCACCTCTGCCCTAAGCTGTCCATGCACTTTCGGGGTTAGTCATCTGCCCATGCAAAGAAAGCTTGATGCAGTGATTCTATCTAACCAAGAATCATATCTGTGACCCCTTGACCCATGGGGATCTGTGGATAGATTTGTGAGGAGGCTGAATAGTAAAGATAGTACTTGGGTGGTCAGAGTTGACATAGGTATGGTGTGTAGCTCTGCAGGATTGGCCTTCGTGCCTGTGATTAGAAGATCAATGGTTCAAATCCCAAGGTCAGCACAGTGCTTTCACCGTCAGGCCCTTAAGGAAGGTCCTTAACCCCCAGTTGCTCTGGGGACTGGCTGACCCCGTTTTCATAACTGTACATTGCGTTGGATAGGGGCTAAATATGTGAATGTGATGTGAATGTGTAAGTAGGTTCAGCCATGCGTCCTCCCATGCCTCGTCTCCCTCAGGGCGGCCTCCAAGGGCCTCGGCTTGAGCCTGATGGAGCGGCTGATCCAGACGCTGGGCGGCGGTGTGGTGCGAATGCTGACCATGCAGTACCGCATGAACGCCGGCATCATGCGCTGGGCCTCCGAGCAGATGTACCAGGGCAGGCTGTCAGCTCACGGCTCCGTGGAGGGGCACCTGCTGAGGTGGGCGTGGCTCGGCCGCTGCGGAGGACATGCTCCCGGCACTGTGGGTCAACTTGGAGGCCCAGACCTGGGCCTTGTTACTATGGAGGCAAACGTTCATTTGGAATGACCAGTATTTCATGAATTATTAATCATGTATTACTGATTCGTCCCATAGATTAATGCAGCTTGATGGAAACTCAATCAATGAACACCATCTGCTAATATCCAGAACACAATCATTCACTTCCTAGTTAAAATAATGCCAGAGCAGATCAGTCTGGTCTGTTTTAATAGCAGGCTGGAGTGCACTATGCTTACTGCAGTGTGGTGGCTGCGTTTGGGCTAGGAAATGGATTTGGTCTGACCTACGCTGGGCTGCTTTAGGCCCGTTTGGCTCTCATGCTGTGTCAAGTGCATCTCCTCTTGCTTCCCAGAGATCTGGCAGGAGTGTCCAGCGTGGAGGAGACGGACACTCCTCTCTTCCTGATCGACACGGCAGGCTGTGGCCTCTTTGAGATGGAGGCTGCAGATGAGCAGTCCCGCGGCAATGAAGGTGACCGCCCGTGCCCCCTAGTGGTTGGAACGTGAAAGTGTCAGGTCGACGTCACTCTGATGTACAGGCTAATGTCATTGTAATATCAGTGATGTCTCATTGACATGGCAGAAATCGAGTGTGGGTGGGATTGATGAACCCAGTTTTAACCAGATTATTCATCAGTTTATCATAGTTTCTGTAACGTAATAAGGCTCTAAATGACTTGTACTGTCATACACAGGAAGGCCTCTCTAGCGCCCTCTTTGGCAGTCACCACGTATTGCACATTTTGAGCTGTACTGTGGGAATGATGGAGCTCATTTGCTGTCGAGTCACGAGAGAGTTATGTCATTGGCGACAGGTGAAGCAGACGTGGTGGCGATGCACGTGGAAGCACTTGCCAAGGCGGGAGTGAAGGCCAGGGACATAGCTGTCATTGCACCTTATAACCTGCAGGTGGAGCACTCAAGCAGCCGTGCAGTTTACCGGCAGCACGTTGTGACATTTTGCTGTCTCGCATTTTTCTGCACTGAGACACGCTTTTTTTTTTCTCCAAAGGTGGAACTCCTTAGGCAGAGACTCTCGCAGAAGCATCCTGAGCTGGAGATCAAGTCTGTGGATGGCTTCCAGGGGAGGGAGAAGGAGGCTGTGCTGCTTTCATTGGTCAGATCTAACAGGAAAGGTAGGATAGAATTGCTTTTGGGTTTAGTAGACCTGGGGACTTCAGCAGTCCAATCAAACAAGTTTAAATCCAGGCTGTTACCCTGGATAAGATGAACAGAACTGGTGTCGGCTTTGATCGTCACATGCATTCTGTGATCCTCTGCAACTCAAATAATAAAAATATCAAAATAATGGACAGATGTGTTATTCTAACCGATTATAATCTGGTTTTCTTATCATAGATATTCTATCGCCCTTAATACAGTCATTAAGATAGAATGAACAATTGCTGGAGAGAGCTCACTATTTCAATTTTTTTGGTCTCTTCAGGAGAAGTGGGTTTCCTGACTGAGGACAGGAGGATCAATGTGGCGGTGACCCGCGCTCGGCGCCACCTGGCGGTGGTTTGCGATTCGCAGACAGTGCGGCACCATGCCTTCCTGCGCTCACTCGTGGACTACTTAACGGAGCACGGAGAGGTCCGGACGGCTTTCGAGTACCTGGAGCATGCTGTGCCGCAGAACTACAGCCGGGACCAGGAGACTGTTCGGAATAAGAAGGCCCAGACGCAAGGAAAGAAGAGGGAGACGGAGAAGAGGAAAGTGTCTGAGAAGAGGAGTACGGCAATGGATAGACCACCGGCCTCCTGCCCTGGAAGCAACAGGGTCTCCCATCCCAACGTGGAGGGGCAGACAAAGATCCGTGAAGAAGAACTCAAAGAGCAGCTCCTGGGGTTCACAGAGGACCCAGAGAGGAGCCGCCTGGACTTCCCCGCATCACTAAGTGCCCGTGATCGGCTGCTGGTGCACCAGATTGCGGAGGAGCTGGGCCTGAGCCACAAGAGTACAGGCACGGGCAGGGAGCGGCGTATCACCGTCACCCAGACTACCCCCAAGGCGAAGGAGGAGGCACCAGCAGAGGCCTCACCCCCAGAACCACCGCAGGCTGACCCCGAGGAGCATCTTCACGAGGAGACCCGGGCGGCCACCCAGGTAGACCTGAAGACCTTGCACCTAGAGCGCATGAAGCGAGAGAAGGCCAAGAGGGAGGAGAAGGCCAAGCAGCGGAAGGATCCAGAAGTAGCAACTCAGAGTAAAATCTGTATGAAGGCCAAGCATGCAAACAAAGGTGATTTGTTCATCGGGTCAGAGCAGTTCTGGACAGGAATGGGATGTAAACTGTGCAGTTTCATGGACTTAGAGGTTATGTGGCGTATTGAGGCTAATGATGTTTCTCTCCCCCAAGGAAAGAGCAGCATCAAAACAGTGGTGCCCCCCGACGAGGAGGACTTTGACGCGCTCATCGACGCTGTGGTGAAGGCCGAGAGCATCTGTGGCTTCATGAAGTGTAAAGCCAGCGTGCTGAGCCTGGGCCAGCTCTGCCCCTTCTGCAACAGGCGCTACTGCCTGAGTCATCACATCCCAGAGGTAGGGGCCGTGCCCAGGAGCTTGGGGGGGGCGGGGGGGTCCGTGCTTGTTATGACCCCTGGGCTGGGTCAGGTGACAGTAACATGTGGGTCAGCAGCCACCCTGCCATAAGCGACACCCCATCAAGCTCGCTTGGGGAGAACCTAACTAATAGCTCAGATTTGTTAAAATCTTAA
>JAODKE010000007.1:13665391-13716133 GCA_026779605.1 Mormyrus hasselquistii | reverse complement strand
CAAATGCTACTTTACACAGACAGACAGAACTCTAAACCTCAAACTCGTGACAGAACCTGATAATGTATAAATATGTTAAATACCTCATGCTCAGTCATGGTTGTCTGGTACAGACTGCTTAGATGTTCCGTTTGTTTTCAGTAGGTGATGGGCAGACTAGTAGATGATACCCAGTGTGGTGGTGATGGTTTGAGTGACTCCCCCTGTCACACAGGTGCATGGCTGCGGGGGCCAGGCCAAGGCTGAGACCCGGAGGCAAATAAGCAGAGATGGGGTTCTGTATGCGGGCAGCGGCCCAAAGGACAAATCCATAGACCCCAGCAAAAAGGCGTACCTGCAGAGGAAACTGGACTCCAAGCTGAAAGACCTCGCAAAGCAACGGAAAACCAAGCCAAGAGAAAAGGAGCAATGAATTATTTATTATAAATAATGTGAAATTGTGAAAATAAAGCATGTTGATCAATTATCTGAAATAAATATATCTACTACACAGACGTACGTAGTATGATGCTGTCTGGCCCCTACCTGGATCTGGCTGATACTCAGTACTGCATTGCATATTGGGCACTGTTTATATACAAATTCTTTTCACTATACATTTACAGTTGTGCGTCCTTGAATAATCATGTACTAATTGATTTGCAGATTTTAGCCAATACTTTTCCATTTACTTTTTCCCAGTATTGGCTCTTTCGCTTCTTTTCTGTATTTTTTTTCTCTGTTGAAGCTGCAAAGGTCCCTCGAGTGGCTGTTACTTCTCTGTGCTGATGGCATTTGTGTTTCTCATTCCAAAACATGCAGAGTCTTGCTCCCCAGCATCAACAATATAATTAGCTGAAATATTCTGCAATTATCACAGTTTGTGTTATGCCAATGACAAAGCGCAGCATCATTTTTGAAGGAGATGTTAAGATAAAAATGCATCGTTAAAACAAAGTGAAATGTGGTTGGTATGTAAAGATGATTATTGATGGAGAAGATTCTTAACAGTCATGCACTGTCCTCTTCAATCAGTGTGCTCCAGTCTCCAGTGAAAGATCTTAACTTGTGATTTTTCCCTGTTCCCATCCAATTTGAGGAGAATTTCTAGTATTTGATCTGATAGTATTTTTGAGAATCTTTGGTCTGGACCTTAGAAATGTTCATGAGGCAAGGTTCTGTCCCAGGAAGTTTAGGCCATTAAACTGGGGACACTTCGCACAGGAGGCCAGGAGGAGCTCTTAGCACAGGGTGTCCCAAACTGGTCCTTGGGCTCCCACAGAGAGCCCGCATCTGTGCTCTCTCCCAGTTCCCAATGGTTGAGTGGGAGCAACAATAAGGAGTGCAGACGGCTCTTCCATCGTATTAAAGAAGTGCATTTAGACGTCTTAACCTGGATCCATCGCCGCCTTCATCTTGTCATGATAATCTGCAGCCCAAATGCATCTCAGCAGGGCCCAGTGCAGCGCAGATAGGACTGTGTGCTACAGCTGATCAATACCTGCAACTGAGCAACGATTAATGACGGGTGCTGTCTGTGTGCCAGGAGTCAGCCGTAGCTTCTGAAGGGGCAACAGCACAGATTGTGGGTGGAATTAGGAGTTATCCCTGAGATAAACAAACAAACAAAATGGATCTAATAATATCCATAGGCCATGACTATAGACAGTCTTGTCTTTCTGTATTCCAAGTGATATAAATATATTTCCCATGCGATTGTTAAATTCTTCATAAAAGCAATTGCCTCCACCAGCTAACCTGAAGGTACCCCTCTGTATCCAAACATACTATTTTAATTATTTATAACTATTTATTCATTTCCTTTTCCATTCCTTATTGTAGCTTTAGTTACTGTCACCAATAATAAAAGTGAATCCTTTTTTCTTCAGATACGTTGATGCATTTATGTAATTAGTTGTATCGCTGGATGAATTTCCACTAAGCAGGCAGACAGATGTGTTTCCTTGTATCGATACCATCTGAATCGCATGGCTAAGTATCCACAGACACACGATATCACTAAACTAATAGTACGTCACTGCTGTTATTACAGCAATGATTACCATCAATTCTAACAGGGAGTGAAAGCAGTGAAAACTGTCTAGTACCATTTTCAAGATACTATGAACCAAACCAGAGATGTACTTGATGGGCCATCAAGTTGACTTCAGCTCCCAGTGACTGTACAGATGTCTTTCCCCCAGAATGCCATGTTCTCTCAGGGGCTTTGAGCCTCCCCACGGCATGCTCATTGCTGTGTTGACTGTTTCCATCCATCTTGCTGTCAGTTATTTCTCTGTCTTTCACCTTCATTTTTCCCAATGCGTTTGTGCTTTAAGTGAAAAACTCACGCTTGATTTCATCTGAAAAGTAATTGTGTCCTGATGGTCCAGGCATTTTTTTAAAAAGCCATTAATATACTTCTGGTCCTGCTTCTTCATTGTCTAACTTTCTCCCAGTATAGTTGCAGTGTGTAGCTTCATCGACCTCCCTTGCCAGTAAAGACCTACTCAGTCTCTCAGTATTTTTCATGTAAACACTGTACAGTATAAGTACAATGAGATGCTATAATTCCAACAAAGGTTTTGATCCAACCAAACCGTATGTATCTCCTACCTATGAATATTTACATGCGCTCTGTTGGTTGCAGCAGCTTTCATAGATTAACAGGCTTGTCATTACACCTTGTCACAGCTCTGTCCCACCACTCCTGTCCTCCCTGTTACTGGAAAACATTGTCCTATTTTCTTGGGTTTTGCTAGACACATGATATAGTCCAAGGCAACCATATTATTGATTGTATGTTACAGAGATGCAACCATTAATCCTTCTGCAAGCATCTTGTCCTTTGGTAAAAAGGCACCAGCTGTTTGAAAATGGAATACAAATAAATAGATAAATATAAATGAACATAGTAACTTATTAATATAGCCTGATTTATCTTGTTTTTACGGGTCACTATTACAACAATGTACGACCTGTACTGCTGCATACCGCAAAAAGCCCCAGGTCCCAACAGCCCATTTAGCACATGAATCATTAGGACTTGCTTTTACTGTCCTATTTCCTTGAAACAGTGCTTGGTAAACCAGGACGGCGAACTCTTGGTTTACTCATAATGGATTCATCATTCATTTTTATTCATAAGATTTTTCATAAGTGGCGCCTTCTTATAGGGATGTATTTCTTAATGTTTTGCAGACGTCGAAAAAAATGTGCAGATGTGATTAAAATGGCATGCATTAACAGGTCCAGTATGTGTATATATATATATATATATATATATATATATATATATATATATATAATGCAGTCAAAAATCAGTTACGCCGGGTCTGCAACCTAACTTGCTTTCTGTGTGAGATGCATAAAAGGGGACATTTACATGACAGTGTAACGTCCTGTAGAAAGTGACCCGACCCTGAAGTGGAGCCTCCCTGACTGAACGCACAAAGCGCAACGCCTCACCACCCAGCTAAAGCGCACGTCTGCCGGGCGTCTCTACGGCACTATTCCCTGCGAGCCGCCTCCCTGCCACGGAGGATCCTCTCCGCAGTACAGCGACAGATACGCCTCGGGTAGTCTTTCCCTTTACGACGGAATTGAGTCCTAAGTGCTGCGCCGGCGCTCAGCCCCCCGCCGCACACGCCCGAGCCGCAGAAACGCCGCCTATGCCCAGGTGCCGTCATTCTCCTCCCACCGCTCAGCGACGCGATACTAGGTGACCCGCTTCGAGCGCGGCAGAAGGCTGCAGTGTCCCTTCCGCTGCTCCTCCTCCTTCTCCTTTCCCTTCCTCAGCCCCGTTATATATATCTGAATCCCCGCCGGCCCCTGATCTCCCGACCGAAGCCTGGGAACCATGCCCTGTCCGGCGATGTTTCTGGTCGTCTTCTCCACCGTCTCGGTGCTGCAGTCCGCCCGGGCGCAGAATGGTAAGACTCTCCACTGTACCGCAGTCGAACCCTGGGGCTCGGTGGATCGACACCGGGGCGATCCTGGGGGAACGGAGGACGGATTGCGGCTGTATAAGATGAACGGATAAAACGTTTCATTAACACTGTTACGGCCAGGAAAACGGCTGCAATGCAAATGCCGTCGCTCGGTGTGTAATTGGGATTAGGTTAACCGGCTGCATACATGGAATGTTTTTTTACCCTTTATTTCAATAGATACCGTTATGTATTTTATTTTATTTTTTTGCACTCTTGAAATACATGCATTTTCGTTCGTGGCGAAGGGAAGAGAATTAAAAAAAATCTAGCGATGATAAATGCTTGTGGGATAAAGGTAAACTTATTAATGTCTTATTCGCTGGCTAACGCCGCAGGCGCCGCTTCCTTATAAATTAGCCCCCGTTTGGTTTTAGCTGCGCGTTGGCGTTTTTAATTTTAATATTTAATCGTAAATACATAGTTGTGAGAAATATTAACCCGCAGTTTGGAGCCCGTCGGTGATGCGGCTGCGTGGGTGTCGCGCGAGGCTGCGGGTCGAGGTGTGCTTTTGGGGGACAGTGTGTGTGTGTGTGTGCGCGCGCGCGTATGTGCGCGCGTGCGTGTGTGTGTTGCCGGCTGTCAAACTCGCCGTCCGCCAGGCGAGCAGAGCCCCGAAGGCGCCCTAGATGCGGGGCATTTGGTGGCCCGTTTGTCCTCAGTTCACGGTAGAGGCGGGACCATGTTGCACCGTTACAGCCTCTACAGGAAATTGTGTAACTTATGTGGCTGTTGCAACTAATACATTGATCATCATATGATAACGCATAATAATTGTCTCTGGGTAAACAGTTTCAAACATGTTTTTTATTATATGGCTTTTAAGATTTCTGTACAATATCATGTTATATGCATTTGTTTTATACGGTTGGTATTATCTTGTGTTCAGACATTATGAGGTTGCTGTCTCGGCTTTTCTGTCAGGGTTATTTTTTTAAGTTGCTCAGAAATGGTTAGTTTGAACAGGTTTTATGGGCTTGTTGTTATCGAAAGGCAGTGATACAGAGGTGAATAATGGAATCACAATTTGTATTGCTTTAATATAAGCTCGAGGGTCATTTTTACGTGCAGCATTTCACAAGGTCGTGTAAATGCACAAGGAATCGCAGTAAGTTTCGGTAGCCCAACAAAGGCTGTTTGCTGAGCCGCTAATGAAATCCCCTTAGTATTTTTGTTCTTGCTGACTGGGCTTTTAAACTGGTCCCTGGAAAATATTGTCAAATACTGTACGAGTACTATCATTCAGTCTGCCGTTCAGCAAGAAAAGGGCAGATCCCTTTCTAGCAGTAAAGAAGCGCGATGCGTGTTAAAAGTAAGGGTAGTGTGCTGCGGTGGGCCCTGCGACACGCTTACGGGAGTCACACGCTATACATGCGAAGAGTTGCTCCACTGCGGGGTACCGCACGCACATGGTGGAAATGTCACAGAGACAGATAGCGCTGCGGAAAACATGTTACAGAAATCCACTCCGGCCTGTACGTATCCGAGGGAACACTGTTAGGACATTTATGGTACAAACAAGTAAACAAGATATTTTAAAAAGGCTTTTATGAGGATAAAGCATCTAAAATCGCTTTTGTTCTAAAATGCACATTCTTAACAGGGTATGGTTAACACCTTGCTTTAAGTTACAGCTGTTTAACACTTCGGTGAACCAGTGAACTTGAAGAGTCTCTGGCATGATAGTGTACACATATCTTCTGTCTGTTGATCTGTATAGCTGTCTGTCTGTCTATATGTGATACATATAGCAGTGGGGGGTGTTCTGTAAGATGATTCTCTGGTAGCTTGTCATTCCAACCCAGATTGTAGTTGGGGGGGGGGGGGTTGTGTGGGATATTACATTGATTTCTGAACAAGGGTAAAACCATGACTAAGCGTACATTAATGAAAATCTAATGAAAGGCATTAAAAAGCAAGGCCGTATTTCTGCCAGCTCTGCAGAGCTGCCAAGTGTATCCTTGATGTTTAGCGAGAGGACGTGTATTTTAATCAGATCTCTGTTCCCTCAGTACAGTCCAGAAACAAGAAAGTGGTCATTTTAATCAGCGGGATGGGGGTGGCCAGGCCGTGGAGCTCCGTCTGCCTGTAGCCAGCATGAATGCTTGCGTGACTTATGCTGGTAATTTTACAAGCGGCTCGGTAACGTGGAGAGGAATTTGCAGGGCTTTGCTAAGAGACTTTGTTATGATATTACAGGAAACAAAAAACAAGCTGGATTGGAGGAAGGTTTGGGGGGTTAAGCTTGTCATACCACCAAATCTATTTCATTCTTCATCCAATATCGTGTTTTGTTAAAAAAATGTTAACCAGGGTACATTATAGGTCAGTTGGTTAATTGTAAGACAGTTTTGTAGTAACACACATGTTGTACTGTTCATAACTCTAGGTTTTGGATCTCTTTTGAGTGGGGGCTCCTTTTTCTGTTACTTGAATACATTTTGATCTGATCTTTGTTCTAGCTTTTTATCTTGTACTGGAATCTGAGCCCTGCTCCCCAAAGCCTGTAGATGTGCAGTATTGTATTGAGCTTAACGAAAGCCTTTATTTCTTTTCCATTCCAAATCACATGGTTAAGTCATTAGCGACCCTAAGGAAGGAATAATGCACTTTTGAAATGTGGTATTAAGCTCTGGACCCCTGCCTGTAGTCAATATCCTGTTGTATGGAAATACATTACTGTCCATGGCACTGAAGAGTCGTACCCTGAATTTTGACTATAACTTGACCACAGAGAAGCCCGGGAGAGTCATGATTTCAAATTGAAATCTGCAGTCTGTAATTACTTTGTGCGATGGCATGAATTGATTTTGCATATCTCATTATTGATAACGTGGCGTTTGTTTCCTGTTTTGAAAATTTAACACCACACATAACATTGCATGGTGCCGTCTAACACTTATTCAATGTTATTCTCTGCATTTTACTTGGTGCATTACTGCTGTTATGTGTTCTAGCCTAGTGCATGCCCTGTTTTTACACGTAATCAGAGTATGTTCTAAGACTCAACAATATACTGAATACGATGTCTTTTGACATTTTAAAGGCATTTGTTGGTGCACTGCCAATTCAGAATTTCAAAATGTGTGGTTACTTCTGTGTTGAGTGAGAAAACAGGAAATGTGTCGCTTTGCTTCAACCACATCGTCCAATTAAAGCCTTCTTGGCATGCAAGCTAATACCTACTATGTACAATATCCTTTCCACTGTTCTCACATTCCAGGACTGTGCACCAGCACCTACCTGTGCCTGGATGCTATGCCTGTGCTGCAGCTCTGAGTGCTGATGATGTGAATTGGATGGGGGGGGGGTCATCTGTCTTAATTGATTTCTTGTGCGGCTCATTATTTGAATGACCTCTGGAATTAAAGGTTGCCTCGCGATGCGTGCCTCTTCTTTGGCATTTCTCTCGGCTTGTGGTTAAAATAATGATGTGGCTTGTCTGCATCTTGTCCGGGGTCGAATTGCTTTACAGGCATTTCCTACAGGACAGTGGCTGCGTATATCTTTGCTTTATATAAGGATGCAGAGATCGTATTGGGTTTGGGATAGCATCAACCCCAAGCCACTCCCTCTAATTTTGTCTGTGCTGGTAGAGATGGGCAGCATCTATGCAACAGACATCTTCTGCGATGCACTTTTCTCATTCTGTTGGCCAGTTCTATATTTAGAGCTGAGATGCAGTGCAGGGACTAGGGCCTTAGCCGTCCTTTTCCTGTATGGGGGTATTGGAATCGCTGGGCAGGGAAGGTTTGCTCGTTTATCCAGGAAGAGATGGGACTTCGCTCATCAAGAAGGAGCAGGACTTTTGGACTGCATCCCTCTCCAGCCTAAATTACATTTTAACCTCAGTTAAAAAGTCACACAGTCAACAGATTCCTCTCTCAAAAAAAATAATTGTTCTGAGGCAGCATGACAGGGATTTCTGGGAGGTTCTGGCAGCTTGCAGATGGGGGCTGAGGATCATCAGCTTTTGTCAGAGGCTTGATCGCAGGATGTCTGGTGTCTGATCTTTGAATGACCTGAGGTCATAGTTGACTCGGAGTCTCATGTAATGCTCCATTCTCCAGGTTACGAAGGCCTCTGTAAAGTTATAATCTGCCATTGCTTGAAAAGTCTCATTTAAATTAACAAAAATGATCACAAGTTTTCCATTAGTTTTTCCACCGCACCAGGTGCCGTATGTTCGGTACTTCATGAAAGTACCAGAAGTATGGGACTTCAAGGTGTTGGTGTTCCACTGGTGTAGAAACTGGTACCGGCGCCAAATGACATCACAGTGCTAGGCGGGATATTTTGTACTGAATTCGAAAAATGGCTGTAGTATATTATACAACTTGGCGATGTGCAATATTAATACCAACGTGTTATGCACATAAAATTCTTACATTGCTAGTTAGCTATATTAAAATAAGGCTTTTTCTTCCTTTAAGTTCTGTACAGACATTACAGTGCGGGGGTTAAAGTTTTGTGAAAAATATTTTTACTGTTACTCTGTCATAGGAAAAAAAAACTTAGCAAGCTTTGCGATTATAATTATTATTCTTTTTATAGATTCTGGCATGTTTTAAAATCAGTTTAAAGTTTACTTCCACTGCTCTTGTACGAGCGCTTCTCTGAGACAATCATAATCATTTTCATCCTTGCCGTTTAAATCAGTAGAAGACTCGAATTTATGGTCTCCTTTTTTGTTTCACAGATACCCCAATATTTATGACAACGAAATCACATCACTGTATTTATAACAAAATCACATGTCTGGACACAGACATTTGGATGCATTCCTAGGCTGAGAAAGACTCACACCCATTAGGAAAATCGGAATGTTTTCAGATTCCCTGTGTGCCGTGTGATACGATTCACGTCCCTGTAAGAGGCCGCCTGCCAGGCCTCTGTGGTGAAAAGTCCAGGTCAGAGAGGTCCGTGGCACAGCAGGCAGATGCTAGGCGGCCAGGTGAGCAGACTAAGGACTTCTTGGAAAGAAGAGGAATGATTAACACACTGTATGTGGGACTGGGGTTGCCACGGTCCACATCTCATGGAATAAGGCCGTTGCTCCCCCGGGCCTGGCGGGCGGATGCTGCAGCATCCTGAAAGGCCTCTGTTCACTCCCCGCAGGTTTGGTTGCGATAGGCTTCCTCAGGTGCCCTGGATGTTGATTTCCACAACTCCGCAGCTACACACGAGACAGACGTCATTAAACAGGTGATTCCTGTAATGACCTTTATCGTCACGCCATGACGGCTGGGACTGCGATGAGATTCCATTACGGGAATTAGTCCATTATGGAAGCTGGTGGATCCGTAGCAAACGTCCCGGCACGATATTTTCCGAAGGCCCGGTGCTGTACTTGTACTTGATCATGATTCCATTGTGTTTGGAGTGGACAACTGGGAAGGCGTTTCTACACGTGGACCTTACAGAGAGACCGTGCTGTGTTTTGGTTATGTTCGTACCATGGGGGGGTAGCTAAGACGCAGTTCCCCAGGCTGCCGGGAGGTGTGACACTCAGTCTCGGGAGGGGGAACATCTTGTCGTGGCAACAACCTCTCTGAAGGCAGGAGGGATGCTTCCCATCTCAAACCAGTTACTGCGGGATGTTTTTTTTTTTTCTTGGGGTGGCCGTGAAGTAAGTCTATAAATAAGATAATCGGAGAGTATTTTAATTAATTTCCCCTGGCAAAAGCCTGTTAATTGAGTGGTTTCCTGGGTCATTGATTCAATTTCTAAGCACATTTATTAAGAGATTTCTCTATATTTTTTTAAACCCAGTCTAAGCACTATAGACAACGTTACGGCCCAGTCTGGCGGCAGCCGTCAGGAATGGTGGAAGCGTGATGGGGGGGAGAGTGCGCCTCCTGGAGGTTGGTGGGTCTTGTCCGTAAAATGGCTGACTGGCGCCGTGCTGCCTGTCAGCGGCATCCCTTCTGCTTCGAGGCTGTTCAGTATGCATGGGACTGCTCCCACGGGGGTGGGGGGCTGTGGGGGGGGGCTGTGCGGCAGCTGAAACAGTAACAGGCCCCGCAAAGCAGCAGTAATGTGCTAGCCTAGTTTACTCATATCACGGCAGGGCCACAGTCGAGACCCGTTATACCGGATCGGCTCTGCCGTACCTGTCCTGGATGTTACTCTCGATTCTTCTTGAAATGTGGCCGAGGTCTCCTTCGGCCCAGTAGCCTCGCAGTGTCCTCCCAAGACTCGGATCTCATCATAAGCCATGTGCTCCTGTCCCTTGATCCAGCCCACGCTGTAACGTGGGGATAATCTGTTTGACTCGGGGAATATGACCATACTGTAATCTCATTTACTTGGGGTCTTGCTATGCACATGACGTAAAAAAGTGGCCCGTGTAGCGTAAACTTCACTTTTGCCCTGCACTTTGTTTGGGGGGAAAAAAAGAACAGCCTTGTTCATTAATTAATTTTCTCACTTGTTTATTTGTCAAAGAATTAATCTGAAGGTGTAAAATGACTGCCTTTAATTTGTCTGTCAGGCACTTGGCTGATTTAACAAGTTCTTAATGCACAAGTTCTATTATTGGCCCCTAGCAACGGGTCTCTCACAGCTGCTGGTACGTTGCCAGGAAACCATCTCTTGCACAATCTCTGGCGGTGCTCCAGCAGGCCGCGCTGTACCCCATCTCTGCGGACCAGCGGACAGGGCTGAGTTCAGATTGTGTCCGCAGCTCGTCCTTGCTCCGTGCATAGTTTGATGCCTGGTGGGTGTGAGTTTTTTTTTCCATTCTCCTTCTCTGGCGCCTTGAGATTTGGGTTTGCCTCATACTCACTGTCAAACTCACACTTTGTGAAGTGGTGGGCAGATGCTAGGTGGCCTTATGGACCCTGAAGGGAACTGCCTCATGCCATTTTCATGCGGAGCAGGAGTTAGCATATCGCCTGGCCTCCTATCTGGAGGCGGAGAGGAAGTGGCCATGACATGAGTGACATGAGTATTCTCAGGAATACTTCTGCCGCACAGTTGTTGGTGAAACTCAAATATGGCTTTAAATATTGATGATACTTTTAGTGTTCCCCTGTATGCTGAGTTGTTGTCAGTGAGGCATAGTCAGGGATCCTATGAGAGTGTAATTTACCTGTGCAGGGAATGGTGCTGTTTGTGTTGCTTTTAATCGAGCACCTACCCAGAACACTAAGCGATAGCTGAACAGTCACCTGAATGTCGATTGCGCTTTAAATTTCCGTTAATCGTGTGTAAGATTGCTCTGAAATGGGTCAAACCCAGCCTGTTAGCTTGGGAATGGCTTTAATCAAAACGGACTTTCATCATTACAAATTTATGCACCTGGATATTTATACCTGTCCCGCAGAGCCCAGCGGCAGGGGGACTTTTCATCTGGTCTCTGTGTTCTTCAGTCACGCTGCTGGTCATATAGGTGTCACACCACAAGGAGCCGTCACTGGTGTGGTTGCCATTGCTTCATAGTAACCGGTTCACTCTTGATTTATCGGTCAGTGTTTGTGTCTTATGTGATTATAGTGTGTCATGTAACACGGCAGTATAGAGTGCAATGATTTCCTTTGGAAATGAGCTGTTAGGGGTTTAGAAAAAAATATTTCCAACACACAATGGCCTTTTGAAAGGGAGTTAATAATGAGTTTTTTCTTTCACTTTTATTTAGACCAGAGTACCTGGCAACTGGAAGA
Organism: Mormyrus hasselquistii; assembly: GCA_026779605.1. Classification (NCBI taxonomy): domain Eukaryota; kingdom Metazoa; phylum Chordata; class Actinopteri; order Osteoglossiformes; family Mormyridae; genus Mormyrus; species Mormyrus hasselquistii. The sequence goes on along the minus strand of JAODKE010000007.1, from coordinate 13,704,501 downwards.
ATATACTCATGAATAAGGCAAAGGATGGAGAAGCACTGCTTAATTCACAAAGGTGGTCTTTGAAATACACCTTTGACGCAGTATGGTACTGAATTCAAGCTGGGGATTTGGGAGGCTTATAGTTGGGAGGGGGGACGGTCCCTTGTAGTTTGTTGTTGTTTTTTCTGTCACTTCTGATGAGCGCTGAGAGCGAGGCCCGCTCAGGTTTGCGTTTGGCATGCGGCCCAGACCAGGCCCTGTCAGGAAGAAGCTTCAGTGTCACCGGGAGACATTGACCTGTTATTCATTCATGCATAGGCTTCTATCGCTCTGTCTCTCATGTGTTTCTGTTTGATTTGATACTTGCCTTTTCTTTATTTGCTTTTAATCACTGGCCTTTTTGTTTTTTGACTGACCCCTTTTGTCACCCATACTTCTCCATCCTAACCCCATCTCCCTCCTTGCCTTCATCTTTACATTCTCTATACCTTCTCTGCCTCCTCATCCCTTTTTTTCTAACTGCCCTCTAACCTCAACTTCCTGTCCCTCGCCACTCTGTTCCTCTTTGCTGGTTCCTCCTCCCTACTGTTTTATTTACACTCTCCTCCTGTTTCATACCCATCTTCGTTGGGGTCTTTCCTCCTGGTCCCTCCAAACCTGCTCTCTGATTTCACCCCCGTACCTCCTCCTCGGCCCATGGTCCCCGTCCCTCCTCCCCGGTCGCCCCGAAACGCTCCTCACCTCCAGCCGGGTTCGTGAAGTCACCCCTGTCCGAGACCAAGCTCACGGGGGACACCTTCGAGTTGTACTGCGACGTGGTCGGCAGCCCCACCCCGGAGATCCAGTGGTGGTACGCCGAGACCAACCGCGCCGACGCCTTCAAACAGCTGTGGGATGGCGCTCGCCGCCGGCGCGTCTCCATCGACATGGCCTACGGCACCAACGGCGTGAGCGTGCTGGCGGTCACGCGTCTCACACTGGAGGACTCGGGGACCTACGAGTGCCGGGCCAGCAACGACCCGCGGCGCAACGACATGCGCCAGAACCCCGCCTTCACCTGGATCCGGGCGCAGGCCACCATCACCGTACTGCAGAGTGAGTGACTGTAGATAGTGACCAGCTAGAAGCTCCCCCCATCCAACTCCCACCCCGTCCCAGTGCTCCCAGTGCTCTACCACCCCCGTGACCAGCCTCCCAGGAAGATTATGGAAGACAAAACAAACAAGTTTTATTTTTTGACACAGTTAAAAACCCATTTTTTTTGATGGTATAGAACTACTATGCAGAATTCTTGCCTTTCCCACGGGGGTCTTGCTGAAGGTGACCCCAGTCCCAAATGCTCCCCCAGTCCTAAATGCTGCCCCAGTCTCTACCCTCCTCCGTACCTGCCTACCTGTCCCACCTTCGCTAGGCCCCTGTGTGGCCGTCTGATTTATATTCTGTTTCTAACTTGGTTTTCTTCCTTCCATCCACTGGCACATCTGCATAAGCCTCCCAAGGCCGTATCTGTCACAGGTTTGGTTTTTGTTGCCCGGCTTTTGCGTCACGTGGGTTATTTACTTCAAAGGCTGACATTCCTTCGCCTCTTGGCATCGCGCTGAGCCCCACGGCGCTTTGATGATCTCCGCTGCTCCGCCGTGCCTTTTTGTGCCTGGGAGGGGCTGGACGTGAGAAGAAGACGGGAATGGATCAGGATTATGTAAACTGTCCGTTCTAGGTATCGTTCAGTGGGCTGCTGTATTGTGGCGTCGTGTGGGCACAAGATCGTTTAGGAGCCGTACATCCATCCTCCAGCTGCAGTTCAGAAAGACCATGAATACAAAAGTGAAACAACAGCGAAAGTGAAGATTCTAATCAAGAAACTTATAATACGTCTATATCACATTATGTCATTACTGAAAGTTACGGTTCTCAAATTATTTAGATGTAAATTCTGATGACTTGTGTACATGACAGGCTATACGCACTGTGATTGTGGGTAATAATAATAATTATATTTTTCTGTTTAGAGACCATAAAGTCTCCTGCTGGCTGTGTGGTATTCACTCTGCAGCTGGTTGTGTAGGTTTCTGCACTGCATCAAGATTCATAATGCAATTAGCGGCTTATGCAACAGGACTCAACAAGCTTTTAAAATGTCCTTTTTATGTATAATTAATTTGTTCTTCTGGCATGCGTTGACATTACTGCAGGAAAATGAGAAACAGATGCCTGCCTGCAGTTCCCAAACCTCCCCCCCCTCCCCCCAGTCGTCACGGTGATGCTTCTCTGTGAATCAGTGGATGCGTCCATAGGGCTGCATTGACAGCAGCGAGCTTAAAGGTATTAACGTGTCTGTGACAACATGTCCCCGCGTGTCTGCACAGCATGTCACACCCGTCAGTCAACACTGTGTCAGGAGGAAACAGGAAGTCAGACATATGGACAGTGGCAGGTATTTTACCGACAGCTTTGAGGCTAACTGGGCGAATGCCAAGTACCCACACGAATAAGAAGAGCATTAGCACCCAGCTAGCGCTAAGCTAGGGAGAACAGTCAGCAGGTGGCTTTTACATAATGAGGTCCTCCTTTAGCAGAATTTTCCTGCTTTACTGATTTTGACATTCCTCTTCTGAACAGGTGCGATGCAGAGAACCCTTTACTTCGTTACCATTGTGCCTTTTTTTTTTCTAAAAAATCAACAGTGCAAAGCCTGTGTGCATGTATGTAAGCATATCGGGGGGAGGAGGGTTCATGATGCGCAAACGTAGCGAGACAGACGGCACTTTAGACAGGCAGCACGCTTTTGCCGGCAGCCAATCAGAACAAGCGATTGTCCATGGGGGCCCTCTCAGGCTATTGGCCGCAAGGCACTGCAGGAGAAGGTGCCGTGAATTCTAATAGTAGTCACGGGCCAGCAGGCCTGTTATCAAGAACGGTACCAGCGTGGGGCTTTAATACCGGAGCCAGGGCTGAATTTGGAGGACTGTGCTTTCCAACCCGCCCCCCCAAACCAGGCTGGGATTCTGTCCCCTGACAGACCCGCCCTGTGGTAAGGGAGGAGCCCCCCTCTCCCCTCTCTCATCATACATGGAGTGCTCTCACAGCCCGGAGCTGACTGCTGTACTCCCTGTCGACCTTGTCTCTCTTTGCCTCACTTCTGGGTCCGTCCTTGTTGCCACCTGGGTTGTTTTTCTTTAGAGCAGCATTGTAATGTTTTTGTTGGTAGTAATAGCAATAAAAATAAAAATGTGGTATTATTAGAGACGCGGGGAAACACGGCTGTCAATTTATTAGGAGCGGCAAGGTGTCTGAAATGGAAGTCGCAGATCACGCTCGTGGAAAGCTAATAAAGTCAAAATTGTTTAAGTGGATGAGAGAATGTGACAGGCAACAAATGTGACAAAAATAAGAGATGCTGCTAGATTGTTCTAGATTGTTCATTTCAGCCCATAATGCAGACGCTACCCCCTTTATGATGCTTCAGCTTATGATATATTGACTTTATGATGGTGTGATAGTAACACACATGGAGCAGTCGGCTTCTGATCTCTTCCTAGTATATTGGTATATCATACGATGCAGGGCAATGGCAGCATTCGTGCTTTACGGTAAGTCTTTGTAGCGGTCACGAGTGTGAACATCTCGTAAAGTGTTTATATGGTACAGTGTTTTTTTCCATGTTTAACCAAATACAGTTGTATTTATTTATTTCCCTTTCAAACACTGGTATTAGTTACAGTAATTATTTATTTACTCATTCAGTGACAGTAGTTACTTGTTTATTTATCTGTCATGCATTTTAGCTTACGAAATTTTCCACTTGAGATGAGTTCATTAGAAACGTAACCCCGTTGTAAGCTAAGGAGCACCTGTATTTGAAATAAGCATCCTGTTGTGATGGTACTGTCTTGTGTAGAAAAGTTTCATTTGCAAGAAAGTAGGAACACATAAAATCATAGTGGAAGTGGAGGTTAGGTATGTGATATCTTTGCTTAAGGTGAAGGATCTATACATGCACCTGCAGCAGCTACAGCCCACTGTCTCTCATTTTCACAGTCATGTCGGGGGATCATCCTACAGGTTTACCGCCCCCCCCTGCCCACGCTGCCCCCAAATAACCCACGGAAGCCATGTAATCCCAGTGGCAAAATGTGGCCGAGGGCGTCGGAGTGGGCCGGGCCCGCATTTACCGGCAAGCCGGGGATGCGGGTTTCTCAGGAAACCTCCGCCGCGCGGCACGCCCCCGGCCAGATGGAGCCGGGGTGGTGGGCCTGGATACGAGCGGCGGCAGAGCGCCTGTCGAGGGAGCCGAGGCGATTAACGCACACTCACAGCGAAGCGGGGCTCCGAGGGCGCTGAAGGCCGGCACAGGCCTGAGCACGAGTGCCGACCCCCGTCTTAATCCCCTTTTAGCTTCACTGCACTAATTATCTTTCCATAGTTTTAAGTTACATGAGTGAGCGCATCTTCTTTATGACTAATGAATTTTTTCTGTCCCTGGTTTTACATAACGTGATTTTTTTTTATTATTATTTTTTGTTTAACAGTTTCTTTTTTTCTTCGAGTGCCTCCTAGGTAGGTGTATGAGCATTTGATGACCGAACTGTGTGATATCGGTGTAGAAAGAGTCTGTTTAAAATTCAAAGGATGAGAGAACTGGAGAGGTATGAAAATCGTCAGCTTATTCTGTGAAATCTGAAACAGCAGAGTTGTATGTAGGTCATGATAAAAAATGCCTTCTGGTTCACTCGGGTTCACTCGGTTGTTCTGGGTTTTGGGTTCGGTGACCTTCCTGAGAGGTGGCATCCATAGCAGTTTATATCAGATGATGGCCTTGATAATAATTCTGCTGATGTCATACTACGGGCAGCACGGTAGCTCAGTGATTCAGAATCTCTGCGCCCGTGGACCTCCTGGGCTGGCATTTTGAGTCCAGCCCCTGGCTCTCTGTTTGAAGCCAGCATGTTCTCTGTGGTTTTGCAGTTCTCCTCCCGCAGTCCAAAAGCAGGTTTAATTTAGGTTAATCGGCGTCTCTAAATTGCCAATAACGTGTGTGTGTTTGTATGTGTCCTACAATGGTCTGGCATCCTGGGGGCCCTCAGATATGGAGGATAACATAATGCATACCTCTTTCTGGCTTAATAATCTGAACTCCTTCTACAAACCCAGCCTTTCAAGAAACCATTGTACTAGATTGATGATCTGTATAAGCAGCAAGCAAAGACATGGCACCTGTAAGTGTTTTTGGGTGCCTTGGCGTCTGCAAAATTCATTAACTTAGCAATGAGCAGTAACTCAGAGGTTGTAATGTATGGATGTGACGTACAGGAAAGTGCATCATGTAATGTTATACCATCTATGAACTTTGTGACATCCGCCACTGTGCAAAAGTAAGCAGTTGAGCAGTCAAAGGAAATATTTAAAGCTATTTATCTGGGAAGTAAATGTATATTTGCTCAGAACAAAAAACACAATTTAACATGAGACCATGTGCAAACTAAGAATAACACAATAAACACTAGTAAAAATTTCTTCTGCTCTCCAAAAAGTTACTGATATCTTGTTGGATAGTTAGATGAAAACCTCTTCAGATCCCAAACCTCTCCTCAGGGGCACCTCAGCCATTCCATATATTTATTCAATTTCACCATCAGCTCACGTAATTAATTAGTTTAATTAGTTTATTAGCCATATGAGGTGTGCTACTGGTTAAGTCAAAAAACACTTGGGTGCATTGCATGGTTGTTGCAAATTCTATTGGGACTGCAGGAGAGGTTTTGAAATGGTCGTGACAGATATATTATAGATTTACACTAATATAAAGATCATTTAGACATAATATTCTTTGACTTTTGCAGAGCACTGTATATTCAATGTATCAAAATTTTCTGCATTTCTAAGGTTTTATTATTCCAAATCAAATCTTAAGCCAGTCAATCTATTGTGTTTAAACTGTTGAATGTAGTAGATGTTTATGTTTTGCAAAGTTTATCTGTTATGGACATCCGTGCTTGCCTTTCCCACGAGGCAGGAGCGCCCAGTTCCCAGCATCCTACACGCTTTGGAGGAACTGTGTTTCTTTTATGTAGCCGGGCCCCGTGTCCCCTCCCACCTCCAGCGCCTCTATTTGCCAACCGTTCACCATGCATGTGTTTCAGAGCCCCGGATCAACGCCTCAGATCACATGGTGCTCTCCGTGGACTCCCACAGCAATGCTCCCATCACACTGCAGTGCAACCTGACCAGCGCCTCCAGCAACCACAAAGAGAGTTACTGGATGAAGAATGGCGAGGAGATCGCAGGGACCCGCTTCAAGCTCAAGCTGACTGAGTACAAGTAGGGCACGCGGTCTGCTCCCCTCTGCAGCCACATATTCTAGGACAGTTATCGAAAGGTCAATTGCCAAGACATTTCTAGTTGATCTCAGCATAACATATCAAAGTCTCCTGCCCCCCTACCCCTAGGACTAAATATCGCCGATTGGCAAAACATACCAAGAGCATATTGTGCAAAAGTTGCACAGTAAAATAGTTTGGAGACTGACATCCAGCGGAGATTCGTGGCCTTTCGATTTGTCCATTGTAGTCGAAATGCCTTCAGTGTCGGTCAAGTAACACTAATCTGTGTGTGGCAGATGTGTTCCGTTTGTGCGGTTCCGTTTGTGCGGAGGATGTACGTTGAGTCATGGTGGCACCCTGAGATGAGAGTGACTACATTCTACCCGGCTTGTCTTTCCACAGGCTGAACAAACCAAGAACAGAGGATGCTGGGGAGTACATGTGCGTCTACACCTTTGAAATGGCACCTGACGCCAACGCCACCATTGAGGTGAAAGGTAGGAGTGTTATCCTGCTTCCAGCGGCAGTTTCAAACCCAGCAATTGATCCACCAATAGCATTCATTTGAATATGTAAGGTGGGTCTTTTCCTCATTCACCTGTCTGTGATTGGTTTAAAGTCCAGCAATCGAGACGTGGTGTGGATCCACTGCCCTGGCAACAGCTGCCAGTCAAGATACAAAATCCAGGAATCATTGATAGAAACTGTGTTCTGCGCCTCTATGTATATACTGATAGGGTTACTTATTATTTGGGTTTCAATTTTTATTGTCACATGTTCTGAGGAACAGAGGGAAATTTCTCTACAGTTACAGGGTTGAGGACAGATGCATGGAGGGGACAATAGGAGAAATGACAGAGGTGCAATACAGAACAACCCATAATGCAGTGAAAGACAAGACAGTGCAAGGCAAAAGACGGAAGTGGAACAATAAATATGCAATAAATAGGTGGTGCATCGGGGAAGGATGTGCAAATAGCCACAGAGGTAGTGTAGTACTGATACAATGTGGAAGTGGAATTTTAAAAACAGTGTGCAGTACAGTGCAGTGGGGACAGATGCGGGTCACTGGTTATGTAGTGACGTCATAGCTGCAGCGGGATGGTTCATAATGTAGTTCATCATAACCATATATTCAAAATGGTTATGCCCTGAAAATGTATTTAGTAGCCTGATTATGTGGGTCACTGCAGCTGGGTGGAGTCAGTTATCCTGCATTTGGAGCTGGATGGGACTGGCAGAGCTCCCAAGTGGCAGGACGGACAGTGCAGTCTTCCCCACTGCAGGACTACGTCCTACACTCCCGTCAGCGGGGACGAGACCGGCGCGAGTCGAACTGTCGCATCCCACAGCTGCCGGCATGTGAAAATGTGGGACGTGGGCAGAGGCGGCGGTGAGCGTGAGAGCAGCACCAGCTGAAGGGCACGGGCATTCGGTGAAGCCATTACACAGGACTGTCGGAATGTTACGTCTGATCGACGTCATGTGCTGCCAGAGCCGCTCAGCACACTGCCGTATCCTCCGCTGCTGAATATGAATGAGTGGCCCGTATTACCTGAGTTCACCGCACAGAAACAGGACAGGCTGGACCCCAGAGGATCACTGGGTTTGTGTTACTCCGCAGCAGCACAGGGTAGCCTAGCAAGCTGCAGTAACCAAATTTAAATGGGTTAGCAAGAGGAGCACAGGGAGCTATGTTAGCTGCAGGAGCACAGGGTAGTTGGGTTAGCTGTAATTGCACAGGGAGCTACGTTAGCTGTAATAGCACAGGGTAGCTGGGTTAGCTGTAATAGCATTGGGAGCCACGTTAGCTGTAATAGCACAGGGTAGTTGGGTTAGTTGCAGTAGCACTGGGAGCTGGGTTAGCTGTAATAGCACAGGGAGCTACATTAGCTGTAATAGCACAGCATTAGCTGCAGTCTGCAGTGCCCTTGACTTTTCCATCGACTAGGAACACGGCTCAGAGGCAACAGATGGAGGCTTGTGTGTGATGGTTGGGGATTAAGCCTCTGGATCCGGTCCCAGTCTCTCCTAATAGCGAGACTCTATTGTATATGATGTTAATCTGTTGTGAATGGGCATGTTTTGCAGCTAGGCCTGGCATTTTTTTGGGTGGACTGCTTCACCTATTATGAACCAATCATTTTCAAATACAGTGTTTTTCCTCTCAAGTCTTCTCTCTAGATTTCAAGTGCTGTAACATCACATTACAGTGACAAAATCCGGGTAAGGATAAATGGAAACCCGCAGTGAACTTTCCCATTTAGCCGATTTCCAGGATGAGATAAGAGTGATTCAATGCTAAATTATGTCACGCCGATGGAAAGTATCATAAGACAGCTGGGGAGGGTGGAGGGGGATTCTCTGAAACGTCCCTCTAAAATTTTTCAGAATATAATAAATTACTAATGAATAGGAAAAAAAGCCCAAATTAATGATTAATGACTGGACAGAAATGGCATAACGGCAATTATGTAATGTGATCCTATATGGTTCACCTGGACGATCAATGGAATATAGTGACTATCGTTGCTTCATAATCTGGTCCTTTACCATGAGAACCCTGCCTTGCTTCATAGGGAAGATGCCCAGGCATGCAAGAACGGATAGCTTCTGTCCTGTTTTGGGCACTGCCTGGCCACACTCCGCTAAGCATCTATGAGGACAGTGAGATTAAATGCTACCCCCTACTCGGCCGTCACGTGTCGGCTGACGTTATTCAGGGCAGAGGGCGCGGAGAGCTATAGCCTGTAGTCACTGCTTTCAGCAGGACAGCCTTGCTGTGGGCTCTGTCTTTGAGTTCACTGGTTGCGACTAAATTAAAGCATGTGTGCTTCACATTTATTAGAACTAGGACACCTAATGAGATAACCCACTTTGTCTGTGAACTGAATTTATGCTCCATAATGAATCCCTGACTGAGGCTGCCTTGTTGCTCGAGGAGATAACCTTATATATTATTATTATTATTCAACGACAGGCCATTGTCTTGCAATAGGATAACGCACAGCTTGCCTGTTTATGCTCATACTTAACACTGTAACGAGAGCTTAGCAAATAACGGGAGGTCATTTCAGAAGAAATGGAAAATGCTTGGGTAGTAGAATCACTCAACATGTGGCATTGAATCATCGAACAGCTGCTTTGTTTGATTTCCCATTAATATTAAAAAATTATAATCGTTTAAAAGAATCCACAGGGAATAATCAATGACAAATGGGCAGAAAAGCAATTATCAGTGTCAGTAGGAAAGAGTGGGCAAGAGTGGAGAAGCTGCTTGATTGTGCTTATAGAAAGGAAATTTTGTCATACATAAATAGTAAAAATGGAGCCACAGACTGACAAGAAAGCGGTTCCATTACGAGATATTTGAGCGTATTTCTGATGTGCTTTTGTCCCAGAACACATTGTTTTCCTTGTTTTTCCGCCTTATAGTAGTGTTTGTGTAGAAATATTGTCCTCTGCAGTTAGACAAGGACTGTGCACTGCAACACACTTTGCTCTCCTTCTTCCCACAAGGTCAGCTGATGATGGAAATAGCAACTATGAAGCAATACTCATTCTATGACTGTTCTCCTTCTGAAAAGATGTGCAATTCTGACATAGACAGTACTAATATCTACTTTCATCTACACAATGCTGGTGTGGCACTTGCCCTTCACGTAATGTCGTGTCCTTGGTCTTCTTTCTCTTAGTTGTGGAAATTATACATTTTGGTGCATGTGTCCCTTTCAGCCATGATGATGATTATAAAAAGCCTTCTCATGTGTCATCTGGGGCACTACTTGAACCCCCTGCCTGCTAAATCCACTAGTAGGAGCAACATTTCTTGGAGCCCATTGCCCATTGACTCTGGGTCATGTTTTTTCCTCCTAGCCTCTCCTGACATAACCGGTCACAAGAGGAGCGACAATAAGAATGAGGGACAGAGTGCACTGCTGTACTGCAAGTCTGTGGGTTACCCCCATCCTGTGTGGACTTGGCGCAAGCTGGAGGGGGGAGTCTTAATGGTGCGTGACCGTTGCAGGTCCCAGTGAGGCTTGAGGCTTTTGGGTTTTATTCTGGCCAGTTCAGTTCAACTTTATTGCCACTATAGTCAGAGGTGAAAAGTTCAGGTCCAGAAAGCACAAATCCAGACCAAGGTTTTGTTTCAACCAACCAGTTGAGTACTCTGTGACTGTGGCTCTTTATGCTCAACTGGTTGGTTGAAACAAAACCTTGGTCTGGATTTGTACTTTCCATCTCTGATTATAGTATACAGATGTACACATAGAAGAAAAAGTGTTTTGTGTTTCTTAGAACTGGTGTAGCAAGTTTAAAATAGAATATCAGAATAGAACACTACAACAGTAGAATAGCAAACAATAAGATAATAGTTTAAGTACCAAATAAAGAGTATTCTTAATATAATGGATAGATATGGTAAGAGAATACACATGGAATTCTGTAAATAACCATAATAGATGATGAATATAACAGCAATTATATATTTAATGAGGATGTTGTAGGTGGACTGATGGTCCCTCTAGAGGAGTTTAATGTTTTCTTTTGAGTCATCATACACTTTTCTTTCTCCTTTCCCTGCAGGATATTGAGAACTCCAGTGGTCGCTTTTTCATCAACAACAAGGACAACTATACAGAGCTGCAGATCACGCACCTAGACATCAACACAGACCCGGGCGAGTACCGGTGTAACGCCACGAACATCATCGGCACGGCCTCCATGGCCTGCATCCTGCGGGTGCGCAGTCACCTGGCTCCCCTTTGGCCATTCCTGGGCGTTCTGGCCGAGATCATTATTCTGGTGATCATCATCGTCATTTACGAGAAGCGCAAGCGGCCGGACGAGGTGCCTGACGGTAAGCGTGCTCGTTAGCTTCAGATTTCCCGCCTCACGTATCGAATCGATCGTTTCTTCCTGAGGGTGTCAGTCCATAGCGGTGTGCGTGTTATCACGAAGGCGGCTTTCGGCATTTAACCTCAGATGTAATCCCGGCTTTGACATACATCGCACGCTTTCCGTAAGGTAACCGTGAGCGCGGACGCTGTTTCTCTGAGGATCACCATCCCTTGATGGTGCGTTGTCACGGAGCCTAACCCGACTGAAGAGAATCTCACAGTCCCCATCTCACCTGTTAATATTAATAAGCAATGTGATTCCTTGCTGACGGCAGGAGTGGCCTGCTGTGAATTATTCATTGCTGTGTAAAGGCAGAGCGTTGGGCCTGCGGGGAGTTCTGTACGTCTCTGGTGTTGAGGATCACCACACACGGGTACCATCTGCCCGTCATGGTCACATGCTAAAGAGGCCTCCCCTGATTCCCGGAGGAGAAGGCTGGTCTAACTAAATAAAAACTGTTTTTCAAAATGTGTTTTGTGAAGGGAAGCCGAGATAGCTGGGAACCCTTTCAGCTTTTGAGATAGACTTCAGGCACGTCGCGCTGAAACAGGATTAAGCACTGACAGAATAAGGACTGAGAGTACAGGGTTACATTACTCAATGCTCCAACACTAACCTACTAACCAATGCAGGGGGAACTTTAGAGATGTTTGTGTAAATCTGGTGACTAAATTAAACTGCCTACAGTAGTTTCCAAAACATTTTTTAAAGAAATTGCTGCATGACATGCTGGACAGTGTAAAGGTCTCTTCCTTTGTGGCAATGAGAAAATAATAATGCTATTTTTACCTAGATGTTACAGGTGAAATGAATTCGCGGTGATCTGACTATTGGAAAAAACAAAGATTAGTTGTATTAGTTGTATTATTTGAGGTTTAGTTTGGTAAAAAAAAAAAAAAAAGAACGAAAGAATGTTTATCTTTGTGTCCTTGATTTAATTTTTTTGTGGCATCAGTGTTTGTTGGCTCTGCTTGGGTAAAAGAATGAATAATCACTGTTTGTCCTTTAATTGTCATAATGCTGCAAAACTAATAATGATTTATTTACCACTTTTTTGCTATCCTTCAGGTAAGTAAATAAGAAGAACATTCTACAGGACAGTATTTTTAAAAAGTGTCATTTTAAAATTGCCATCTTAAACTGCATTATTAATGCCCAGACGTTACTTATCCCTAAGAAGTACTGAACACGAACAGCTTGTAATTGCTTGCTGTTTATATGTTTGGAAAGCTGTTATCAGTGCACTGTGCGTGAAGTGGCAAGCAGTCACAGGTCCCGGTTTTCAGTCCCTACTGTGCACTTTTTTAAAGTAACATCACAGTAGTACCATTAAGTTCATAAGCAGACACTTCTGTGCAGAGAGACCTTGGAAGCTCACAGTTTACACCCCACATATTTTCATCAAAGCAGTTAAGCTGCATTTAGTATTGTAAACGTATAGTGCAGAATTGAAAGCTTATGCAGTAACCCTTGATCACATGTCCATGTTTTTAATCGACTAAGAGCCCAGTGAATAAACGTTAAACATACATTCTCACATACACGTAATGTGTGACTCGTAATCCCTAAGTGTCACTAACATGCAGAAGCTACACCATGCCTTTTTTCCATTTGGAGGCTAGTTAGTGTTTTCAAACTGCTCTACCTGAACCTGTTACGAAAACACTGTAACTGTGGAGGTTCTAAATGGAGTTGAAGAGGCCGCAGAGCTCGAATGATGCCTTAAGGAGCTCTGTAAGGTTTTAGTAACACGCTGCAGCTTCACATTCTTCTTCCGTACTGTACGTTGTCACCCTGCCATCGTCTGCGGCTGTATTCAATAGGCAACGCCACTTGCAAGGCGCCTGGTTTTCCTGAACATCCCCCTTCCCTGATCTGAAGGCCTCGTTACAAGAAAAATGACCAAACAAAAAATGGAGGAAGGGTGTTTTTTTTTTTTTTTTGACATGATGGGTTACTATGATTTTTCCTTTCCCCCCCCCCACCTTTTCCAATCTGCATCGTAACCTAAAATGGGTGGTAAGTGCGAGATCCCGTGCATGCCTTTGCAGTTTGTCTTCCAATCAGCTGCTTCTTCTCTATAGTCCATCCAGACCATGATGTTTTTTTGGATATAAAAATGAAAAATTGTGTTTCTTATGCTGTTGATTGTGTGTTAAACCTCATACTTTTCCATGCACTCATGGTTGGTTCTGGACATAAAGCCTCTCATCTCAAAGTCTGAATATCCCTCCCATTTGCTTCATTTAAAATTACAGTATTTTATTTATTTATTTCTTTGTCATGTGTTTTTTTCCCTGAGATGGTTCTGGGAGGTCAGAATTCAGTTTTTACCAGGAAGACGGTTGTTGAGCACATTGAAAATTATTGTACTGTTTAACACAGGCTTTATTATTTTGCTTGCTTATGAATCAGATCACAGTTAAATCACACAAGACAAAAAACCTAAGGCAGTCTGATATGAGGGCACATTTTTAGACCATGGTAAATTTCAGACCATGACAAGGTGTCATGGTGATTGGCAAATCTACTTGGATAAGGTATGAGAGCAATTAGGGCAGCCAGAAGCAATGCTTCATTCACTGCGCAGTCGAGGAGTGGACATTAACTATAGCAGGTAATGTCTACCAAAGCATGGACTGTCATCTACTATAGGATGGAACAATTAGCAAGGCAGGACATGTCAACTATCGTAGGAGGGAACAAAATGTATCATAGGAGGGAACCTCTACCATAACAAGGGAGTGTTATCTACCATTCTAGGCAACACCAGCTATCGTTGGTGGGGTGCTCTACCGTGAAATCTAAAACAAGGGTTTTCGACCTGTGCTCTTGAAAGTCATAGGTTCTGCTTAGTCATGCTTAATTGCTTTATTTCAGTTTTTAATTAGTGTTTTAGCTGTCAGTCAGGTGGAAAGTGAAACATCTGTAAAAGCTGCAGAAATCAGGCCCCCGAGGACCATGGTCAGGTACCCTGTTCTCAGATGATGTTTTCGTTGCATTTGGCTTTTTGCATGTGTCTGCAAACAGCCTGGAGCTCAGCTGGCCCTGCCTGCAGCGATGCACTGTGGTTCACACAGGGTGCATGTGTTTGGGGAGAGGAGTAGATTAGGACCAAGAGGAAATTATGTCCCGTGGGGTCTCGTCAACAGAGCTGGAGATATAAACACATATGAAGACTGTGTCTAGACTCTTTTAATCCCTGTTCTAATTTCTTATGTATGTAGTTATGGGTCTTTTCTTTCTCATGTGGTTCTTGAACCACAAGAATAAGGATGGTGACCAGCCAGGGATCCGCTCTGAATCGTTGCTTTTTACACCACAGCGGCTTCTTTGTGTTGCGTTTTCAGTTTCCATAGCAGAAACTCGTTTAACACAGCCTCGTTTGCTGCTACTAAATTGCTTTTGCAATGCAGTTTTTTTTGTTATATTGAGTGATTCATCTTCAAGATTTTGTGGGTGTGTCCATTTTGTTTCCTGGGTCAGTCATGCGTGCATATGTGTTTGCTCTGGTTTCTGATTTTGATCTTGTCAGACATGCTGTTTTCTATTTTTTTATTTGCCTGGCCAGTGTGCCCTGTCAGCTGCTGTGACCTCTCTGGCATGGCGGCATGGGGGGGTTCTTGGTGTCTGCCTTAGGCCATCCTTGTCTCCGGACCTCTGCTGCTCCGTACCGTTCCATCCATGCCTTTTAAACACCACTGGAATCCCGCTATCCTCAGACCTCAGGCTGCTGCAAACCAAAACACCGGCTGCCTGGCTGCCCTGGTTTTCAGATCTGCACCCACAGCCCCCTAACATGACCTTTACGGCAGATGGGTGCCACAGTCTGTAACCTACAGATACAGTCACCTGTCACGTTAATGCTTTATTTATGTAAAGTTTATTTAAAATCATTTGGCTTATGTAGCCCCACAACGACCTGCATCCTGCATATCAGGTAGCAAATTAACTCTAAATTAGCTCATCTCTGCTAAATACGCTCAGTTCAGTCAGTAATGGACAATTAGCATGATCCAATTAGCAGCATGACAATTTCACCTGAAAGGTTACGTGCTTGCTGAGGCCTGGAGGCTGAAGTCAGCAGGATTCCACGCTCGAGGTGTTTATTCACGGCCGACTTACTCTCCAGCGACTGAATTTGCAGACACTTGGGGTGGAAATGAACAGGATCATTGTAATCCTGAGTTATCCTAAGGAAGGGAAGATGCCGCGCATCCCCATCCACCGCAGCATGACGCGCTGCCCATTGTCAGTGTTCAGTACAGTCATGTAACAGCCACGCATCGCTTTTCTTTAATGAAATTGCATTAGCTTAATTTAAGAGAACAAAACTAACACATTAAAAAAGATTCTAGTACTGGCATAATTTCTGTGTGTGCGGGATGTTGCTTTAACTGGTTATTCTGATGATGTCTAACTTGGTTTCTTCTGTGTTTTTTTTCTCCTTCTTCGCCCCTCCACCTGAAGATGATGAGCCAGCTGGACCAATGTAAGAATCAGATTTAATGAACATCCTTTTCAGAAATGCTCACCATCAGATTCATAACGAGCGTTTGCTTCAAAGCTTGTTTGATAGCTGTATCAAGCCTTCTCTAATGGCCATTCCATGAAAACAGATCAGCCTTGTTTTTTTTGCTTGAGGCAGCATCACAATGAAATCAAGCCAAGATAAAATCCAGATACAAGCAATAGAAGTTAGGCCCTGAAATCCTTGGTGGGTGGGTTAAGTTTGTACTTACACTTAACACCTAGTTTAACCCAAAAGCAAATAGATTGTTTGTAACTGACAGCGCTTGATAATCCCTGCTACCAGACTCATTCGTCACATCACTGCGCCCAAAAGATGACAGCATCATTCATGTCCAAGTCACACAGAGTGCCTTTGTCAAATCTGATGGTTCTCTTTGTTACACCAATGAAAGTCTTAATTTTGTTGGTTCTAATGTCAGAAATATCCCCAGATGTCTCTGCTTACTGTTACATTACAATGGAACTATAAACATGTTTATTATGTGCTGAAATCTCTACATTAAAAAGTAACGTAAACAGTCTGCGCGACGGCAGTATTTCTTGAGTCACAGAAAAAAACCCATCAGATTAGGCTTTCAGAGCGATAGACTGACATAATACACCTTATTGCAGTCTGTTCGAAAGTACGAGTTGTCTGTAAATTGGATGCTCCTAACCCAGGCAGATTTGGCATGTTGTTATTGTGTATTTACAACAATGTATTTTAGAAACACCATAAGCACAGAATAGAGGTTCTATCCTGTTTATTCCCACTGGAGCCTGCCAGGGTGCCTTGTGCGGTTCATTTATTTATTAGGCTTGTGCCGTGGCAGCTTTTGTTCCGTATGGGACAGCTTTCAGAGGCAGGGATGTCGCTTGTGTCCTTCAGAGCCAATGGCCTGAGGTGACTGTGCCAATGCTCTCCTTCCACCAGGAAAACCAACTCCACAAACAACCATAAGGACAAAAACCTACGTCAGAGGACCACCAACTGAGCAGACTGGCGCCCCCCGAGTGAGTACTGCGGTGGCTCATGGGGAAAGGCACCTTGCGCATTCATTCAGCCCTGCCCCCGGGGGTGTGTGTGTGGGGGGGGGGGTGACACTGGCCGCCACTGGTCACTTCTGACGTCGGTCGCACAGGAGCTCTCTGTTGTTTTTCCTTTTCAGACGACCAAAAGCATCTCCTGACCACAGGAAGGTAACTGAGGAAGCATCTGCAGGTTGTTTTTAGCAAAGCATATATGGGCTCATTTCCAGGGCAACTGTATAGTATCAAGACATTGACAGAGGACAACAAAATGGGTCATATGCATGCCTTGCTCAGTCTTCTGGGGCAGCGGGATGGAGATGACTGAGTCCTTTATGAAGGTGTACACTTTTGTGCTGTGTGCTGTTGATTGGTGTTGCTTTTTTTAATTTATTCTCCTTT
The DNA here is from genome assembly GCA_026779605.1 of Mormyrus hasselquistii. Classification (NCBI taxonomy): domain Eukaryota; kingdom Metazoa; phylum Chordata; class Actinopteri; order Osteoglossiformes; family Mormyridae; genus Mormyrus; species Mormyrus hasselquistii. Next base: position 13,687,357 of record JAODKE010000007.1, on the reverse strand, counting down.
CCCCTCAGGCAGAGAGTATTTTTCATTTTACATAACTGTCTAATGCATGCAAAAGTCTCACCTTACTGTACAACTTTTTTTTTCTTGGATGGCTTTGCGTCCAACTGAATTGTTTGTATTTTTTAAACTCTTAAAAACTTACTTTCGAAAGAAACCGGCAAAAAATACATATACCTACATATATATTGTTCCACTGCATAAAATTTGATAGTGTCAAATCTTAAAAGATAATTTAAGGTTAAGTTACAACATAAGGATCTCACCGTGTCCAGTATTTAACCAAGAGAAAATAATGAAAATATTTATTACTGTAATATTTATCCAACTTAAGAAGAAAAAAATTCTATGTTTTACTATTTTCTATAGCTAGATGTCCTGTATATGTTGCAATGGAGTGTTAAAAATTACAGATTATAGCAAACATGTATAAACTTCATTTTGTAATGCACATTCCTTACTTCATTCATTTAATTTAATGGAAATATTTACCGTACAGCATGGCTACTATCCTATGCAATATTATTCCTATAGAGATACAGAACCTTGAGGTGAGAGCTGTTAGGATTTTCTCATGACGGTGGAGCTTTAATGTTGTGGGATAAACTTTTTACTGAGCTGGTGTAACAGACTGCACTGCTGTAGTTGCACGACTCCTTTGAAGTACAGTACCCATGTTTGTTGCAGTGCTACCGGGTCTTTGGGAGGGAGGAAGACAGACAGGGGGGGCGGGTAACTTATCATTTATGAAACATGTGAAGCGGAACATTTTTAAGAAATAAAAGCCTCTGAACACATTACGTTTGGTTCTTTCTGAATGAGCTTGTTAAACATCCAGCAGGGGGGACCGCATCGCTCGGACACCAGGTGGAGCTGTTGCTTGCCGCCAAAGAGTCCATCCTGTTGCCTCACTCTCAGTCATTGCTGGGCCAGCCCCGTCAGCTCAGCCTCCACCTGCTCCACCCAGGCGGGAAAACTGCAGTCGAGCAGGCACAGGCGCAGCAGGGGCTCCAGGCTGCCGCTGGGCAGGGCCTGGTGGCAATACGCCAGGGGCAGGGAGAGTCCCGCCTGGCCCAGGAAGCACTGAGGAGACAAGCAGGTGTAACTAACATGACGAGAGGAGGCGAAGGCACCTGAAGTTGGTGGCTATGCTGTTCAGGGAACCGCTAACCATACCTGGTTTCTGTAGCCCCGTGTCTGGTGAATTTAAGATTAAACACAAGAAGTTCTAGTTTTCTCACTGATTCACACATAAATCGTTTTAGTCAGACCTGGATATAGGGGTCAGCTATAACCATTATTAAGCTGGCTGGCTCCCTTAGTTTGCCAGCAGGGGTCAGTGTTTCAGAAAGCATGGATCCCCCCCATTTAGTTCCACTCCCCAGCAGAAACTGTGTGTCTGAGCACTGCGGTACCTGGGCAAGTCGTCGGACGGACAGGGAGCTTTCGGATTCTTCAGGCTTCAAGGTTCCTGCTGGCTGCTCAGCACAAGCCTGTGATGTGAAGCCAAACGAGTGTCACAGCCCAAGTCTCCAGCTAGCTTAGGGACTGAGCATCTTGCGCATAGATAAGTAAAGAATATATAACATAAAATACAATTATTTATTGCAAACAAATGATAACCATCCATCTTCCAGTTGTTTGGAAAGCTGCAAGGGGGTCTGGATCCCATCCAAGTAACATTTTAAACCAGATTCTTTTCCCATATAAAATCAGTACTCAATTTAAAAGGCAAATCAGGCAAACAGATTTTACAAATTAAATTTCTTTGCAATTGTCAGTCTGTTACCAGGTGATTATGAATGTTTGTTAATACTATACATTAACTGCACCTTCATAATGCTTTCATGGAACATTCAGTGTCCCTTCATAATGTATTCATAATGCTTTATTACAACATTCATAAGCAGCATGTAAATATACCTTAACAGATTTAATATATAGTAACAAGCATCATGTGATATAATTACAATGCTTTTATGATCATAAACTTAATTCAACAAACATTATATGATATAAAGCTTGTTATTATACTGTTTATTATTAATGTATATTAAAGCTGTAAAGGTGTACTAAGCTGCTGCTTATGAATGTTCTATGAATGCATTATGAAGGTGCAGTTCATGTGATGCGTTACCACACATTTTGTACACAATATGCATTTTAGCTTAAAAGGTACAGTACAGTGTAAAGTACAGTGAACACATTGTATCCTTAATTTCCAGTACTGCAGATTTTTTCATCTGGGCTATTTCACATAGCACTAGACTAGCAGTATGATGCCAGAATGTAAACAGCTCCATCTAGTGGACACCAAGAGATCTTGACCTTGAGAAAGAAAGTGGAGCTGGGCGGAGAACTACTTCGAATTTAATTATAACACAGTAGTCACAAGAGAATGCTACTTTGAATTAAGCAGTCTCTAATATAAGAATATAAATAACTTGTCAGGTTAAAATACTATGGAGATGAACATTAAAAGCCCTTAACACAGGAACATTAGCAGATAATGAAAAGCACGGTTGTCACATATTTTAAAGGTTTGGGGTTGAATCCCAGTGTGTCTGTGTGTGTGGATTCCTCCCACACCCCAAAGACATGCAGTTACACTAACTGGCATCTCCAAACTGCCCAAAGTCTATGTGTGAAGGTGCCCTGTGATGGACTATCCTATCCAAGGTGTATTCCAGCCTTGTGCACTATGCTCCCTATGATTAATGGATGCATTATTAAATGTGAATTTCATTCATCTCTGTTAATCATGTGACAGTCTCATAGGTGGTGCAGTTAACCAAACTGAAACTGCGTGGAGGTTCAGGGCACGACCGCCTGTGTTTGGAGCTGAGTCATACCGCTGGCTGCTGCAGGCTGGGCCCTGGCTCTGGGGTGGCCCGTGGGGCGGTCTGGGCGCTGCCGTTGGGCACGGGTGCGTCCTCCACTGGGACGTGCCGCTCCAGGCAGGCAACAGCTGAACTACACAGTTCCAGGGCCTCCTCCCAGCTGGTGCCCGCAAACTGCACCTGGAAGACACGGCCCTCGCCCTGTGGACACACGGCCATGTCACTCGAGAGCTGATGGAGGGACACCATTAGGAACCTGCTCGTTCAGCTGATAAGTGGGTATAGAATGAAGAAATCAATGCGATGCAAGTGCACCTCCTCATGTGCACAACATGACAGCTGTACTGTGCTAGTGTAAGATTCTGAGCAAATAAAGCCGTTTTGGGAGAGATATGGCAAAATGATCATGAAAATATGATGAAAATATCAGTACTTGTGATATTTTATGTTATTTTTGGATAATAAATTATGAATGATGACGGACAGGGTGTGGGATGATGGCTGAGGACATGAAAGCCCAGATGGGACCTGCAGCAGAAGCCTTGAGTAAAATGCTCAAAATAACTTGTTCCAGTTAAATATGCAGCTGTAAAAACAGGTTTAAAATGTAAGCCATATCAGATCCAATTATTAAGGAGGGGCGTGTCCTCTCTGTGTGGTGAGGGTTCACTTTGGGTGCCCTGGAATCCTCTGGCAAACATGCACTTGCTAATTGGTGTCTCTAAATTGCTCATACTGGTATTATTGTGTCTGGGTACGTGTGCCCTACAATGAACTGGCTTTCCATCCCGGGTGTGCCCAAGCCTTGGAGTGGGCACTCTATGCCCCTCAGCACAAGCAGTTCTCGGAAGAGTCCTCACAATGCATGACCACCAAATCACCAAAACAACGTGTACGATACTGATATAAGGATCTGTGTGATCTGGACTGAGATCAGCTGGTACGGTGCTGCTTTCAGGTCCGGAAAAGCTGAAAACAATGATTTGTGAAACGGGGATCGCCGGAGGGTGGGATGACAGCTCGCTGTCACGGTGCTGTCGCCATGCATAGAGAGTGCTGCGAGCAATGACTCAGCACTCGCTTTGTATTAAAGGGGCACCCCACCAAAATTAATATGCCACATGTTCGGCAAATGAGAAGAATTAGAAGAGTCCGCAGCTGGCTCTGGAGTGCTGCTCTTGGTGTGAGAGTGGGAAATTTTCCTGCATTTATTTATCTGAACTTCGGCCTTCACTTAGAATGGTGGAATTGCCTCCCTAAGAAAACCCAGGTTATCAACACATATCTTTAGAATAACAAAAGCTGTCACTACAGAACGTAAAGCAACACTGACGTAAGTAAAGTCGGACAATTTCTCTCACGGTGACGCGAGTTGCCCTTTTGGTCACAGTTTGAACTCCGTTCATCACACTTCCAGTATGTTTAGTTTTCATTCCAGTCTTTATTCTAAAAATCGATGGCATTACAAAAGCCAAAGACGAACTCGTAAAACAGGGAAAAAAAAGTGCTTGGCAAACTTTAGTTTTCTTGCTGAAGAACAACTGCAGCCATTAAAAAGATCGATGGCGTCCTCAGACAGACCATGATCAATGACATGTAACTGCGTGGGGTGCAGTGAAGCAAATAAGCAAAAAGAAAAACGTAGAGAAACAAGAAAACACAACAAAAAAAACTTCACAGATCAATTACTTGAAAGATGAAATGAATGGTTCATTGTCTGAAAAGGATGCAGAAAAGCAGAGTGTTCCTTTGCAAAAGAGACCTTCCTGACTGGTCCTGGGGATACATTTTTCTGGTGCCCTTTGAAGATCACTGTATCCCCAAATATACAGCATCATTTCAGTATTTTTACCCCTGTTTACCCCCCACCAAGTAAAGAAAAAAAACAGTAGCAGCATTATGTTTTGAGGCTGTTCTGCTGTACAAAGGCAAAACACCCTAACTGCATATCGCACCAAAATGTAACCAAATCAGGTGTCTTGGGCTCTGTTTGATCTCATGACTCAATAACTTACTTCAGCAATGCTCAGTTTTGAAGAAAACACTATCATTGTCCAACCTGCTACACGTACAGGTGGGGAGTCAAAAACGTTTTAAGCCCATATTCACTGTTTTAGTGTCATCATAGTTATTGTGTTTTGCCTTTGTAGGGTAGCACTGAGAGTGCCTATTTGTACTGATGTTCCCATCTCAGCCCTTACTGGCGCCTGGCTAGCTCCTGAATGACAGCCCTTACCGTACCAGTGGTGCACTCCCCCTGCATTATACTCAGCTGTCCATGACCTCCCCCCCCCCCCCTCATTTAAAAAAATACTTGCTGGGAAGCATCAGGGAGCAGAACAGGCGGCGATTTGTCACAGCGCGGCGCCGCACGGGGGAGCTGGTGCTGAGCGGAGGGGCAGGAGGCGCCTGCGGCCCACGGGTGCCTGCTGGGTCCCCGGAGGGGGGCCTTCTGTAGCAGTCACTGCAGATAACCTCGCCAACTTAATCCCACCCCCCACAATCAGCGCATGGACCAGCTCAGATGCAGACTGAGGCCCATTTGAAAGACTTATTCTTCTGCATTTCTATCTTGTATATGTATATATAAAATGTTAGTATGTATGCATATATAAAAAATATATCGGGAATATATCATGATGACTTCATATAATCACATACAGAAAACTGGAACGGAGACTGTAAAAAACTGATTATTAATATTGTTACTGTGGAGAAAAATGTAACGGACATGCTGACAGGGACATGAACAGGCCCGACGTCCAGTAGGCTACGTATGCAAACAGAATATCAGCGTGCACGTCCACTGCGCGGGGACGTGAGGATGGCCAGAGCCGGGCCGGGTACCGACCTTGGCCGTCATCCGAAACAGCAAGACATCTGTCTTCCGCAGCACCTTCAGGAAGCTGGATGCGTTGAGTAAGGAGAAACCCTCCTGAAGGAGAAATGGTCCGTAAACATTCAGGTGAGCTTCTCAGCACCTAAACCAGCATCTCTCCTGGTTCCCTTTCTTTTTAAATTGATTTAGTAACAATTATTTTTTGCCTATTTAGTTGCTCAAAAATGACCACATATAAACAAGATGTCCTATCTGCCCTAGCCACAGAAAATGTCTGGTGGTAACAATATTAAAAAGCATGTCCTGTGTGAGTTACACAGTAATTTAACCGTCTTCCAGGTGGTGTGACACAAATACATCCAGCAGGGGGCTCCACCACCTCAGCTATATATATAAAAAGGCACCAGCAGAGCTACTTTTCTAAGCCAACATATATATGATGTGTAGGAATATTATCTATAATAAAACTGTGTATGTTTAAGTATTAATCAGCTGACTGTCTCTGCCCTTGGACCACAATTCATGTAGAAGAATTGTAACAGGCTAATTTCTTGTGTATATATGAATCCCGACCAAACACGTCTATTTATATTTATCTAGGGATAAATCAGCGCTCCAACTAATGACGAAAGAACAGCATTAAACCAATTCGTATTCTGAAAACAGTTACAAATATTCATGACACTTTAAAAAAGAAAGTCTAAAAGGTGAACAAGATGGTGAAAAAAACAGTGTCAAAAGACAATGCATACTCAAGAGCAGAATATTAGCACAGAAACATGCTGGGCTTATGGTCAGTGCTTCTAGTATGTCCCTTAATGGGCCATTTTGTTATGAAGGGAGCACTAACAATAGGGACATTTACAAGGGCAGAAAATATCTTTCCTTTTATGGTATGAAACCAGATTAAATATGTAAACTGTGTTGTGAGTGTTTCAACACACTGGCCCTCTAAGTGTTGCAGATAAATCCTAAAAAAGTGCTGTGCTAATTCTGTCTGTCGGCAATGAAAATGAGAGATGTAGCAGGCTGTTTTGCTGACAAATTTGACCGGGGGCAGCAGGCATCTCTGTCACTGAAACGCCTCTCCTGGCACGCCTGGCACGGAAAAGCAGCCGTACGTTTGGGGAGACCGGGATACTTTAAGGCCGTTACGTTTATGCAGTGTCCCCTCATGGGATGAGGCCACGCCGGCAAAGCAATGCATAACAAACACAGCGCTCACATATTTTAGTGGCTGTCTTGTTCAGACGACTGCATGGTCAATAACCAGCACTGAAAAGCACGTTAGCCGGCGCTCAGAATTTATGGCATGCCATTACATTAGATTTATATGCAGCGGCCTATGCGAATCACTGGTCAAACCTAGTTTACTGCCTTTTTTTAATTCTCACCGCCACCAATACAGCTAGGAGTAAATCACAGAATGGGTCACAGAGTAGGACCCTTTCTTTGTGTCAGATTTCTTACACGAACATTACATCACAGAATTTTGGGACTCAAAACTAAATAACCTCCCACCACCCGAGGAGATGTTTCTGAGAGGATCAGATTATTTTTCATTAGATACTAAATACCATATCATGAATAACATGACATTTTAAAAACTACAGGACTGTAAGTCACTACTGGCTGGGGGAAACAGTTCAGTCTGTTGTGTAATGATAGTCTCTCCTAATCCTTTTTGGCTTTTCCCCTCAGAAATCCCTCAAGATACTGAACAGTCTATGGAGACGTGGTCATGCGAAGATCACCCTCCAGGGTAGCATCCTGCTGGTAGCAAGAGACTGTGTCTGCAGACATTGCAGGAGAAGTTTCCTCTCCTAAACCCTTTGGCTCGATTCACTATTATTAAGATTCAGGGCACATTTCTGTTATAAACTGGCACCAGCTCTCTTCAAACCACTGTATGAAGTCCTGGTTCACTGCCTAGCTGGGCACCATGTCTGTCAGCACTGGCTAGCAAGTCCGCTGCGAACATAAACTCACTACAACAGCTGTCCTGGCTCTGTTCTCATCTATTGTCGGTTATATATCGGAAGCACTCAGCTGTGCAGAAGGTGGTGGCGGGGGGGGGGGGGGGCTGCTGACGAGGGGATTATTCAGCACCATATCTCTTGGAGAACAACAGCAGAGCCGAGATTCTAAAACACCCTTTTTGTTCTGTAGTTGTTGCTGAATAATTGCATCTACGTTATGTGAAATTCAAAAATAATAACCTGTACAGATCATAACAACCGTATCTTTAAAGTCAGTCAAAAAGAACAGTAAAAAAGATTCTTGTCCCTGTATTTCTGCATAATGCGTAAATAAGTACAAATGATAATTCTCTGCAATGAATAAACAAAACCCTGTTATGTGTTGTGCCATTATTCAGCCCAAGTACACCGAAGGTGTTTATCACGATCTACCCAAGAACTCATGAACTGTAAACAAAGCAAGATTCAAACAAACAAATTACATAGACTGTAGCCAGAAAAAAAAGTCACATTCACTCTGCAAGAGATTATTAACATCCATATTTTTTTTGAAGCCTACCATTCTTTTTTCCGAGGCACACAAACAGTTGTAGTTAAGCGATTAGCCATACATCTCTGTATTTATACAGTTAGTATATATGTGTGAATTTGCTGAATGGCTGTTTATATTCTGGACTTGTGTCTGAATTTTATGGAACCCAACACAGCAGTGATAGGCAGGTATGTGCTGTTAGTCACCAAATGAAAACCAATAAAATAACCACTTGTAACAGACAGACCATAAACACACCCGCTGTGTATATGTGTGTACAAAGGGAGAGCACCTCCATGTGAAATGTATAACTGACAGAAAATGACTGTCTTACCAACAGCTCTGGGCCCTGGGACACAAGCAGGTGCCCAGACTCCACTATGTTAAATATCAGTTGACCTGCACTTTCACCATTCTCAAAGACCTGCAAAGCATGAGTTATTTTTGAAATTTAAAAGGTTTGCAACTTGTGAAATATACTGAAAAATCCAGTACGTCAAAAGCAGCTGGAAGATTTATGAATGTATTTACTAAAAGTATATTTTTCCTAATATAAATTGCAATACTGAAACATACATAACTGAGGGAAAAAAACTTTTTGCAAAATTACAGTACAATGTGAGATAATTTTTTTTTAATCATGCATACATTTCTAGCGAAATTCGTGCATTTTATTGACCTACTTTCCATTGTTGAGTATTGTATTTTATGTTATAAACATGCACTTAAAATTTATGCAATACCGAATTTATGTTCATTGATTTATCAAAATAAGTGACAAGACATTCAGAATATTATGAGCACCAAATAATACCGTCTAAATGAAGCTTTCATTATATATTACGCTTTCTGGAGATATATTTACTGTTAAGGTGCCCTGGAAATGCAGGGCGGGAAGGGGAGGGGGGGTGACGACGTCTCAGACATGAAGTCTTTGCACCCACACCTTCGTTAACTTATTCAAGTGGTGAGACAAAAACACTTTCCAAACAACACACTAAACTAAGTGATGTTTAACCTCTGATAATCGTAGCTTCCTGAAATGAAGGTTTTATGCATGTTGAGAGGTATCAGGCGTTAGCCGTTAGCCTCGTAGCCGCCGGCGCTGCCCACACCTTCCAGGAGGACCGGCCCTCGCCGTCCGCGGCGTTCCGCGCCAAACGTCCGTATCGTTTCAGCATCCAACAGGTCTTATTCATAGTTTTACTTCCCGCATCGCTTTTGCTTGAAAAATCTGTATTTTCAGTCATCTTTATATTAAAACACTTATAGAAGATCTAACAGCGTCTGCTAAGACTCCGAAACACCACAGGCTCCTAGCGTCAAAGGAGAAAGTGATGCGCACGTGACTGTTCGCCAATTGGCGTGTGTGGCGTGAGGTTCACGCAAGAAATCTTACGGCAAATCTATATTATTCTGATATAAACTAAATATTAGCTACATGTGTAGTTTGCAAACCATACAGACTATTTACAAGTTAATAATACATGCATGTAAAATGTAAAATGGAATTGAAAATCTCACGTCAGCCAGCTGCCCAAAGTTTGCAACCATGTAGAGGACTTCAGAGGACTTCTATCAAGTTAACCTAATCTATAAAGGTCTATAAATTTGAATTAATCGAAACAATGTGCATTCTATTTAGACCTGAGGGAAATCCTGAATTTGTGAAGAATTAACAGACTTTACGAGTGCATGACATTCACGGCCAAATTACAATTTACAACTGTGCGGCTATTTACTGATACATATGCATTTAATTTTTCGAAGTATTAAATTCATAAATATGGCTTAAATTAATCATGCCGCTGAAATGTAATGGACAGTGATGAAGAAAGCATGCCCGTATGTGTGGGTTCAAATGACAGCATACCCATACACTTTAACTAGTAAGTGTATCCTGATTGATTTACCGGATATGTTTAATAAAACCGCTTATTAACGTGGCTATATAATAGATAAACTTAAGTTCATCAAGGGATCGGAAATCGAGTCGTACTTTTTTGTTTACGCAGAGCTAAAATAGACGATGTCCAGCTATGTAAAAAATCTTGTGCATGTCTGTATGTTCCAGAATGTTACAAGAAATCATTGCATCAATTTTGAACATATACACACAAGATGCTGTATATGGATAAATATGGAAAAGCAACTGCGTGGCCCTACTTAGGTGATTGAGGTTCGAGCGGGCGAAATGGAAAGAAACATATTTCGCTTACAAACAGCGCTGGCTATCTCAGAACAGTTAACTCATGCGATTAAAATACGAATAAAATCCACTTGAATAAGCCATGTGTAGGTTATGAGAAAACATCACATTACTGTTGGTTTTTCGAGCACGTTTATGCTCTTCAAATATATGTCAGCGTGAATTATTGATGATTACCTACAGGCAGCGGCAGAGATAATTGTAGAAGTACTCTTGCCAGGTTTTAAAAACGAATTTCTGTCCAGGTCCTCTCTGCACCCACACTTTAGTAACTTATTCAAGTGGTGAGAAAAATCATAGAGTGGAGTTGAAACTTTTAACATGCCAGCAATTTTTATATATAAAACAGCATCGTACCAATCGATCGTACCAAAACAAAAGTACTTTCACGCGGCGTAGTTAAATGTTACATCGATCAGTGAGTAAGCTAAGGAGCATTATATCCACCGCAGCTACTTTTGTAGGTAACGGTGGAGCAACATTAACGAAGCTTGTCTGCGTAAATGCATCCGCGGAAAAAAAAAGATGCAGAGCAATAATTGTCGCAATAGGACGCGGGATGCGCATTAGCCCTTTAAAAGCCCATACTGGTGCTCTAGGTGGGCTGAGCTTATTTGCAGTTCTTGCTCCTATGGCAACCCAATAGATCAGTTACATGAATATTCACAGTACATCAGTACGACTGTAACGATTGTTGGGTGATGTCAGTGTTCCAAAATTTGTTGGTGTGGTTTTGAGTATGATGCTTCCTTTATTATTGACCGCAGTCACCGGTTGTAAGGAGAGAGAGAGAGCATGCTTCGTTTTTAATGACATCCAGGTCTCAGCTCCGTCACCCAGCACGTTTCTCGCCAGGTACAGCTGAAGTGGCTTCATGTGTCTTTATGGTTTCGTGCTCCACGGCTTTCGTTCAGAATCCCGGTGCCTTCCGGACAGGACGGTGGGACCTGAAGCGCTCGGTGCTGCCTAAAGGTTTCCGAAAAGACGTAGGCTATAGAAAACGTCAGGTAATGTGCGAGATCATCTGTCCTTCGCAAAAACGATCCGCGATCACGTGCATCAGCAGAAGCCTTTGAGGTCTGAGATAAGGTCCAAGCCGTGCCACGGAGCTGTACGATCCGTGGCAACAATATTAAGAGTAATACTCCTGTTTCTAATATTCTTGGCTCATCTGGCCATTTCGGTGCCACAATGGACAGGTTGCATTCTTCCATGCGCAAAAGGCTGTACAGCTTACCGCAACACATTGGCCATAAAGCTTCGGTCATGGGCGAGGGGGACGACGGCGACAAGGACACCCGGAGGAAGAGTCTACGGATGAAGCCATTGCCTTCGCCTTCCTCCGAGGGAGGCTGCAAAGGCATTGGGGACACCAAAAGCGGCGACTGCGTGATCATGGAGACGGACATTGGAAAGCCCACCAAGACCAGCTCGAATGGAGACTGTAGAAGGTTCAAAGGCAGCCTGTCATCTATAACTAGTCGGCACGTCCACGACTCGGACTCGGCGGAGGAGAGATGCCTTATTACCGAAGGGGACATCACCCCTAGTGAGGAGCAGCCCCCAGGACCACTGGATAGCGGGGCAGACTTAGGGGCGCAAGGCGGCGGCGGAACCCCGCATTCTGCTCCCGACCAGCAGCCCGGGTTCATAAAGTTGGACAGCATTGATCAAATTTCGTCGGACGATGAGAGGTTGTATCAGGCGGGCTTCATTCACCGGCAGCTGGGAGCGATGCTCCAGCCGGGAGTGAACAAGTTCTCCCTGAGGATGTTTGGCAGCGAAAAGGCGGTCGAGCGCGAACAAGAGCGGGTTAAATCCGCCGGATTTTGGATAATCCACCCATATAGTGATTTCAGGTAACTTGGCATACGTGGCTGTCCAGTCAGCAATGTGTGCATGTGTGTCGGTGATTTGTGGGCGCTCCGATGAAGGTAATTAATTCAGCGGAGTGCATCGGTCCCGGGCCATGTGAGCCGCTGGTTCCGCTGGAGCTGTTGATTAACTAGGTTTGATGGAGCTGTTAATTGAATATCCGTCTGGATTTGACATCTTTCACGGTTATCTGCAACAGCTTTATTATGAAATATTTTAGTTGACTTTCGCGACAATCTTATGCCCCCCCCCCCCCGACCCATAGACTACATACAAATTAAGCGGTTGGAATATGGATGTAACAGTCTGTGAAAGTAGTGATACTTCTTTTCAAATTCAATTTAATCTATATTGCTGAACAATTCTGCAATATCAATCGGCATGTAAATGCAGAATATGTTGTTAATTTAATTATTGCTATAATTATTCGTTTTCGGTTCAGTGATTTCACTAAACTAAGGTAGCCTTGTAAATCTAGTACTTATATTGCATGCCCATTTTTTCTTAGCAAAATGCATATATCATAATAATTTAATTCTTCTGCAACACGCTTGAGTTAAATACCGGCTAAGAAACGCACACATCAGTAACTAATCTGGAGCCGAAATCGAGAAGCGCAGGTAACTGAATCCGTCTACGCCTCGGTCTTCAACACTGATAAGACGAAGATGATCGTTTCCTGTTCCTGCATATGAAATCAGCATTAATGCACATTTAGATGCAAATTTTATTGTGTTAAACACGAGTTAAACTAACAAAAAGACACGCTGCGAGGACGGTTAAGTAAATATTTCGCATCATTTTAAGACAACTGCTTCAACAGCACGTTCGTAAAAAGCAACTGGTTGTGCACGCAGTGCTTTAGAAAGAAAATTTTATAACTGGTTTGAGAGATGTTTTAGACAATTTCTGTGAGACAAATTCTGATGTGTTACCTGTCATTCTTCTAATTGGTCGGTCACGTTTTTCGAATGGGGTGAATCACCCACTTAATACAGTACCAAATAACGTCCACATTAATCACTGTCCTCCGGGTTCTGAAAATGAATAAATAAAAATAGTTTTTCAGTAATCAGTTTACAGTACTGCAAAATTGTTTCTTTCTTTATCAGTTTTAATAGTAGGCCTACACTCTCAGAAAATGGTAAAAATGTGTACCTTTGTTTGTTACTGGGGCTGTACCCTCAAGAGTCTGCTTGTTGTACCCTTAGCTGTAGGTAATTTTACCTTTTAAGGTAGACAAAAGGACTCTGAGGAACATTTCTGTACCTTTTATGGTACATTAATGCTGTTTGGACCTTTGGGATGTTCCTCAGAGTCAATTTCTGTACCTTAAAATGCACAAAAAGGTACAGCCCCGGTAACAAGCAAAGATACAATTTTTTACCCATTTCCCTCAGAGTGTACGAGGTATGTTTTTGTTTATGATCTTAGTTCAAAATTGTTCTTGTATAACAAGTCACACCTCAATTTTCTTTACAAATCGCCCCCTTTAAATGTAGAAAGCGTGGCTTGACACTGACATCTTATACTTGGAAATATGTGAACAAGTTGAGCAGGTGGATGAAGCCTCAGAGAACACACGCAGAACGGAAGCTGGGATGCAGCAGTGCCGGTATCTGGATAGCGGATTGCTGTGGGTGTGTTACCGTCTCGCAGTTGGAGAGTAATTTGGGAGGAGGCAATGCACAGAACCAATGTCCCCTGGGCTAATGGGATTCTAATGACTCAGGTCACCAGGGTTTTGAAAGATCTCATTGGCATTTTGACACACAAGTTAAATCTCTTATTTTTGAAACAGAATAATAAGCAGTGTCGATGTACAGTATGTAATAAAAATATCTAATAGGCACCCATGAAATCTAGCCCTGCAAATATAAAGAATTACAGCCCGTACTGGAATTATACTGTCTGGTTTAAGATAATTCCTCACCTTGTACCTTTGCAAAAGATGACTGAACTTTATGCGAGCATGATTTGGTTTGCCTGGATTAAAAAAAAAAAAAGTTTCTGACCGTCATTACATGCAGCTTTGTTTTACATTGAAAAAGAATGTTGCTTAAGTGTTTGGAAAGAGCCATTTCATTGGGGTATGACTGTGGACTAGCTACTGTTTTATGATCTTTGAGGCTGTTCATCAAGCATTACTCTGTTTCTTTGGATAAATTTAGCCGCACAGGCATTTTTAGCGCGCACTGCACTGTCTGGAAGTCACTGAGACTTTTTAGTCGCACTTTATGTATTGATCTTCAGTCGCGTTTAAGATGTACCGGCTTATCCTGAGAATGTGGGTTATTAATAATGCTGTTGGTATTAAAAATAACATGAGGTATTATAAGCCATTTAGTACATTAACAGATTTATTTAAAACCAATGTCAAGTGCAGCTGGCTTCTTCAGCTGCTATAAATATCAGCTAGCCTTTTGAATGAAGTTATAAAGGAATTGAAGAGATTTATGATTTAGAGAATATAATCTGTATTTTATTAAGGAGAGTATTTAACGGAGCCTTAAGACTTCAGTACACTGCTCTGGCTACTCGGCAAAGCTTAATATGCTAACCATTACTAGCATACATTGCTATTACATGAATGTGTTGCCTCATTACATGTGCATCACATTGTTCATGATGATCATCAGTTCAGCATTTTGACCGCACCAACGTTGTGCACTGGCATCCCATGCCCTGCCGGGACCTTGTTCAGGATACGCTTCTGGATGGATGGATGGATGAACAAACTCAAACCATTATATTCCTGTAAATAAGAGGAATTTGTTTGCAAATGAATAATACACATTTGTATGTTGGACTTTTAGTATTTATAGAATGCCAGCAATTTATGGCAGGAAAAAAAAACAATGATCTTTCAAATGTCATTATAATAATTAAGAAACCAAAGACACAGTTTTAAATTATGCCTTGGGTGAACTGCCTGCAGTTTTATATCATGGAGTCGTATACAAGAAGCAGGACTCTATTAAAATTGCATCCGTTGTTTATTGGACAGACTCCATATCCTTTCATGTTTTTTATATAAAAATGTATTCACACATAACTCTAGTTAATTTGGGAGATATCAACTGCCACACAGTATACTGGACTTCTGAACAAGTAACATTTACAGTTGAGTAATATCTTGCTGATGCCTTTATGCAGAGCAAAGTATATGTCCAGTGTGGTGAAAATGCAGTACTGTGAAATATGAAGACTGAACAGAAACTCGGCGACATTTTCCATTCAGGGTCTATTATGACGGAAGGATACACAGACACGTTTGGGTCATCCAGACACAGCGGAAGGATGTCAGGCTGAAACATGTCCATGTGTGAAAGCTTCATAATCAACACTGAGCAGAAAAACCCTGTTCAGCTGGAATTATCCTGTTTATTCTCTAACGATACCTTGACTCATCAGAGTTCTACATTTCTGACTGCATTAAGAGCTCAGTATTCTGTTATTTTAAATAGGCAATATATCGAGTCTATAATCTTACTGTAGCAGTGCCGGGTAGGTACACTATTTGACCAAAAGCATGTGAACACCAGCCTGTCCATCATCTGAGGGTATTAATATGAAGTTGGCCAATTGTTGCTGTAATAGCTTCTTCCCCTCTGGGAAAGCTTGCCATTAGGTCTTGGAACCTTGCTGGTGGGATTTACTGCCTTGCTATTGATGGCTGCCCCCTTCTAAGGCTGCATTGAGACTGAATGTGTTGCAGGGGCGAGACAAGCCAGTTGCATTTTTAAGACTCCATTAAATGCTGTCTAGAAATGTGACTTTTGCCAAGTCGCAAAGGATCCACCCTAAGTATCCTTTGCAGCCCAATGGATCTGAAGATTCATTGTGTAGAGGTAAAGTGGGTATGCCCCAGCTATAGAGAATAGGAGGGGTGCTTTGTGACATAAGGGTGGAAACAGCTGGTGACCGACAGACCATCCCATTTGACGGTACTTTCCGTTAGTTCCTCGAAGATCCCAGCTTACAAAGGCTACGCCTTCCGACTGTGTGACTGTGCGCTTAATTATACGCCTGCGTCAACGATGGGTGTGGCTGTTCACCTGTTTGCATGTTTTTGCACTGTACTTATGCGCATTTTAAAAATGTTCAGCTAAGTAAAATTCAGAATATGCGTTTTACGCCATATTCAACTGTTTTTTTTCTCTTGAATGGCGGCATCTTGCTTTGAGATTGTTCAACAATGCCAGCAGGATTGTAAAACACTCAGACAACATTGTTATCTCATCTGTATGACTCAAGTGAACAAATCATTTGAACATTAAGTGTGATTCAAGCACTTGAATTGATCCATATTATAGACTGAGATTAAGAGCATATTTCACAGTGGGATCGTTATGAAGTCCTACTAGCTACAGACTTAATGCATGTTGCGGGTCACTTCCGGTCCAGCGATGTATCATGTAACGCTTGTTTGTACAAACCTTATATCAATACTTTCGATAGCAGAAATGCTACAAAATTTTATTTAAATGAATGATTTTATGAGCAAAATATTTATGCCACTTATGCTTGCTTTGTTCAGTGTCAGATACACGGACAAGGAAATTTCAGAGTAAATGCATAACTTTACGCTGTGGCAATGGTGGCTTGATGGTTAGGGAAGTGCACTTGTAATTGAAAGATTGCAGGTTTGAATCCCCCACCAGCAAGTCACCACTGAGGTACCCTGAGCAAGGTACCGCCCCCAAGCACTGCTCCCTGAGCGCTGAATTAGCTGCCCCCTGCTATGTCACAGAAGTCACATATGGGTTAAATGCGGAGGACACATTTCGTTGTTGTGTGCTTTGCTGTGGTGTGTTGACAATGACCTCTAATAACTCCCCTTATTTCCAAAACTGTACTGCTTTGTTTGCGTGCCTAATGAAGAGATGTTTGTTTTCTGACTTCTGTTTTGTCAGTCCTTGGAGAATACAGTGGAAGTGTTTGGAAAATGTCAGTATTTTTTCAAATCTCAACACTGTTCTATGCGTTGCTCTTTTTCATCTCATGACCTGAGGTGTTTAATGTGCGTAAACAGTATTCCTAATCCTCCTGTTTATCTTTAAAAAGGACACCCCTGGCCCTTTCCATTTCCGAATCCTCCGCTTCCTAAGAGTCTATAGATTAAGTGCTGTAGATTAAGGGTCCTTAATTGGTGGCCCTACGAAAATTCAACAAATATAAACAAGGCAGTGGTTTTAGCAAGAGATGTTTCCCATACACCCCCACCTCACCCCCAGCCTACAAGGCCAATTAAATGTTAATGCTTGTTCAGATAGACCCAGTTGTAAACCTCTATTAAAAACATAAAAATGTTCATTTGGAATGTGGTTCATATTTGCCTATAAGCTTATGGAAGTTTTGCATACACAAAAATGATTTGATCAGAGAGGTAACCAATCAGGTTGAAGAGGAGGTGAAACCAACCAATTAGGTGTCTTACTCCCACCTCCTCTAGTTGCTTGGACCCATCTCCTCTACAATCTAATCAGTTATCGCTCTGAACCAATAATTTTTCCTCTGCCCTCAGAACATTTTTGTGTAAGTAAGACTCCCAAGATGCTGCCTATAACCATTCTTGCAATAATGAATATGGCTGTGAAACTTGGAAGAATTAAGGTGTTTTCCAGGGCCAGGGTAAATCCGGGGAACAAGCCCCACAACTTATGTGATTTATGTCATAATATAGAGTCTTTGAGTGAGAGATTAGGTGAAATAGTTCAGGTCTTTGGGGGGGGAGGTTGGTTTGTTTATTTGAGATGTAGAGAAAACAGCATTTGAGTCATTCTGGATCACCTGCCTGTTACGCTACATAAGAGGCAATGAATCCCAACATTCCGTTCTCCAAAAATACCTTTGTTGACCATCTCAAAGATATTTTTTAATGACAACCAGAATACAGCAATTCCTGATTGTTTTTGAATGAATATGATCTTTATGAATATTATGAAGCATGAAAGATTATTTATTAAAAAGTTCACACTTTCAATTTCCAGTGACTGGGATTTTTTACGCCAAAATCGTATTTCTGGGTTAGCCCTCACTGCCAGCAGGTTGTGGTTATCCTAGGTTTCTCTGTCAACAGTAACCTTCTTGAAAACAAACAGCTGCATCATCCTCTTTGTAGGAATGTTGATACCCACCTCACTGGAACTTTGATTTCAAACAAGGAAACTTGTGGGTTTAAGATGACATTCGGAGGACGTATGTAGTGGGTATGAATGGTTTAGAATGCAGCTTACAGAAAGCCCTTTAGACGAAAAGGTTTTTCCAAATGCCTTTATCAACAGACACATCAAGTTAAATGCCTTGCAAAGTCAGAACAGACTTTTGGCTTTTCTATTGTAGCAGGTATGTTTACCTTAGTGTTTTTAGCATGCTTTTTTAAGGCGAAGAGCTCAAATGGTCTTTTTTTCCGCACGATTACAATTACGATCGTATAAGACTGCAGCTGAATTAGCAAACATACATGTGACACGAGGGTGAGAGGATGGAACAGGGGATCAGGTCTTACAAAACGGTGGGGAGAAAGGAAAGTCAAAAGTGGGTGTTTATTCTTCAGCACAGGGAAATACACTAGTATATGAAATGGGGGTCAGATTTGGGGAAGGTCAGCAGATGTATGGGATAGACCAGAAGTAGGCAACTCTGATCCTGGAATGTCGGTGTCCAGCAGGTTTTCTATCCTACTTGAATGAACTACTATCTGTCTGAGATCAGTTGTGGTTCATGAGAGACCAGGTAAGACGGAAAACAAACTGGATACTGGCACTCCAGGGTCAGGGTTGCCTATACGGATCTGGGGGTGTGGCCTCAAACAGATGTTGTATATTATGTGACTTTTCCATACTGCCCCAATCAACCATTTTAATACTAATTTTAATTATGTGATGTTTTACCTTCCCATTGCACAAGTACGGGTACATTGGAATGATTTTCATCTCCATACACACAAATGCACCTTTCAGCCATAACATTAAAACCACTGACAGGTGAAGTGAATAACATTGTTTATCTTTTATAGTGACACCTGTCAAGGGCGTCATTATATATTAGGCAAGTGAACAGTCAGTTCTTGAACTTGATGTGTTGGAAGCAGGAAAAATGGGTAAGCATAAGAATCTGAGTGACTTTGACAAGGGCCAAATTGTGATGTGACATCTGGGTCAGAGCATCTCAATAACAGCAGGTCTTCCTGGTATGCAGTGGTCCATGGCTACAAAAACGGCAGGTCTTGTGGGGTCTTCCCAGTATGCAGTGGTCAGTGCCTACAAAAATGGCAGGTCTTGTGGGGTCTTCCCGGTATGCAGTGGTCAGTGCCTACAAAAATGGCAGGTCTTGTGAGGTCTTCCTGGTATGTGGTGGTCATTGGCTACAAAAACGGCAGGTCTTGTGGGGTCTTCCTGGTATGCGGTGGTCAGTGCCTACCAAAAGTGGTTTAAGGAACACTAAGCGGTGAACCTGTGATGTGGTCATGGGCACCCAAGCTACATTGATGGACTTGGGAAGCAATGGCTAACCCGTCTGATCTGATCCCGCAGGAGAGCTACTTTAGCACAAATTGCTGAAAAAGAAAATTGCCGGCTATGATAAGAAGATGTCAGAACACACAGTGCATAGCAGCTTGCTGAGTATGGAGCTTACATTGCTGCAGATCAGTCAGAGTGTCTATGTTGCCCCCCGTCTACTGCTGAAAACACTTATAATGGGTACATGAGCATCAAACATGGACCGTGGAGCAATGGAAAAAGGTGGCCTGGTCTGATGAGTCACATTTTGTGTTACATCATCTGGATGGCTGTGCATTGTTTACCTGGGGAAAAGATGGCACCAGGATGTGGAAGAAGGCAAGCCGTTGGAGGCAGTGTGATGCTCTGGGCAGTGTTCTGCTGGGAAACCTTGGGTCCTGGCACTCGTGTGGATGTTACTTTGGCACAAACCACCTACCTAAACATTGTTGCAGACACATGGCAACAGTTTTCCCTGATGACAGTGGCCTCTTTCAGCCGGATAAAATGCCCTGCCACACTGCAAGAATGGTTTGAGGAACATGAAAAAAGAGTTGAAGGTGTTGACTTGGCCTCCAAATTCCCCAGATCTCAATCCGATTGAGCATCTGTGGGATGCGCTGGACAAACAAGTCTGATCTATGGAGACCTCATCTCACAACTTACAGGACTTAAAGGATCAGCTGCTATCATCTTAGTGCCAGATAGCACAGGACACCTTCAGAGGTCTTGTGGAGTCCGTGCCTTGATGGGTCAAAGCTGTTTTGGTGGCACAAGGGGGACAAATACAATATTAGATAGGTGGTTTTGATGTTATGGCTAATCGGTGTATATATGGTTGAGAGTAAAGTTTGAGGTCATCTATCTGGCACCTCTGAAGCACAGAAGCTTAATCCGTCAGGCCGCACACATCTCTAGTAGCTTCCTTTGAAGAATTGTCTGTGTCCTGAATCACTGAAATAACCTTTAATACATCCATGCATCCATTCATCTGTCTATCCGTCATAAGTTCACTTTTTCTGGCTATGAAGCTAATACATTCTTATAACCTGCATTCTCATCTCCCAAACCAATGAAAAGGCTTCCAAACATAATTCAGATCAAACACAGAGTTGTTTTTGCACCATGATGTCAGCAGCGTGGACAGTCCTCTAATTACGCTGTACTTATGTTCACTAACAGTCCCTGACATGAGGATTTGACGGCTTATTTAAACTCTTAATATGCCAGACAGATGTGGATTGCCATATGGTGGCCAATTTCCAGCGACGCCCTCTAGGGGGCGCTGTTAGGGGCCTGGCATAAAGGGTTCAGACTTTGCGAGAATTTAATCATGACATCATGACATTATGTACAAGACCCTACAGCAGATATCAGGCTTTTTTCCAGACATTAATCAGTGTAAATTTTTTTGATTTCTCTTTAAAAACATCAGCGTGGGCGATGCCTGAATAAAGGATGCTGGAAAGATCAAGATCTGGATGTGTCGATCTCAACAGTGCACTCGCTTGATTTTAAGAAATATCAGTCCTCTGTCCCGTTGAAATCAGTTTGGAAATATACATAGAGGTGTTAACAGGATGCATATATATGCAATATTCTCTTGCCAACACAGACTGCATGACTGCATTTTAATGTCTATGTTGTGAGGCGGAGTAATGCGGTGGTGCAGTGGTTAGCATGTGTGTGGAGTTTGCATGGTTTCCCTGTGTCATCTTGGGGTTTCCTCCGGGTACTCTGGTCCCCCCCTCCCTGACAGTGCAAAAACACATGGTGAGGTTAATTGGAATTACCAAATTGCCTGTAGGTGTGCATATGTGAGAGAATGGTGTGTGAGTGTGCCCTACGATGGGTTGGCACCCCATCCTGGGTAGTTCCCTGCCTTGTGCCCATTGGCTTCAGATCCCCCATGACTCTAGATAGGATGAGCGGTTACAGAAAATGGATGCTGGGAGCCTTATTAGAAGCACCATGCTAATGCTACTTTTTCACAGGTATGAAAATGACTTTCTTATCTCCCTCATCTCCTGGCTTTTTTTTCTGGTTGTTTTCTGACTTAATTACTCCAGCTTTCCTATTAGCAGAGGAGGTGGCGGGGGGGGGGGCGGGGGTCAATGAACCTCCGGTCCACGGCCCCCCATCTGACCCCCCCCCCCACTCGGTTAGCAACCGCCCCGTGAGATCCCCCCC
>JAODKE010000007.1:13654666-13665291 GCA_026779605.1 Mormyrus hasselquistii | reverse complement strand
GCAATTTTTCTTTTTTCCCTCTGTTTGTTGGTTTTTCTTGTTTGGTGTTGTTTCCGGTTGGTGCCCCCCCTTTCGGTGAGATAGGGGGGGGGGGGGGGGGGGGGGGGGGCGGCCAGAGAGACATCCGTTCCCAGGCCCATCATTGAACCCCACCCCCAACTGGGTTAGCAAACGCCCCGTGAGATCCTCCTGCCTTCGTTCTATCACACGTTTGGGGTGGCAGTGTTGTGATGAAGTTGGCTTTTAAAACAGCGGAAGACATGCTAATCTATACAGATTAATTGGAAATTGATACTATTACCCTTGTCTGTTGTTTGTGTGACGTGTAAATTTCCGGTGATATTTAAATACTGTAGAAAAACTGTTTAAAACAGGCTGGGGAAAGAAAAATGGACAAAAAGGTTATTTTTAATAGGCTGAATCCCAGGAAACACCACCGCAGATGACAGCTTCCTCCCTCTTGTTTAACTGACTGTTGACATTGGCCTGTATCTTTCAGAAGGTCAGGAAGGCTGCGGTATGTGTGGCATACAGCGGTGACATCCGGAAGGGCTATGTGCAGGATGAAGCCTTGTGTAACGTGCAGATCAGGGACGGGGGCAGTTTATTCTACACAGAGTCGGGGATTAGTGGACGCACCATAATCTGAGGGCTTGTCTTCAGGCCTGAGGCTCACGCGGATGTTCCTCACTGTGCTCTGTTTCCACTTCCGTCGTCACAGGTTCCCATGGGTTTCTGTGGAAGTGGGTTTGAGAAGCTGATGTCTGGCTTGGATGTAGCTCCAGAGAGCAGAGCAGCTGAATACTAGAGATGCACGATGTATCGGTGAATGTATCAGTATTGGCCGATATTCATTAAAAAATGACAGCATCAGGTCCTATATGTTAGCTGTGGCTGATAGTGCTGGGTGATATTTAAACTTAATCACTATTCAAAGTTAGCAGCACCAGAGCTAAAGACACAATTACTAAAATATTGGAGATGAATGCTTTGGATGATCAGCCATAGCGGAGGTTGAGGGATATTGTCGGCTTACTTACCACTTAAGAGAGGTCTCAAAAGTGCTGACCTGCGACATGTTTACAATTCAGTATTTAATCTGGCCATCAGATCGATCATTTTTTTTCCCACAGAATGAAAAAACAATTTAAGGTCATTTTGCTAATCTGTGCTCCGCAATCCCCCTCCCTTACTGTAGATGAAACAGCCCCAGTCCCTCCGGTTTACAGGATGCATATATATCTGCAATATTAGTGAAAAGATACAAGAATCAAAAAGATACAGGAAACAGAGGATTACAGTGAGATAACTGCATGATGTCTTGTGAGAGGCTGCTGAAAACTGCTGAAAACACGCTTGTCATTCCCCACATCAGCATTGTACGGATATTTCATATATTTACATACTACATTTTCCCCATTTAATTTCTTATGCCGACCCAGCAATAGATCGAAACAGTCACCACTTAAAAAACCACCAGGCATCTGGACGTTTTGAGGGCAGCTCGAAAGAAGGCAGAAGTTTAGCATGAGTTATATCAGGGTACTCCAAATCTGGACCTCAAATCCAGGCCTTGTTTTCAGTTCTCCCAAGCAGTTAGTTAAATAATTACTGATTCTGATTGGTCAGAGGCTTCACACCTGACTGACAGGTAGGCTGGAAAACCAGCAGTGCTTGGAGTGAATGGTAGACTGGCCCCAGCCCCCCGGTTCCAACGGCCAATCATCACGTCCCCTGACTGTACTGCTGCTCTACTGCCCCCCAGCGGGGGGTGTAATCAATAAAAACGCTTACATTTTTAAAGTTTTATTTCACCAAGATCGTAGCATCATGTATAAAATCAAACTTAAAAGAGACTAAGAAAATGTTGCCCATAAAAGCTGGTATATTTTTATGAGAAGAAAGCAAAGGTGGAAAATTCAAGTCCAGAAAGCACAAATCCAGACAAAGGTTTTGATTCAACCAACCAGTTGAGTGCTCTGTGACTGGCTGTTTACAGTATGCTTATTGGTTGAAACAAAACCTTGGCATGGATTTACGCTTTCTGGAACTGAACTATCCACCTCTGAGAGAAAGTGGTTCTTTGTTGGAATTTCTAGTAAAAAAATGCTTTAGATTTTCTTTAATTCAAGGGTTTCATACCTGTCCTTGATGAACCCTGTATATCCAATATATACTGGACAGGGTATATTGAGGTAATAGAATAGGCTACATGACCCCTAATTATGGCTGGCGCTGTACTAACACTCACTCATCAGACCACAGTGTCAGGATATTAAGAAGCTGTTTAAAGGGACAGTAATGCTTGCCACTCTCAGTCTGTTGGGGTTCATTGATGTTCTTGTTGTAAAAGTGCCAGATTTAACCCTGTACTGTACATGACTTCTTGTAAATGGAATTACAGAATTATATATAGCTGGGTAAAGTAATAAGACTCATTAATTTGGCTGTGAAGATTCTGAGGGCAGGAAACAAACACGAAAAGATCTTCGTTTAACTGTGTGTTTAAAATGAAAAATCCTGCAGTTTGGTTCCGTTTTTTTGGTTCTGCATTTATGGTTCCATTAATTTATAGCTGTTTTACGATGCCGACATTTGAGTTGCTTTGTAACACAATTAATATTGAAAATACACAGTAACGGTAACAAAATCACAGTTCTGGGAACCCCCATGAGATATACCTTAGGCACTGGCAATGACAAGTCCAGCTGAGGATGAACTCGATGATTGTAGCCCACTGCTTGTAATCAGTCGAACATGTCATCTTGGTACTGTTTGGACTCCAGTAGTTCCTTGGTACACATCATCATACCCTTTGTACAGAGACTGTTTCCTCACCATCGAGCTTCATTCAGTTTGATGCATCTGGTCTTGTGGCGCTGCTAGCATTGCTTAGAGTGACACTGCTTTCCTGAATTGCTTTGGGAAAATATCATTATATTTAAAGTATATTTAAACCATGAAGTTAACGATGTTGAGACTAAAGTGTCTTCTCAGTAACTGCTGATGTCATGGTACACTGTTTACAATTAAGTCTATAAATTAAACTATTAAATAAATAAATTCTAAATTATTAGCCTAAAGGCCTCATCTTTGACTTGAATGGCAGCTTTATTGTGTTGGGAAAGACCAGCTCATTTTTGGTTGCAACCTGGTGAAATTGTTCTTGATTTAGAAAGTCCCTTTTCAAAGACAGGCACCTTAGCTTTGACCTAGTTCTTTGTTCTGATTCGTCCTGAAGATGTGGAGCTGATGTGAGGGTTCTGCGCTGGACTCTGCAGTGTTCTACTCTTATTCTCTGAAAAACAAATTATCTGCATAGTTCTTAGTTGCACCCATGTGTCTGCAGTCTCCTGACTTTTGGTGGGAGATTGCACAGACATTCTAAGAATAAACAAAAATAATGGAAAAAAAATGTATGAATAATTTTCAATGAATCAATTTTCTGTAAAGCTAAAGTAGAACCTGGTCGTTAGGATAGGTGAAAGGTTCTTCTGGAAACTGTGGAACCACCACCCCTCATCAGTCTAATAGGTTGATCCTACTCTAGACTTTGTGAGGCAGATAGATTGAAATATTTCCCTTACGCTTTTGGTCAGCTTGATGACAGCGTATTCCAGGGCATACTGGCTAGATTTGTTAGCTGCCCCCAGGACCCCTACCATATGACGAGATGATTTACTGTAGATGAAACAGCCCCAATCCCTAACCCCTGAGCTCCTCCCCCAAGCCTCGACCCATGTTAATTTTCCAGTCCTGCATTCAGCCTTGGTCTCCACCCTTTGCGCTAATCCACAGAGAGTGAGGTGCCAGTCGCCTAGCCATACACGATGCACAAGGTGCACACGCACGCCCGTCAGAAAATGTTACTGTACATTTTTTGTATGTGAAATTCGCAAATATTTACATTTAAGACCTGTGTTCCCCATCATCGTGAAATCGCATGAGTTGTTACAGTGCCTCCTGCACTCATGATTAGGGATCTACTGTAAGGAATTAAAAATTGCACAGCAGATCCGTGCACCATCGGTTTACCGTATTTTCAATCTCAACATCTTTCTGAAGTTCAGTTTTCAGCAAATAAAAATAAAAACACTGTAATCACAATGAATGAGTCTGCTGTTATGCACAATCAATGTATATAGTTCGTTGTTAAAGACCCGTACTTAAGAACAAGAATCGCTTGGGCCGTGTGCTGCAGGTGGGTGCGTGGAGACTAGGAGGTGAAAGGCTGGGTATGCACGGCAAGCACCAGTGCAGATTTAGATGACGAAAAATTTTCGCCATAGTTATCGTCAGTGACCTTTATTTTCAGACTAAAAAGAGACGATAACTAAAAAATGATTTTGCGAGGCCTAAGACAAGACGAGATCCAATCAGGAATAATGTGGTTCCCATACAGGGGTATTCAACTAGAATTTAGAGAGGTCCAGTTACAGAAAATTTCTTGAAGCAAAGGTTCGGAAGATCGTGATATCTGACTATTTAGTGTGGTATATATTTAAGTAGCCTTTTAGTTGTATCAACATTGCATGTAATCAATACCTGACTCTCAAATCAAATTAATTCAGTAGGCCTATAATTCAAAAAGTTTTTGACGACATTTACTGTATTGTCATGTGACATAGAACTGAACATATAAGTATGACTGCTGAGATGTATAATGTTTGTCATATATTTTAGTGTTCATGGAATTAAGTATTGGCTTCAATAATCCTACACCGGTAGTAAAATTAAAGTCTCGTTTTAATGCAGTATACATACATACAAACTTATTTTAATCGCTGTTAGAGTAGGATATGGACGGTCTTATTGTTTTGAAAAGATATAAAACGTGACATGATTTTCTCATATTCGTTTTATATTTGTCAGAGTAACAACACAAATGGAATGACGAGCCGTTTCAGGCAAAAACAGTGCATTTTACTTTTCATTTCAAATAAAACGTGGGGTTGCCAACTTCGGCCAACTGGCTGGAGTGAGATTTTCAATTCGATATATTTGCGCACGCATAACAGTTCTCACCATGTAAATAGTCTGCTTTTGTATTTAATGGTGTAAATACACTTTTGATGTAGCCAATTTTAGGTTTATAATGGTATAATATAGATTTACCGTATGATTTCTTGCGTCAGTCTGAAAGCGTGAGTGTCATGCCAGGTTCTTGAGATTTGGCAGCCGTAGAAACATACATTTTTTGTTTCACCTGAGTTGATTTATATTACATTACATTAATCCTGCAGACTCCTGGTGGAGCATAGGGCCTCAACAACACCACGCCAACGAACTCTGTTCTGGTCCTGTAGACTCCTGGTAGAGCATAGGGCCTCAACAACACCACGCCAACGGACTTTGTTCTGGGCCTTTTTCTTCAGCTGGGTCCACATCATTCCGGCGGCCTTCACTTCGCTCTCGATAGATCTTCTACACGTCTGTTTGGGTCTCCTCACTTTCCTTTTTCCCTGTGGATTCCAGTCCAGTGCTTGTCTTGTGACATTGTCGAAAGGTTTTCGAAGTGTGTGGCCTATCCAGCTCCATTTTCTCTTCTTGATATCTTGACCGACCGGGTTCTGGTTGGTTCTCTTCCACAGGTCTGTGTTCGAGGTCTTCTCAGGCCATCTGATGTTGAGGATGTGTCGCAAGCACTTGTTGATGAAAATCTGTATCTTGTTGGTAATGGTTTTGGTTACCCGCCACGTCTTGGACACATACGGGAGGACTGCTTTCACGTTGGTGTTGAAGATTCTAATCTTGCTGCGCTGAGATAAGGCTTTGGAGTTCCAAATGGGTCGCAGGGTGTTGAATGCAAACCTTGCTTTGTTGATCTGGCTCCTAACGTCTTCATCTGCGCCTCCAACGCTGTTGACTACGCTTCCTAGGTAGACGAAGCGGTCGGTTTCCACCAAGTCTTCACCTTGTAGCTGCAGTAGATGTTCTTGTCGGTTGTTCAGCCGCATCACCACTGTTTTTCTGACATTGATCTTCAGGCCGGTCTTTTCTGCCTCCTCAGTGAGCCGGGTAAGCTTGGACTGTGCATGTTGCTGCTTGTGGGACAGAAGGCTCACATCGTATGCAAAATCTAGGTCCTGCAGCTGTTTCGTGAAGGTCCACTGGATACCGGTGTTGCTGCCCTCTGTGGCTCTTCTCATGATCCAGTCCATGATGATCAGGAAGATTGTCGGTGCAGCCTTGCCTCACTCCGGTTTTCACTGCAAAGGGATTGGTCAGTTTTCCGTTGTGAATGATCTGGCAGGACGAGTCTTCGGATAGCTGTTGGATGATGTTGATGAGCTTCTGCGGAATTCCTTAGTGCTGCATCAGTTTCCAAATGGTCTCCCTGTCGACGGCTTTTTCAAAGTCGACGAAGGTTGCGAACAAGGGAGACTGCCATTCGATAGACTGCTGGATGATGATGCGAGTGGCGATGTGGTCTGTACACGATCAACCTTGTCTAAATCCTGCCTGCTCTGATCTCAACTGTATAAAGTAACATTATGAGCTGATTTATATAACAAATAATATTACTTTATACAGTTGTTAAAAAGCAAAAAGTTAAATGAACATGAAATCACCAATAAACTACATCTACAAATATTTATTTTAATATTTCACAGAGAGCAGGCCTGGTGGTATTATAGCTTGTGCACTTTGAAGTGATTTGATTTTTGCACTAATGGCACTGCAGATTTTACAGTACTCAGTTTCTGGGTAAATAAACACGTTTGTGTTTCAAATAATCCCTGTATTTGTGTACTGCACAGTCAAACCGTAACACCATCCCTTAACTTGGTTTCATTTTATCTTGGTGAACATGACGAAATCAAAGGGAAACTTTAAACATCACACTTTGCACTTTTAATTTTAGTCGACTAAAACTAGAGTAAAACTAAAATAATTTAGATTACTAAATTATGACTGAAACTAAATAACGTTTTAGTCAAAAGACTATTACTAAAACCAAATAAAAATTTGCTGTCAAAATTAACACTAGTACACACCCCCTATCGAAAATTCCTGGCTTTGCCACTGCGAGGTACTGGGGGAAGCCGGGGCACTCATGTACATTTGACATCTTTCTCAGGCACAAATAAGGAGTTCTGTTTATTTTAGTTATAGTAGAGCTCTGGTTTAACAAATGCATTGGAAAGGCTTGAAAGTGAGGCAGTCAGACCAGGCTGCAGCACCCGTCCAGCGATATCAGGAGCGAACGTCAGAAGAGATGATTACCACGTAATTTGTGTAATGGCGTTGTGTATGGATGAGATGAGTCACTGGCATGTCCTTCCTGCATCGCAGTCCGGCGGTTCCGAGCTGTTCCATAGCGGCTCACATGCCAATGGCAGGCCATGTCGCATCCCTTATCATCCGCAGGTCCAGATCAATCTCAGGGTCAGCAACGGCTGTCCGTTTCAGCAGCCGTTTGAAGTCAGACACAGTGTAAAGGAGCCCCCGTCGATGACACGGCCAGCTCCATCTCCCTGCCTCCCCAACATCCCCCCAAGAAAAACAACTCATTAAAGACCTCATTACACGCTATAGATACTCATACTGTACAAAAAATGTCTGTCAGTAGGCTTCTCTCCCACCTGAATTGAAGGTGTGTGTTTTTTTTAACGTATGAATCATTAAATTATATGTTAAAGTGGACTGGAACTCATTTTAAAATATGCACTAAATTATTAAAGGTATATTATAGTCACTTCCTGTCTATTTAAAGAAGAATTTAAATCATTTTTGACATTCTAAATCCTCAAAACTCACACTGAAAGTGCACATTTCACAAAACAGACCTTTCCACATAAGGTTTGTTTAATTTGTTTTGTAGTAATTACTGCCTGCAATTTACCAGCACGGTATTACATAGCCAGCTGTCACTGGTCAGTTTTCCATGCTTAGCTGGAATTCAATGTCTTGTTGCAGTCAGCATATCAGGGTATGTTATGCATCATGCTTCATCATGCCTTTGGTCTCTGTTGTGCAGGATAAAGGTAAAACACAAGCTATTATTAAATAAGTAGAACAGAAACAGCAGAGGAACAGGATTCTACATCAGATACGGACTAAAAACACACAAAAATCCCCCTCAGATCCTGCAGTGGTCAATCCCACCATAACCATTTAAAATGGCCCTCGTCCTGCAGCTTCCCTGCTGCTCCTCCCACTCAGCCTGATTGGCCCATTTATGGAATTCCAAGGTCAAACAGTTCATCGGAAGCCAGCTGGGCACCATTAATTGAAGGCAATTGGCACAGAGCTAGAAGCAATTAAGAGTCTCAGTTGCAGAAAGGTCAGCCTTAAGGCCTCTGTCCTGGTCTTTACGGCCTTGCATTTTTAAAGAGACACAAATTACAAGTTTAGCATATGCTCTTACCGAAATGAACATAGTACATTACCGTCGCAATGTTTAATTATTTTGTGAAATTCAATTAATTTTCTGTTTGATCTGTGCTACAAAAATTAACCATCCATCTATCCATCCATTTTCTGAAACCTCTTGGCCTGTTCAGAGTCACAGGGGGTCCGGAGCCAACCCTAGAGGCAGGGAACAACCCAGGGTGGGGAGCCAACCCATCGCAGGGAACACTCACACACCATTCTGCTACAAACATTATAATTTACAAATTAGCCCTGTTAGAGTTATTTTGAGATGCATTCTGCTTAGCTTTCTGTGGAAGCATCTCAGTTGTGAAGTCTGGGAGAAAGACACCCGTTGTCAGGACACCAGGCTGGAGCAGACGTTGTTACATATGGTGTTACAGAAACTGCTGCTGCGATAACGTGGACTAATGGTTTGAAGTAATTCAAGAAATTAAATACAATTTCACATGATTTACACGATAGTGACACAAAAATATCTCTGTGTGGCCTTCTCTATTAATATATATATAAAATTCTGAAAAATGTAACAGAATCGTAATGGTTGTATATGTAAGGAAAATGGTGAATCCTACATTGGAGCTTCTGAGGTAACCTGCACGATCAGTGGTTATAGTGTTACTATATAGCCCCTTGAGTGCCTCTTGCCTTTCTACTGGGGGAAATCACTGTTTTATTAGTCAAATATGTTTTGTACTAACACATTTGGTCTCTTGAATCCAACTCCTACTTCAGAAATACGCATATAAAGAAACAAGTGGCTTAACTGGATTCCGTGTTAAATCAAACTCATTAATTGAGCATTTAATCATTTAGTTTGTTTTTAGCCCTGTAATTAATTAGTTAGTTTTAATGCTCAGTTGCATGGTGTTTTATTAAATTAACTGACTTTATAAGGGGTGTTGCATCAGTGTTTTGAGGATTCACTTGTCTTAATGTAATACTTCAGACTCCCAAAAAAGACTGAAATTCGTTGCTTGATTGCTCAGCCCTTTTCCATTTCTACTTTTAAAACGCTTCATTAATGGAGGCTGGTTTCCTTCACCCTTGGTCCTCACTTGGCTGCTCACAGTAGCTAGACCTCAGTCCCCAGTGCCTGTAGAATCCTATGTCGCGTCCTAGACCGACACCTAACCCTCCCCCCCCCGAAGCAAAGTAACTTCACCTGTCAGTTTTACGATGACGTTACCCCCACCCTGTCACATGAAAACAACGTCCATGCAGAGCTGGGTCTGTTCCAGCTGCGCTGTTGACAAATGGGGGCACCTTCGTCCATCAGCAGCGAAAGTGCAACCTGGGATATTAAAACTGTGCTTATCTGCGAGACAGTCTGGATGTGAAGGTCCCCCTATATGGTAAACCCCCCCCCCCCCGGGAACCCAGGTTCCTCAGAAGACCTTGTCTCCAAAGGGTATTTCTTTTTTTTTCTCATTTTTATGAGCTTGTTCATTTGTTTCATCAATAATACCCAAAATATAAATGGCAAATGAGACTGCATAGTTCTGTGTGATGTATCCGGCACTATTTAAAAGGAACTGTTGTTCATTCTGCTCTGGGATTTCTTTCATGGAAATTTTTATCATTTACGGTCCATACAAAAGCTAGGGAAACAATTAATGATTTGTCTGAATAGCTAGTTATGTTGGTTAAGTTGTCGCCTTTATTGTCACGCAGGGAAGTGAAATAAGGTAAGCGCCCTACTGCGCATTAGCGCTCGGAGTGGCATCATAATACGGCTCCCTTAAATGCCTGCTTTCGGGCAGCATGAATCCAGGCTGCGCTTTTCAGATTTGCCATGAGGCTGTTTACCCAGATGAGAGAGATGTTTTCAGATGCGGGGCTCCATGGGAGGAGGCAGGGAGAGATTTAATGCGACTTTATCCAGAGCGGAGTGGGGCTGCGTGATTTTCTTCTTGTTCGTCTCCCCCCCCCCCCATCTTTTGCTGATTCTCCACATCTTCTTATTTCGTTTTTTTTCTTTCTCTCTTTCCTTTTACTGCTCCGTCTCTCATTCTCTCCGTCTCTCATTCTCTCCCTCTGACTTGTTCTCCCTTTGACCCCCATATCAAAATCCCCGAGAGAGACGGGGCGACTTTCATACTGGCTGTTCCATTAACTGATTACATCACCTGAAAGATAATGGAGGGCCACAGAAGAGGGCGGGGGCACGCGGGGGGGGGGGGGGGGGGGGGGGGGTTGGGGGACAAAAGGTGAGAAGACCCAAAGTTCGGACGATTAGCGAAGCTTTT
>JAODKE010000007.1:13632545-13654566 GCA_026779605.1 Mormyrus hasselquistii | reverse complement strand
TGTTAATGTGGGCTTTAACAGATTTTAAACCCCACGCGAAAAGAAGGGGGGGGGCCCAAGAGGGGGGGGGGGCGGGGGGGGGGGGGGGGGGGGGTTGGATGGTGGATTGGCGACAAAAGGTGAGAAGACACAGAGTTTCCGCATTAAGCTAGAGTTTTATCTGGTCTCCGGAACAGCCGTGCCCTCCCCGCCACGGGGGGGGCACATGCATGATGGGTAATGGTCGTGATTTTGCACCGACACTCAACATCTGGGTGAGAAAACAATTGCAGAAATGACACGTGTGCCCAGGAGATGTGGAAGACCTCTGATTTAAAGGAAACGCAGATTAGGCCCTCTGGGCTAGCCGGAGAGTGGCACTTCAGCAGGAGGGGAGCACGGGTGCTCCCGCCGAAGAAATTAGACACGAGCGCGTTGGGGTGATGTGAGCGTTCCGCACAGCTGTGGCTGTAATAGGAGGGGGTGTCGTTACTGGTGGCTGCAGTCATGGGCCAGAGCTGGACGGGACGTAGAGAACAGGCCTCACATCCAGCTGGATACCTGATTAGAAAAGGGCTCTCAAAATATCCTGTCTGTCCCACACTATTTTATATTTAACTTGTTTAGCAGACACTTTTATCCAAAGTGGCATAAAGTTATGAAAGCGAGATCTGAGCGTTCCTGTAACCATTCAGGGATAAGAATCCAATGGTGACATCACTCAATTGACCATGGGTTTTGACGCAGCGACCTTCTGATTGCGAGCACAGCATCATAATCCCCTGCCCCGCACACTACCCCACAGTGTCTTTTGCTGCCTTTCCCACATTGATGCATTCTGTCTCTCTTCCGTCTTCCGCTAATGGAATGTTCCTTCCCATGCTTTGCTGCAAGCGAATGCCACTGAAATCTAGCAGCAGTTTTTTTCCCCCGTGTTAAGGTAGGAATGTCGGTCCCCCTGCATGGGGGTTGCCTGCTGCAATGCTGGCGGTACCACACACTTCCCAGCTTGCACTCTACCATCTGGATGTGGATCATCGTTGACGCTGGCAAGTCCAGACTGTCCCCCCACAGCAGCTCTGAATCAACGCTAATTAAATCCACCTACTGATGCGTACTGATACCTCTTAAATGAGTTTAATTGATGTTGAACTCGAGCCCATTGGTGAGTTGGACTAGAAGAGCCAAGGCTGCATGCCCTTAGTTTGGAAAGCCCACTTCCCATCTACAAAGAAAATATCAGTATTTTAACTGAACCAGATCTTTTCATTTGATGCAGAAGTCATGATCATAGATATACCTGTATAGATGTCATAATAGAAGTGCTGTCTTGAAGGTGCACATCAGTTGACAGAATACTGTGAATGACACAGACAAGTGGTGTTGATCCACATAACCCTGGATTTCACTCTATGTAGACCACTGTTATAAATGTGTAGCTCCTCTGAAAACTAGTTCTCCATGCATAATGTGTGCAATGTCATGAAGGAAGCCATCTGGTGGTAACTAATAATCTGTTTTTGAGGTGAAATTTACCTATGAGGTACTCGTTGGCCTCCTTCGTTAAGTACCTTGTTTTCACTTTCAATACCTCTAAATCAGATGGTTGTTGGTTCAAACTCCAAGGACAAATTAACCGTTGGACAAGGCTCTTAGCCTCAGTTGTTCCAGGGGTTGTCCGACCCTACATTCTCCAAATCTGGATGTGATGTGTTTGGTGTTGAGGCAGTCAAAGTATCAGGTGTTTGTACATCCCTACTTTTCACCTTAATAGTTAACTAGTTCTGGTGCTGCCCATGTTCTCACTGAAAAGGAGAGTCTCCCTGAGGTGGAGAACTTCCATGAGATGGGGCACACTCACGGCTCAGGGGAGACAGCTGTAGTAGTAGATGGATAAAGCCTTGCATTGATGTGAAAGTGTGTTTTTCCCTGTCCATGAGTCTTCTGAACAATTTCAGGGCATTGGACACACATGACCACTGAAATCTGAGGAGATGCTTGGGAGGAGTGACAACTAACAGGTGGACCAGCTGTCTGGGGGGGTTGATCTTATTGTCAGGGACAGTCATGCGGTGTTAGGAATCGGCCTCTGATCCATCAGATGGTTTCCTCCTACCATGTCTCTGGTGCTCCACCGATGAGGCACCAAAGTTGCGAAAAAACTGCAGCTCACCTAAATTTAGCTGCACGCCAAAGTGCGTCACCTGCAACCGGAGGTGACGTGTTCCCGTCCTGGCGCTGGAGCTGTCGTTGTGGTTTATTTGAGTCCGTAACTGCAGAAATAGGACAAAAACCTTTGTAACCCGAGGCTTGTGTCCGTAACTTCGTTTTGTTCTTGTCAAACATGAGGTTGCGCCAGTTTTGCTACTCTGTGGAGGTTTGGCCATGCGGAACGCCTGTCCTGTATGTAGCTGCTGGCTCACGTGTCCAGTTGTGGGGGGGTCATTATGGAGTAAGAGCAGTGCAACCTGATGAAGGCTCCTTCCCACAATAAGGGGAGCAATCCTTGCTAAGAGCTGACCTGATGAACGACTAGCCAGCAGGCATCTTTCAAACAGCATGTTGGTATTGGGTGGTATTGAATGTCCTTGTAGGCACAACAGGTATTGCACCAGTTAAGGACCCAGATCTGTAAATGAAAGGCTGCTGGTTTAGTCTCAACAGGGACCCTGCTGTAATTCTGCCCATCTCCAGGGGTGGCACTGTGGCTCAGCATGTAGCACTGTGGTCAAACACCTCCACCGCTGGAGGTTTGGTTCCTGGCTCTATATGTGTGGAGTTTGCATTTTCTCCTTGTATTCGCAGGAGATTCCTCTCGGTAGTTTCCAGCTTCCTCTTGCAGAACCGTGTTTTCTAAATTGCCTGTAGTGTGTGTGTGTGTATGTGTGTGTGTGTGTGTGTGGCCTTCAATGGACACATCTCATCCAGGATGTTCCCTGTCTTGTGCTTTCTAGGATAAGCTCCAGATTCACCGCCACCCCATGTTGGATAAGTGAGTATGGACAGATGACTTGCTTCAGTTAAAAGTCTAGCTATTTAAAATTAATAAAATTTGTGCCAGCTGCTTCAAGGAAATGTAACCGATATGGAGCCAAGCAGACTGCCGTACACTAACCCTAACCTTAACAAAAGAGACTGCCCAAACCCTAAACTTAACCAAAACTAATCAGGCTGCTGTTTTGCTGAACGCAGTTTGCTTGTATTTAAGGTGACTGCAGTTCCCAGCATTGCCTCTGTCTCTCTGTAACAGGAGGTCTGCTTAGGAGTCCGTCTGTTCACTGACAGCGTCCTATTTCCGAAGGTCGGCGCACTCTGGGCAGTGGGAGAGTGAGTCGGGCTACCTCTCAGAGTCAGGGGGGCAGAGTCATAGACAGCTGGTGCTGCACTTCCCTCGTTACCCCCAGACCACCTCACGTGAGGCTGGACCTGCGTGTTCTGTTCTGCTCGGACCCGTGACGGCGTCGTCAGCCGGGGAGCGGAGCCCGCCATCCCCGCCTTCGGCCATCGTGTCGGCAGTCTGTCCCCTTTTGTCGCCGGGGACTGACGAGAACAAAGAAGACAGGGCTTTGTTTTATTTAAGGAGAAACCTTATTTTATTAATACGTCGAGAGGTGTTTGTTTGTGCCGAGCGGCGCGGGGAAACGGGAACTCGATGTCCTTCAGACGTACTACACGGGCTAGCCTCTCCCTCTGTGTATTTATAGAACGGTGAGCCTATATTCCCAAATTCCACTGCATAACAAAACACAATTAAAAGATGGTCACTATGTGGCGGCTCACACACACAACCAGAAAGGTAGACTGGCTATATTGTTGTTAGAATTGACAGACATTTTGGCATATTGTTGGGGTCTGAACCTTAGTCCTGCTGTGTCACTGAAAGTGGGCATTTACTTTTGATTGGGGGGGACAGTATAGTGCTTCAGGGCATGGACTAGTAATCCATAACCAAGCCCTGCTCCAGTGTCCAGCCAAGCAATTAAGAAGATGATATTGCCACCATAATCTGCTGGCTTCTACAATGTACTGCTGAGAAACTGTACCCATCACTTGCATGACATTCCATGAGCAGTGGTTCATCTCCACCTGGCCAGCTTCAGACCATCTCTGGTGTTAGTAGGACTAAGCCCCTCCTTACCAATAAAACCATCAAATCATCAGGCTCAACCCCCATCCATCTTCAGGAGGTGGACCAT
This sequence comes from Mormyrus hasselquistii, assembly GCA_026779605.1. Lineage (NCBI taxonomy): Eukaryota > Metazoa > Chordata > Actinopteri > Osteoglossiformes > Mormyridae > Mormyrus > Mormyrus hasselquistii. The sequence continues at coordinate 13,650,391 of JAODKE010000007.1, read as the reverse complement.
TATAGGCTGAGGCCCTGGGATGATGATGGACAGATACAACCTGTCTACAAGTTCCTATGAAGAAGTGCTGTCCTTTTAATTTGCCCATCCTCTGCGGAGCACAGGCAGCACAGTGCAAATCCCTCCCTTTCCCAGTGTCTTTATTTATTCACCCGGGATCCATCTTAAATGCAGAGCCTCGGGCTGTTAGACCCGGAGGACCTAACAGCTGCAGGGCAACATGGCTAAAAGCAACCGATTATTTGATAGGAGTCACAGAAATGACTTCGTGTTGCTTCCAGGTTACCGTTCCTGAGCCGAAATTCGCTGTGCATGGATAATTTTAATGCAATTTTAAAAAGGACTATTTTCATAAATTTCTGATAATTGGGGGATTTAAACCCAGACAAAAGCCTGACATTCTGCCAGAGAAGGCTTTCTAAATATAGTGCCGTATATCTGCATTCTGGAGGAATCTGCTCTGGTCTGTTTGTTTTGTTTTTTCGAAATGTTTTCTTCCGTTAATACAAAGTCGTGCATTTATAGTCGTTTTGCAGGCTGGCAGACTTGAACCACGGCGACACTCTCCATCTGGAGGGAACTCTGAAACCTTACTTTTTAGTGGCAAAATAACAAATGTGGTTTGTGTGGGAAATGTTTATGTTGGTGTCAAGGACTTACTCTCAGTTTCGTCATGCAATCTCTCTAGTTATGAATTTCCTTAACATAAAGCACTACTGAGAGTTTGTCCCCTTCAGGATAACGACGCTGACGGTTCGTTGTCTTGGAGTGACAATGATAACTGCCTTCGTGCTCAACATTACAGTGACATGTCAAAAAATGAAATAACTATCCTAATGGTTAACAACAGGGAAAATAATTCACTTTAGTAGCATCACACCTGTCCTGCATTTGTAATCAGGTAATTGAGCCTGGCCGGTGTGATCTTGCTCTGAGCCAGGGATAGTTGGCTGTGAATCTTATCTAAACAGCAATGAGCATTGCTTGCTGCTCAGTCATTGTTGCTGGTTTTTGAGCGCAGGGGAAATGGATACGGAAACGGATTTGTTTGGAGTCTAGTTTGTGGGGCTGGGTTTAGTTTCTTTGTGTTTTACTCATGGGTTTTGGTCAGTGTTGCTGACATTGTCACCAGCTTAGCGATTTTGGTTACCAGTGTCTTTTTGGTTTTTTTGAGTCCATGGTTATAGACGCCTGACATCTTGTCTCACGTTTGGCAGTGCTGGTTAGCTGGCATTATGCTCATGGTCTTGATTAGCCAGAGCCAGCGCGCAAGGCAACTAGTTCCTTGTTTTTAGGTTTGCTGTGGTTATCCAATACATAAATACATTTCCTGTATTTCCTGCACTACTTCCTGTTTCTGGTTATCCAGGCCCCTCTGCTTCAATCCCTACAGTAACAAATATCCAACTTCAGTGAAGAACACTATTGTAGTTGTGGATTTTTGGGGCATGCATTATCTAAATATTTTTATTTATTATAAAATTTCCAGTAAATTAAAGGAAAACTCCACCAACAAATATGAAGTTAATTGTGTTCAGGGCTGGACTGCCTGTTTTCCTCCCCCACCCCCACCACTCAGCAAAATTTGGGGAATCCAGAGTCCTGGGCCACAGCTTTTCAAGCAGCAGGCAATGAGAATTTGAATTTTCTTTTCTCATATGTCCTTGATTCTCTGAGTCGATGGTGATAATACACAGGCCATACTCACAGCAGGAAGGGAATTGTGAAGATGCTACTATGTGCAAAAATAAAACAAAGTATTTTTGAGCATAACCTCCTGATACAAAGAAAACGTAGGGCTATCATGTAGGCTTATGACTGGGTGGTAGGATTCCTCTGAAGCATCGTGAGACCTGCCCCACTAGGGTACCCTGTCTCCAGCACATCCTCGCCTCACACCTGCTCTTTCTTTAACCCCCCCGCGGCTCTCTCTGGCAGCTGTCGCTGACGCCGGGTGTTCCCGAGTGATGTCCCACGCCCAAAATACACGGCCAACACGATCTTCCTTCTCGGCAAAAATCACAGGCCATCCCCACGGAGACATCAGCCTGATCAGTGGGGTCCTCTTTTAATTCTGTTCCACTCTCTGCCTGATGTCTCTGAAGGTGCTCGATCCGATATGTGCATCGTGGCCCAACGACAAGCTGAAAGTGTCAAGTCCCGTTTCCCTTTCCAGCCGCCCGTAGTGTTTCAAAGTTCACAAGCAGGTTCAGTTCGTAAATAAGAGTGCTGGAGTGATTGTGCAATTTATAATCGCAGACAGACGACAAGCTGCATCACCGTCAACATGCTAATGAAGATCACGAGCTTTCTGTCTTTGGAGATTTTGGAGGTAAACAACCACATGAGCAGGATACTTTGCTCAGTATATAACAGTTTAGTTCATTGTAAGAATCAGCACAGAAATGCTAAGATGGGGCAAATGTCTTCTGAAGAATAAACAAGCGAATATTCACAACCCTAACTGTGTGCATTTAAACAGCCAGGTAAAATGAGATTTGTCAGCTCACAACTGCCATTGGTCTGCACCCTAGGGACATTGCCATTGGTCAGATGGCTCTGTTTGTCCTGTGGATCTCCAGGGAATGTACTGGAGAATTGGGCATCATTTACCAGCACTCCCTTCTCACAACATAATTATATATTGCTCAAAAATATAACTCTAAACCAAGGTATAAATAATATTAAAGCAAGATGGCATTTTGGAGATCAATAATTATCACTTTATTAATAAATATGTAGAGTGTCATAGCTCAGAAGCAGATATTCATTTTTAAATCTTTTTCAACCCTCTATGATGACGGTAACACTGTTACCCATGATGCCACTCTGCGTGTCTATTTCCTGCAGGTTCTATTGGGACCTGACCATGCTGCTTCTGATGGTGGGCAACCTGATCATCATACCAGTGGGCATCACCTTCTTCAAGGATGAGCACACCCCGCCCTGGATCGTCTTCAACGTCGTGTCGGACACCTTCTTCCTCATCGACCTGGTGCTCAACTTCCGCACGGGCATCGTGAAGGAGGACAACACTGAGATCATCCTTGATCCCCAGCACATCAAGATCAAGTACTTACGGAGCTGGTTTATCGTTGACTTCATCTCCTCCATCCCCGTGGACTACATCTTCCTCATCGTGGAGACGAGAATTGACTCAGACTTCTACAAGACGGCCCGCGCCTTGCGGATTGTCCGTTTCACAAAAATCCTCAGTCTCCTTCGTCTTCTCAGGCTCTCCAGACTTATACGATACCTTCACCAATGGGAGGAGGTAGGAATATCCCAGTTTACATGGATGACATGGGATGGGGGTGGATTGAAAACTGACACTTTCGTCTCTCAACATCTTCAGCGTTGATGATAACATCAGTGTGTACGGGTGGTTGGGGGTAGATCCACTACAGCTCACAGTGTTATCCTACAGTTCACAGTGGTAGGAGGCAGGAAGATGTAACTCACAAGGAAACCAGTAGAGGGAGCTACAGATGCTGGAGCTCATTGCTTCACTATTAGGAATAGGAAGAAACACCTTTAAAATAGATATGCCATAACTCAACTGAAATCCAGGCAATGAAGATGCAGAATAATGCAGCATATTGTGTAATGCAAAACTCTTTATATATTAAAGTGTGGGTCATTTGGGTGTATTTTCATGTGGAGGTAAGGGGTGCAGTGCAAGGAGAGATTGGTATCGATGTCAGACATTATGCTCTGTCTTAATCGAAGCCTAAAACGCTGGTAGTCAGCAACTTTCTTTCTGAAAGTGTAACTTTCTAAGTGCAAGTATTTTAAAAACCACAGCATCTCAGCTATGTATTGTGCTTCCCAAGTTTTAAATGCCCATTTTCCCATCTGCAGAGAGTGTAAAGTGAAGAGTGACGTGCCATACGGAGGCTTAATTAAAAAAGGAAACTCTGTGTCAGGTCTGAGATTCTGAGCTCTTCCCAGATTACCTGGTGGAATCAAACGCTAGCACTGAAATTACCTCTCCACCAGAGTCCTGTCACATTAATGAAAGAGCGATTGCAATTAAATTTAATTGTGTGGCTTTGTAAAAGAGAGGCTCCAGGTCCTTTTTAAAAAGTTTTTTTTAAAAATCTCTTTAATATTTCTCATACAATACCAGGGCTTTTGAGACATCTGCCTAAAGAAAAATAATTATGCTTATTTTTGCATATTCCTCTTTAGGTTTAAATGTCAGTTTTCATGACATATATGGAAAAGCAGATCTTTTAGGTGGTGAATTTTTAAATAAGACCTTCATAAGCTATGCACGATTTAGAAATGTCTATGTATAGTGCAGTTATGAAGGCATGATGTTCTGAAAATGGCATATAAATACCCTGGTCAATAGTATTTATGAATAAAGCTAAGCTGCTCATTATTATTGTGAATATTACTAATCGTTGCAGGTTTGTGAAATTTGTAAGTTATAATGGCAGCTTTTAATATATTTCAGCTCAACACTATTACTCAGGGATAGAGAGCCAGTCTCAGCTGCAGCAGAGACGGAATTTGCCGAAAGTCCCATGACTGACCTTTCGGACTTTTTGACAGTGCCGAGGTGACATGTGACCGTGGTGGGGTGCCACTGTTAATTTGGAGAGTTATTTTGGACAGTCTTGTTTCATCAAAAATGTGTGAAATGAAACAGATCAGCTCCATTTTAAAATCTGCCATTTTTAGGCTTCTGTCTTGGTATGTTACCTTGAAAAAAGCAAAGGGAGAACAAAGAAGAGCATGACTGTAGCCACTTTCGAGTGAATTTTAGAGTTAAAATATCTTATAAAGTTTCACGTGACAGCTGTGTCCTTCAAATTGCTTTAATAGTTGAAATGAAAACTGATCCTCTCAGGACTGATGACCATTCCCAATAAAGTCAGAGACCGGTCCTCACGGGACTGATGACCATTCCCAATAAAGTCAGAGACCGGTCCTCACGGGACTGATGACCATTCCCCATAAAGTCAGAGACTGGTCCTCACGGGACTGATGACCATTCCCAATAAAGTCAGAGACCAGTCCTCACGGGACTTATGATCATTCCCCATAAGGTCAGAGACCGGTCCTTACAGGACTGATGACCATTCCCCATAAAGACTGGTCCTCACAAGATGGGTTATGAATGATAAGGTTACAGAAGCTCTGCGCCTGGTTTGTCACAGTCATTATCGCTCTGTTCCTTCAGCAGCATGTTCTCACAATTCCCTCTATGTGCCGTGAAAGTGATGAACATGATAAGATGCCTGCTCTCGTGTAAGGTTTCTCACTTCTTATTTATATGGCCTTATTTTGAATTTTTGGTTTTTGAGAGAATTACTGAGGGAATTACTGTGCCCTAACCACACCAAACACATAACAGTGTGTATTTGGGGTATTTGGAGGAAAATAGATCCTCTTAAAAGTGAGATGGTTATAAAACATTGAAGATTTGTTCCGATAGTTTTCTCCAAAGGGCTGTGCATTTTACTTTTCCTTGCTCACCCCTTACAAGTAATAAATTTGCCCATTGCACATGGGGGGGTTGGGTACATGGAATTGCCCACGCACATTTGCCATGACGGCCCCTCCCCTCTGACATGGTATGTTCCCCTACAGCAGTGTTTCACAATCTGGCCCTTGAGGGCCCACAGGCATTTCACATTTTTACTCAAGAGCTGGGAGGGACAAAGCTGCCCTACAGAAAGCGGCAGGCTTAAAGCAGAGGCACGCAGATTCCAGATTACAGGGATATTTGGAGCAGCCCACAATTTTGTTCTGAGTGGCAGAGTTTTCCTGCAGTAGCACAAAATGTCAGCTGGGGTCACATGGCAGTGATGAAACAGCCAGAGGTAATGTCACTTTAAGCAGTGCTCCGTTGTCTTTCATTGTAAGATACTCCTGCTAGCCACGCCCCCTTCCAGATGAGCTACATTAGTCTGCTGTACACAAAGGGTCCCTCATGTGGGGCAGAGTTGACCTGAGTTCAGCAAAATTCTTTCTTAGTGACTTTGCTGCATGTGTGACTGACTTCTCTCACTGATACGCATGAAAACTGCTTGTTATCCATGATATCTCCACTGGAGGACCAATTGTGGAAATTTCATCTAATCCATCATCTAACCACTCATCCTGGTCAGGGATGTGGAAGGACCTGGAGCCTCTCTTAAGCAGTGTGGGGCACTAGGCAATTTATCACAAGACACATAGACACACTCGCATCACAGTCATACATCAGGGGCAGTTTTAGAGATGCCAGATAGCCTAGCTGGATGTCTTTGTACTACGGGATGAAACCTGTGTAAGACAAGGAGAACACACACATTTTTAATTGTATCTTTGTGTGGACTCTCCATTCATTTCTATGGGGAAAACTCAAATCCAGGGGTCTCAAAGTCCAGTCCGATTGCCAGAAGGCTGGAACCCCGCACAGATTTTGGTTTACCCCCATTTAACATACCTGATTCAACTCCTTCTACTAATTTCCACACAGCTCATTTGTGGTGGAACAGGGATCGAACTAAGCTGCTAGGCTTCTGAGTGGGTGTGGTGGCTCAATGGGCATCACTGCTGGTTGCATCGCCCGGCCTCCGGGTTTGGATCCTGTACTGGGTGTGGGGTTTGTCTTTTTTCCGGGCAGTGGTGGCTTAATGGTTCGGGAATTGAAAGATTAATTAATTGAAAGATTGCTGGTTTGAGTCCCCGACCAGCAAGGCACTGCTCCCTGGCCGCTGAATTAGCTGCCCCCTGCTATGTCACATTGTCACATATGGGTTAAATGCAGAGGGCACATTTCATTGTTGTGTGCTGTGGTGTGCCAACAGTGATCACTGATCTCTAAATTCTAAACTCTACAAAGGGCTCTGCTCTAATCCCAACATCAATACCTTAACACACATAAATACCTTAACACCTACCCGGCCCTAACCTTAACCATAGGTAACCAAAACAAAATAGGACACTTTTAGCATACTTTACTTTTTTGACTGCATTCACAGATCTTGGTGGGGATCTGAAATATGGTCCCCACAACGTCAGAAAACAGGTTTTTTTATAAACCTAATCCACAGACACACACACAGACAGACAGACAGACAGACACACACACACAGCGAAGGCTGGGGTATGCATCCTCAACCCTGGAGGTGTGAGGCGGCCATGCTAGCCAATCTAGAATTATAATATTTTAATAAATTTTACAGATCTTTCTAATGGGGTACATTAAACATGTAGAGAGACCGGTCCTCACGGGACTGATGACCAGGAGAGGCCAGTTCTGTGGTGCCATTTATAATAATAACTGATGATCATTAATGAATAACCAGAGTGGGTAACAATTCACTATATGAATATTGTGTTGAAATTGTAACAATGGCCACAGAAAAGGCAAAATAACAAAAGAAGATAAAATGAAAATACAGGAATTTTTCATGTATATTTGCTTTTTATTGCTCACAATAAATATATGTATATATTCAGGGTGTTCAGGGATAACGACGTCATGCTGCTTTCCATACACATACACGATATGCTGTTTTATAATTTAGCTAGCGGTGGTTATAAGCGTCAAACTGGATTATAAATCCCATTTTTGTTCCTGCACAGAGAGAACAGTCAGAATACTGCCAAGTGGTTCAAAGCACCTCTTTTCTAAACTTATAATGTTATGTGATGAGACACTGCAGGAGCTGCCTTAGCTTCATACTGTCTAATTAAAGTAGAACATTAATCTTCCATTAGGTAATAGAGACAGGATTTCATACATAAACACCCTGGATGGGCTTGCCATGTTGTATTGGTAATATGCGCGATTATTACTTAAATAAAATCCAGAGCTTCTCAGGACTAATATGATTTTGTGTGCCTGAGGAAATTCATTCTATCATAGTAAAAGCATATTTGTTCAAAATATGAAGTCACTGTTAGAAAGTTACTGACGCTAAAAAAAAATGCAAAGGAAATTGACATAAATGCTTCAAGCCTGTTAAATTGCCTAAAAATACCATTTTGATTTCCCAATCAGGTTACAAAACAACTGAACGTGGTCACCTATGCATATCGATGGAGTGTGAAATCATAAAATAGCATTGGGATGAACAGTTAATGAGGGTAACATGAAAGGTAGAACAATTTCAATATGCCGAACAACAGTGCCACTGGTTTTGATCTCAGCTTTAGCGGAACGAGAAGAGTTACCATCTGTGTTTGTTTATTGTGTGCGGCCAGGCAGTCCATCCCTATTAATATTGGAAACTGGGATTGTTAAGATTTATGGCTTTATGGCCCAACTGGCTGCGTGCTGGATTGGTGGGGGAATGATTTAATATGTGACAGAAATCTCATGACTTTTTGGTGGAGCAGGCAAGGCGGGGGTGTTGGAAACAGAACGAAACAGCAGACCAGTGTCACGGGCACAACTGCAATGAAACGGTACAGCAGGAGGGTATTTCCAACAGAGATGGGCAGTGGGAGGGTGTCACAAACAGAACAGAGTGGTGGGAGGGTGTAACAAACAACAGAACGGCAGGAGGGTGACACAAACAGGAAAAATCAAAGCAGTGTTATACGTCAATGAGTGACCTAGTGTTACAGACAAAGAAGTAAAACGGTGTTACAAAGAAAACAATGGGAACGTGTTACAAACAGAATGGCACAGGGCATTACAAACACCATGACAATGAAATGTTACACATCAAAAAGAAAGATGGTGTTACAAAGCAAATAAAGGGGATGTGTTACAAGCAGAATGGTACAGGGTATTGCAAACAGAACATGAAAGGAGTATTACACATCAAAAAGTAAGATGGTGTTACAAAGCAAACAATGGTAAAGTGTTACAAGCAGAATGGCGCAGGGTATTACAAACGCAACAACAATGGAATGTCACACATCAAAAAGTAAGATGGTGTCAAGAACCAATCAAGGGAAGGGCTTCACAAACACAACAGTAGTGGGATTACAAACAGAACCGTGGGAGGGTTGTACAAAGAAAACAGCAGGAGAGTCTTACAAACATAACAGTGGGAGGGTAGTACAGACAGCAGTGGGGGATGATACAGATAGGAGAGCAAAAGGGAGGTACAAACAGAACAGAAGAGCGGCAAGGCTGGGAGGGCTCGACTTTCATTTTGAATGAAGAAAAAGGGTCAGTGATAAAGGAGGCAAATAATAAATAATGCAAATCAACTAATCAGTGCCCACTTGGCAAGCAGATGCTTGGCAGCGGCTGCTCTTTCAGAGATAAGAGGTTGGATAATAAAGGGTTTAATGGGGCGTTATTTGATTGCAGCAACAGGGCAAAGCTTGCCGAGAGCTGAGAAGTGTAACTTGTGTTATATCGGCAGCTTCTGCTGGATGTTTTGTGGAACCACTGCATGAACATATGTAATCTGAACGGGGGGGATAGATTTTCCCAGACCTGGCCCCACTTGCTGCTATGACTAAAGTGGGGAGCAGACGCTTCCTGGTTATCTGCTTCTGTGGATGTCCTGTGCTTAGTTGAGAGGTACAGAAGTTTCCATGGATCCAGGTGGCAACGGTAGCATTGACTTGTCCATCCCCCATGCTGAATTGCAAACTTCTCAACCGTTTGCCCGCTTCCACCCAACCCGCCTAAGCTCATCAAATGGTCGTCCGCTGTGTGTGCATGTGTGTGCAGATTTCCATTGCAGTCCATTCCCTATACACCTTTCCAGAATCAGCGACATGAAAAATGGTGTTCATTAAGTATGGGACACAGAGACCTGTGATAATGAAAAGATTATTTAAAATATAAAATTAATTAGTCTAATTAGGCAGACGGGAGTGGGCAGCCCGGTGGGGGCAGTAGGTAGCACCATTGCCTCACACCTCCAGGACTGGGGGGGGGTTTCATAAGCTGCCCCAGCTCTTTCCACGTGACGGTAACTAAATAGCCCATAATGCTAGTGTATGAGCTCTGTAATGAACTGGCATCCATTCCAGGACTGAACCCTGCCATTGGCCCGATGAGGCTTGGGATGGCATCCAGGTGACCCGTGCAACCCTATGCTGGGAAAGCTCATGGAAGATGGATGGAGAAAAGTAGGAAGAACAGCAGTGGAAAAAGTCTGCACATGCACAACCCTCTGATGGTTTGAGATCTTGGAACTGAAGGGTCTATCAAAGTGCTGTTTGACTAATGACTTAGTAATATTCGAAACACAAAGAAGTTTCACTCGGCCTGATGAAAAAAGTTATGAACACTAACCAATAATGATCTCTTAATAAGAGTGTATATCAGTGATGGGAAATCTTATCTAGAAACAGCCGTCGGGTATGTGGGCTTTCCCTGAAACACCTAATTAGATTAGAGGACTCATTGGCTGAAGAGTCCTCACAGATGGGTTTGACCCTTTCTGGCTCTTTGCGGATAAGATTGCCCACCCCTGATGTATATATGTATATATGCACACGTGTTATAGCTACAAGTCCTGAAATCACTCACACGCCTCAGTGACTCTTCCCCTGCCATGTGAATTTCACATTTATTAAGTGTGTTCAGTGTATGTTTATGGGATCATTTTATAATGTCAATGCTATCCAACTGGCACCGTCTTGTTGTTACTGATATCTGATCATTTGGCTCATTTAGCTGATTTTAAAAGAGAGTGCTACCCCTATTGCAATTTCCCTGCTGTTTTTCAATCTGCCCAGACTCCAGCAGATCAGCCTTGCTGAGAACGCTATTTTGGTATTTTATTTTAATGTCTCAGATGATTGAGACGTTCTCTGTTCCCGGTCGACTGATTTATAATAACTGCGCATCAGAATAGATTTAAACTATTTGTGAGGAGCGTCTTTCAAAATGGAGGCTGAGTCCAGGCCTGGTTCGCGTAGCTAATTTATTTTAGTAAAGGGGAAGCAAGAAAAAAAAATCCTGTGCAAATCAGTCTGTCTCCGAACTCAGCATGTTTCGCAGCCACAGCCATTTAATATGTTCAGTGCTGTGTGGAGATTTGCATGACATTACTGAGGGCAGATCAGGGAAACTCTGCCGCCATGCATAGTTCATCAGTTCAACAGGGATTTGGCAGAAGATGCAGCTTCTTAATTGCAGGTCAATGCAATAATATCATTTAACATTGGGAGAATGGGAGTAGGTGTGGCACTTAGTTTAAATCCATGGGTTCTTTGTGGGTTCTTCATGGGTTCTTCATGGGTTCTTCATGGGTTCTTCATGGGTTTATATAGTATTCTTCCTGATTCTAATTTTAGGAATGCATTTGAAGAAGCCCGTGCTTTTTCAGCACGTCAGGTGCTAAGCATTACATAAAAAGTCAAATTCACACCCATCTAGGATGGAGAATATTCATATACAGTACTCACACGCATACACAACCCTCATTCTCTGCAGTGTGTACCTGTACACATATGTCACAGAAGTCTCAGTGGTTCTACAGTAGTTATTGGGTTAATTTTGTCAATATCCCATTCACTACTGAGAATGCTCAGCGATAGATCATTTAATAATCTCTATCTTCAGTCTTCACTATAAAGCAAACACTAGCTAGCAGTACTGAAATAACATTCCAAAAATTAGTTTACATAATTAGTAATGACAGAGAGAAACTGTGAGGAATTAGCGTGAGAAAAGGCCCGGGCCACGTAAGGAAACACCCCCCCTTGTAAGCCGAGTGGCTGAACGCAATGTCGGGCCACCACAGAGTGTATTTAGATTAGGCCAGATTGATCTGATGTCCAGTCTGCGAGAATGAGGTGTTCTGAGGGAAATGTGACTTTTTCTTTGACTTTTTCATTCATACATTTCCATGGAGCGTTTTCAAGGTTTTCTGGTATCTTCAGTGCTGGGTTTTGGCACAGAATAACACTATGACCAAATGATGTCAGGCTCCCAGTGCGGTACACAGGATACTTCCCCAATCTGGTGATTCATTTACCTAACAGAACTTCCTCCATTTGTGACATTCATCTACACTACTGACCAAAATTGTTGAAACACTTCCAGTTTTTAAAGATTGCGGAATTGTTGCTCTAGTTACTTATTTCATCGTCCAATGTATGTATATTTGTAGCATCCTTTGATTGTTTGCTGTATAAGCATTACAGCTGATATTCATGTAGTAATCTTTAAAGGTTAATGGCAAAAAGTTTGGCCACTAATTTATGTATTGAGGCAATGTTGTATTTCAGAGCTGTGTCTTGAGGGAAACTAGCATGAAACATAAGTAGTAAAGGAAATGGTACGAAATATTAATTTGAAGCAGGGGAAAAAACTGATATGGAACAGTTTGACGGCTCTGCTACGGATGCCCCAGGTAGGAAGGTTTAAACTTCCTTTTCTTGTTCCCAAAACTTCCTGGCCACAGAATGTGCCCTTAGCCTTTGCCCTGTGCAGTAGCTCATTCTTAGATGGCATTAGACCAGTGGATCTTGAGCAGGGAGATTCTAGGATATTTTTGTGGTGAGGGTCCATGACAGAGGCCATAATCCATACACAGGAGCCAAGCTTATCATGAGTCATTGATATGTGACTGATATGTTTTGAATTGGTGAGTAACAGGGGTGAGGGCACTTCAGGGTGGCGTAGCTTTCAGCTAGGGCCCGTACCTGTTCAGACCCTTGCTCTTGACCCAGGTCTTGGTGTCTCAGAGTATGCATAGAATTTTGACATGCCTGGCCATTGAAGAATTCTGTTTGCCTAATTACTACACTATATAATTATTAGACTACCTGAACCCATTTAAGGTTATTCCCTCTGTGCCTCTCGCTACCCGAAACTTGGGTCAGGGTTCACAACAGTGATGTATGCAGACTGGACTTGAACATCCCAAGAGCACTTCGGTACCGGGTCGCCTAGAACAACCTGTACGCTGTGTCGCTCCTTCCTATCTTCCCCACTTAAAGGCAAAGCGACCTTTGTTCTTGCAAAAAAAAAGAACATCATATTACATAAAATGCTTCATTTTTTAGGTTTGGCATCCACACCAGGCCGAGAACATCATGACCTCAATTATTCAGGGCTTAGGATTATAACTAAACTTTTAACTGTTAAATCCTCTGCGCTTTGCTTTGTTCATTGGGTTGAACTAGTGTAGGAGGTAAATGTGGAGTAAAAGCATTAAGCATGGCTACAGCGATCTCTGGTCACTGATCAGTATATCCACCCCCCTCCTATCTGCCTCCCCGTGACCCTACAGATCTTCCACATGACCTACGACCTGGCCAGCGCCATGGTGCGCATCGTCAACCTCATCGGCATGATGCTGCTACTGTGTCACTGGGACGGCTGCCTGCAGTTCCTGGTTCCCATGCTGCAGGACTTCCCCGCCGATTGTTGGGTCTCCAAGAACAAGATGGTGGTGAGTCTTTCGCCAAGGATGTGGTCCCCGAGGGGGGGTCAGCGGGCTGTTTGGTGTTATTGTGTCGCTTGGAGTTTCAGCCGTGAACCGTCACTAAAGGTGACCCTGAAACTGTAGACACAGTGGCCCTCACCAGCTGGAACCTTTCAGGCCTCCTTAAATCTGTAATTCCTGATGCATCCAAAGCTGTCTTGCTCATGGGAAGGCAGTTCCACGCATGCACACATACAGTAAGCAGTCCTTCCTTGCCTGAGGCTTTTCCCCATGTGCACCTCGTACCCGTGGTCGTCCAGGAGGCCAGGTAGCACACGGCCTCACGGGTGCTGCTCCGGTGGACAGACTGCGCTGTTCCCTCAAGAGGCGGCACAGAAAAACATGGGGTCCCTCAGCATTTGTGTGTTTGGGAGGGTCACTTGGGTATGGTTATATAGACACGATACTTTAGAAATTTATTTATCAAATTACAATAATTTGACAACATAAAGCAATATTGTGTAAACCCTGCCTAGGTTTTGCTCAAGTGAAAGGAAGAAAGTAAATTAGAGAAATTGAATTTACTTTGATGTATGTCCTGTGAGCCGGGTAAGTCCTTTAAATCCTTGGCAACAGTCTCAGGGTGGGACACAAACGCAAAGTACATTTTTCAGCCCTCTCAAGTTAATCCTTTTTTCTGTTTCCGTATTGTCATGTGACCTGAACCTCTGTAATGGGTCTGTCACTTGATTGATTAGTGCTGGTGGGGTCCATCCTCCATCAATAAATACCCAGTATAATGTTAGGATAATGCTGGACCTGGGTGGGCGAAATACCATATTTAATTTCTATTCGCCTTTTCATGTCCAAAAATTTCAAATCGCATCGCAATTCACAATCAAATCAGATAAAAGCAACGTTTAATGTCCTTTTTAAAAGCGATTGCATTAATATTGCTTGTATAATGTAACCTGGGAGGTAGTTCCATAGTTAAGTAATATGAACAACAAATGGTTGTTCAATGTTTGTAGTTCACAATTTGGTCCTGGGAAAGTGCAGCATGTTAAACCGTACAGACCATGAAGGACACATGGAGGTTGGAGCAGAAAGGAGGTCGGTAAGATAAGTGGGGCCTTTGCCATGGATAGACTGGGAAACCAGCAGGAGCACGATGCCGTCTACTCTCTGTCTGATAGGATGCCAGTGCAGTAGAGCTAAAAACACGGTGATATGGGTCAACTCTCTTTCTCTTTTAAGGACCACGGCAGCCAGGGGCAGACTAATGCACAGGCTGTCAGAGGGTCCTGACAAACATCAGGGCCCTGTCCTGCAATGGGGGGAGAATGGAATGCTTAGTTAAAGCACCCGAGTATCCATGTCAGCCTAGGGCACCCAGATAAGTAATTTATATTCTCTTCAGTAGTGAGGACTGAAATTAGCTAAGGGATGTAGTTCATAGGGCCTTGGGTTTGGAAATTATAGCTCACCCACCTCCAGATCTCTTCCACATAGATGTTTATATTCTCAGTGACAGTGCAGTTGTCCGGCTGTGTTCAATCACAGCTCTATATCATATGCATAGCTGTGCACATTGAATATCTTGTCCCAAATGAGCGTGAAGATGAGAAAAACAACGTCCCAGCCTTGACCCTTGGAGACATCACAGGTGACAAGTGACACAAGACCTAATTTGAACAACAGAAACAAAATGCTGTCTATTAGAGAGATAAAATGAAAACTATTCCAGACATGTGTCATGTAGATTATCTAATCCCTTAATCTTTTCAGGAGAATGTTTTGATCTACTGTGTCAAAAGCTGTTGAGAGATCAAGAAAAATGGGGATTGAAGGAGAACCAGAGTCAGTAGCCATTAGCTAGTTGTTCGCGACTTTCACAAGGGCGATCTCTGTACTATGTAAAGCTATCTAAAACCTGATTGAAACTTTTAAAAGAGATTATGGGAGCTCATTTGAAACACCAAATGATTAGCAACTGCCTTTTCAAGTACCTTAGCAACAAACGGGAGGTGAGGGATGGGTCTGTAACTGAAGAAGAATACATTGTGATCATTGTGACACTTTGTTTCTGTCATAAAGGAGTTATAGCAGCTGTTTAGAACACTATTGGAACTTCACCAGTCTTAAGAGATTTATTAATCAAAATGGTAATAAACTGAATCAGGATAAATGAGCAAAACCACTTTATTAGTCGACATAGAAGAACTTTTCCTTGAATGTTGGAGAATTTCTGCAATGGATTGGCATTTTATTAGAGTTGGCACTAATGCCTTCTGCTCTATGTTTCCTGGGACAGGCCACACCACCAGCATGTCCAGGATATGTGGTTGGAAGGTGAATAAATAGATTGATGTTGGACATTTTGTCCATAAAAAAAAACATCAAGAAAGCAGTTACAAGTTTCAATGGATGCAGAAGTAGTTTCTGGTATAGCAGTACAGCGAAGCTGATTTATTGTACAAGAGAAGACTGGCATTTCCAATTTCTGATTAACGTGATAAAATATTCCCTACAAGTTGCTTCAGAGCTGCTGTACAGTAGAACTGGTGGGACTAAGGTGAAATTTTTCTATAAACGGCGGCCAGGAGCACCTGAAGAACATGGTCTGAGTCCTTAGTGGCCACTGAATTAGCAGCAGTGCTAAGGATGTCATTTTTGGAACTAGCCAGCTACTTGGCATTTCCCCTATGTGTCAACACAGAAGACGGCTGAGCTGGTTATGTCCAAAAAGCCAGCGATATTAAGGCATTTATGGCTGTGGCATTCAAAGTCATACTGTAGATATCAAGATATCAGGTACATCTGAGATTACTAGTTTAAGACTTTCTCCTTTGTTGCGAGTAGGGATCATAACGTTCTGTATCGTTTTAAAACAATCAAGCAAGTTTTTAAAATTCACAGCCAGTGATCTGCAGGGTCATTAATACAGATGGTGAAAAATTTCAGTAATATGAACAGGAGCTTAAAAAAGTGAGAAGATCTGAAAATTGTCTGTGCCAGGTTTCCATCGTACTATTTTAAAATTATGAAGTAAAACAGATTTGTTTGTCAGAGAGTAAATGTTATACAAGCAGTTTACTGGGAAAAAAATATTTGTTCATGAGCATGCAGGTCACTCCCCATGTTCACCACACAGCATGCAGAAAACTCGTTCCGGTCCAATAGGACTGAACTGTTTTGCATGGAGTCCTTACTTGGCTTGAAGTTCAAACCCAGTATTGATTTTTGGTGGTAATATTTAATTGTCGTTAAAATGTCAGTTTTCACTTAAAAGATAGAACGGTAGACTCACTGGAAAGATGTGTCTGCATTGGCAGTTCAACTCAAGCAAAATTCAAGTAGTCATAATGGTCAAAATTAAACGAATTAGAGAGAAACATAAAGGACTTTTTTTGTAGATGTATTTGAGTATTATTTGTTTATTCACTACTGTATAAACATTTACATTCATTTGTTTGGTAAGTATTATTGTCATGGTAAAAAGGAATATATGCATTCACCATGAATCAGTGTAGTAAAATCCTATGATACTTTAAATACAGTAATACTACAGATTAAGTGATATTACCTATTGACTGTGTAAAAAATAGACAAATATAGCTACATATCAATACATCATTGAAGCCAGTGAAAATGTCAAGGAAATATGTGTGTGACATCATTAGGGATTATGCTTCTTGGGACTGATGTCAACTCCTGGGCGCTGAGATGTTTGAGAATAAGGGTCAGATGAAAGAAATCGATGCACGCAGACCTGACTCTCCCTCCTGAAAGGCAACATAATAACAGATTAAATGACACAATTTTAAATGCAAGAGCAGCCGTGAGTGAGGCTAAATATTGTTTGCAAAATATGATGAAATGCTGGACGTCGTCATCGCAGCAGCTCCCTGCTTGTGTCGTGACCGCGCCGCCCTCGGCCTCAGTCACGCTCAGAATATGTACCTCTCGTTGGTTCTTTGTTTTGACCTTGACCTTTCCGTAGGCAGTGATCACCATGTCTTCCTCCAGGTTTCTCTCCACGGAGAATTCGGTTTGAATCCAATTGGAGCGTGTCACCTCGGGAGAGAGACCATATCGATTCGCTGTGCGCCAGCGCCGGAAACAAAAGGGCGATTCGTCCACATCCATTTCCTTTTGAGCCGCCCACCTACGCTTTCGTCCTCGGAGAATCATGTCGGGAAGCGGGGGGGATATGTTGAATCATTCATTCATTATTTGCTTGCGTTGCGGCGCCAAATATGTGTGTTTGTATGAATACGCTCGGTATTCAGGAGGTGACAGGTAAACAGGGGACGGGTGTTGAACTTGTGCTTTGCATGCGGGACTGTGTTTGAACTGCTAATCCTTTAACAGATTGTCCTGAGCGAGACGGAAAGCTGCTTCATCACAGTGATGTCTCCACATGCACTGATACTGCTTATGGTCCCTGTGGTGCTGGGCGGGGGGGGGGGGGGGGCCCCACACCGCCCCCCGGGGGGAGACCTTTGTCCTCCCCCCCCGCCGAAGGCCCCCGGGGGCCCGCAAATCCCC
>JAODKE010000007.1:13623980-13632523 GCA_026779605.1 Mormyrus hasselquistii | reverse complement strand
CACATGCTGTGCATCGGCTACGGCATGTACCCCCCCGTGGGCATGACGGACGTCTGGCTCACCATCCTCAGCATGATTGTGGGTGCCACCTGCTACGCCATGTTCGTGGGACACGCCACCGCACTCATCCAATCCCTGGATTCCTCCCGTCGCCAGTACCAGGAGAAGGTGAGTGGTTGAGTGGTGATGTTTGGGCTGGATAGGGTTCAAAGGGCCAGCTTCTCTTTAGTTGTTAGATGTATGAAAAGTGCGGCCCACTTTTACACCACACAAAGTTACAAGCTCCGTGGGTAATCAGTGCATTTCATTCAAACTGTACTTGCTATGCCTTGTGTGGATGCCTGGATGGGATGTTGCAGTGACCATGGAAATGGACCAGCTTGTTGGGAAACTGAGATGTATACCTAAGAGTTTTGTACCATGAGCTGGACCCTCATGTGCTTCTCTTATTAATCCCCTTTCTGGACCTTTATGGCATCAAATGCAGATCTGCTCTAATGAGTTGTTTGTTGATGTGGGCAGCTGTAAAGCACACGTATGGTCATTTTGTCAAACACTAATTACTAATAATATTTTGCATATTGCATCACTACATGTGTAAATGTGAAGTGCAGGACGCTAAATAGCACTTTACTTTTCCTGTTTTATACTTGATGGCCACTAAAGGCTGGGGATGATACACAGCTCCCTGTACTTAAACTGATCACCGTCTGGTACAGACGCTCGACCTGTCAGCTTAAAGGCAAATTGCTGCATCTCTATAGAGAGGAATGGAGGTCAGGTCAGTTGAAAGGCGTCCCGAAATGAGTGGCCCCTTCCCTGCAGCTTTTCAGCCAATGTTCACGTTAAACAGGCTTAAACTGAGCGCCCGCTACGATGCGCAGCCTCGATAAGCTGCTCAGTGCTCTTTAGCTAAGTTTAGGATGTTATTGAGGACAGACAGTGACATCTGGTCACCCCGCCTCACCTTCTCTGAGATTCAAATCCCTGCATGTTGGTGTGCAACCCCACCCCCCCCCCCACCCCCAAAAGTGTGACGGCACAGCAGCTGCCTGCCTGCTTGCCTGACTCTCCGGCGGAGCCCGGTTGGGTGATAATTAGCTTTGCTGCCAGGCTGCCCAGGGCCCCTCCCTGAAGAAGGGCCTCACGGTGAGCGACAGCTCCAGGCGGGGTGGGGGGGTGGGGAGAGGCTAGTGTGATCCCCACCCCCAAACTCCTCGGTATGCTACATGCTAACATAGAGATACTCTGTCCTTCGAGCCAGGGACCGGAGTCAGGGACCGGTAGGCATGGTAGAGGCACCAGAACACGCAGATGTGCGGATGTAAGGGTGAAAAGGCCCAGACACATTTGTAAGCATATCTGTTTTTTTCTGTCCCTCTGAAATTTAATTTGCACAACATAAAAATGAGATATACTCGCTGACTTTTCATCAAATTGCCCATAGATGTGCATTTGTGTTGAGAAAATATCTCTAAAAGACTTGGATGTCTTAGGTGTCAATTATTCTATAATTTCATCTGCCTCTTCAGGGTTTGCCAACTCTCACGCATCTGGCGTGACACTCACACTTTCTGACTCTCACGCTCATGCAAGATATCTTATGGCAAATCTATATTATTTCATTATGAACCTCAAATTAGCTACATCAAAAGCACTGGGGTACTTGAACTGCAAAGCTTACAGACTATTTCAAGGTAATAAAACTGTTATATACATGCATATATATTTGTCTCAAAATGAAAATCTCACACCAACCAGCTGACTGACGTCGGCCATTCTTCTCTTGTGACCCCGTCATTCCTCATACAGGTCTTAGATGCTCCTGGGGTGGACTGGCATCCCATCCAGGATCTACCCTGGTGGAACCCAAAGCTGTGTATTTGGTCCTGCACGGGATGGCCAGAATAAGCTCAGTGCCACCAATTTTGGCCAGCTGACTGGCATGAGATTTTCAATTAGAGACAAGTTTCCACACTCATTTAAACGTGTGTTACAGTTTTATTAACTTGTAAATAGTCTATATATAATTGAATAATACACATTTCCCATAAGATTCCTTGCGTGAGAGTCTGAAAGCAAGAGAGCTGGCAGCCCCTGTAGGCTACAGGGCTCCACCAAACCTGACCATAAGCTGTTGGATGAATATGGATGGATGGATGGATGGATGGATGGGTGAATAGATGGATGGATGGAAAAAAGGACTAATGGATGTAAGGATGATTGATGATGGAGGGATGAATGGAAGGAAGAGAGGATGGATGAATGATTGTTTAATTAATGTCACTGTTTCACTCACAACACCTGCATCATTGCTGGCCGTTTGCTAGCAGCTTATACCCCAAAACTTTTTGCCAACAAAAACAACTTTCAACGATGTTCGGCATAGAGGTGAGTGTAACGCAAATAACAGAGCGCTGTCAGCTTTTTGAAGAGGAGATGCTTAGCTGCTATGCATGACATAACCCTAATTGCCTTGTCCAGAGTTAAGGAATAGTTGGCTAACAAGGCTACCAGCTAACAGTGAACAGAACTAACTAGCTAGGATTCTGCTAGCAAGTATTAGTACAAAGCAGTGGCACGGATATAATGAGCACTGTCTCATCCCAAATCTGCTCTAATGACCCTCCCTGAAAGGAAAAGTTGCGTAGGTTAGTCTTGGTCAACTGTGTTCTCCCATGAAACAAGACATATATTATTACACAGAGAATAAAGACCATTACATGTTGTCAATAAATGCTATAAATATGGTCAGTGATGAATATTCTGCATGCTGACCTTGAGTTATTAGATGTATTAGTTTCTTGCACATTTAATGTAGTGCAGGAATTACATGAAAGCTCCGTTATAGTAATACAAGCTTTACCACCACAAGACCTGAGAAATGACCCGTAGCAGCTGAGCTAGCTAGATAGCCCCCCCCCACACACACACTTAGCTATGAAGATTTAGATATGACTGTCGCTGCATGCTTATTTGTCTTACCCAGTTCGTACTCAGAGGCATTAGCCTGGACGCTAGGCCTACCCATCTGCTATCTGACCAGGGTCTTATTATAATCTGACATTAGCCAACAAAGCTAGTCTCTCTCCTGGCCTCAGTATAATTAAATAAATGCAGCCAGCTGTCAATCTCTAGGCATCTGTTATCAACGGTGTCATTTCTGAAAGTGATTTAATGAGGGATTTCAGTCTGATACAGTATCATTGAAATCTGACTAGATAAGGTGACTGCATCATATCAATCAAGTTTCCTGACTTTTGACTCTTCAGTGAAGGAGTTTTGCCCAGTCGCCTCAACCATTTTATTTGAGTTGACAGGATTTTTGCTCCTTAGGTGAAGCCACCTGATTCTTAAAGTAGCCTAAGGCATGATTCATTTCTTGATATTTAAGGAACTGCTATAAGTAGCTCTGCCAAACTAGGGTGTTAATTTTTCCAAAGTTAGATTGTTAAGTTCAGTTTTTATAATCCAGTTAACTTTCCCCAAAATCCTCGTTCACACGGATCTTAAATCACAACCTCACCCAAATGTTTACAGGACTTGACGTATACCTTCCAGTCCTGTGAATGCTCTTCAGCTAACCAAACATGCTGCATGTGAAAATGACACAGTCAGAGGCATGTAGGTTTGAGTCCTGCTTTAGAGCAGTCTGCACCCTGTCATTCCAAGTCATGTCATCTTGGGCATTTGCATCTGAGACTGGTTAGAGTTGTGAGTGCCTGAGAAAAGAATCCTGCTTTGTCTTGGGTTATACAATGCAGTTAGCCAGTGTTAGGGTTACCATATACCTACGTTTTCCCAGACGTCTCGTCTTTTTGGGCCCCTGGCATCTGGGCGGTTTTTCAAAAATCGCGGGTTTGTCCAGGTTTAGGGCTGCAACCCGTACAACGCAGTGTTGCAAGTTACAGTGGAGAAACAAGTGATGGAAAAGGCACCGATTTTCAATATACAGCAGCGACTCAGTGGCACCACACAATGCTTGCAAGGCTTTGCTCATGTTTACTTCAAAAATGAAATGATATGCACACCCCTATGTGTCACGCTGCTCAAAAGTGACATCAGCCTGCGGAAACCATTGACACTTTGACACTTTATTTTTGCTTTCGTGTGAGCAGTGAATCACGTGCGTGATTTGGTTGAATTTTAAGAAACTTTATCTTAGCGTTTTGTAACTTTTGTTGAAAAAGATACTGTGTGAATTATGTATAGATTGTAAAATTATAGCTATAGCTAACTGTAAGGTTACCATATGTCTGGGTTTCCCCAGACACAAATTTTAGTTTTATAGGGTGGTTAGGGAAAACTCATGAATATTCATAAGAGAAGCACTATCTGATTGGCCGGTGAATATGAAAACTCATTCATTTTCTGGGCCCCAGACACCAAATGTAGTAAGCCTAGCCAGTGTGGCCCTTGGTCCTGAGTGATAGATGTCTCAGAGTATATCTGAGGCCCTGCGCACCCCTCAGCCAGGTTTTGACATTCACTGGCTTATTCCATCAACCAGTCCAACGCAGTGCAGCCGCTAAGCTCCCTCACTGTATTTATGAAACGTATCTGTCAGCCATCGTGCTACTGGAACGTAATTGAGCCTCGCTGCGGTTATTGACTCTGTCTGGGGGACCTTGTGTTTATGGAACCTACCTGGGTTCCACTGGTAGATATGAAACCAAACTGGGAGACAGTGTTTTCGGAACCTAATTGAGATTCAATGTGGTTATTGAATCTGACCGTCGGGGGGGGGGGGCTTGTATTGTGCTTAACTGGACTTCACACATATTTATGAAATATGAAGTATAAATGACACAGGCAGCCATTAAGCAAAGAACACGTGCATGACTGCGGGGTGCGAAGACATCACACGTCACCCACTTGGGGCCAGGTTTGGTTCTGTCTTCTGCATTTCTAGGTTTTCTCGCAGAACCGGGCATCAGCTACCCCCTCCCCCAAGGACAGAGCAAAGCAAAACATTTGTGAAGCAGAACCGAATCGGGGACAGCCGGGATGGCTTCCAGCTGCAAAGCTGATGCACCGGGGCGTACTCTGATGAGGACCACTAGTGGGGGGCGGGGCAGAGCTGGTTTTGGATGGGTGGAAGGGAGGCACGGCACATTGCCTGGCAGAATGATGTGGGACCCCAGCTCTGTGGAGCGCTGCATGTCAGGTGCAGTATTTGGGAGACATTTGCTCATTTTGGTTTGCAGTTTAGCTACAAAGTCCGCCGATGATGCTCCTTTCAGGAAGTAAAACACGCCACACAGGACGTGCATCATACAGAGTACGGCTCAGTGGGCTGGGACTGTCAACGGAAGGTCCATCGGTCCGAATCCCAGGACCAACAGACTGATACAGCCATTGGGCTCCAGACCAAGACCTTTAACCTCCCCCAGCTGCCCCACGGGTGCCTTTGACCCTGTGCTCAGACCCCAAGCTTCACTCCCAGCTGAACATATCTATATGCATTGCTGAAAATTAAGCTGTCATTTAGGATGAATACAAAAACCAAAACCTGCTGGTAGGCTAGTAAAACAAAATGCATGCCAGACTATTTTTTTACTGAACTAGCCTGGTTGGCTAGTTGCAAAAATTAAGTTCTGCCCACTTGTTTGTCTGTCTTAAAGGAGAGCGAGATGCAACTAAAAGCGTTACGATTTCCATGCATTCATACTTTTATAAATGGCAAATAAAGCATATAAATAATTTTATTCCATTACAAAGAGCGACAAAACACAGAGCAAGCTTTCATGTAAGAGGCCTTTGACATTATAGCTCATTAGTAAATGTTCTCAGAAAAGGAAACTGGCAGAATTCAGTTAGCACGGTTAACTCTACTAACTGTCTGAGACAGTTGGTCGCAGAGCATTTTGATATCCTATAGATTAACTTGTGACATTACAGTCCCGTGCCATCTGTCAGGACTGGTATGTTAATACTGTCATGAAAAATCTCATTCCCACCGAAAAGGGCACTGATTAGATATGCTTTGTGTCTTTTCAGAGGAGCTATCTAAGCAGTTCATTTAAATTCAGCGCCAAAATAAATGGATGGAAGAGAAGGAATGTTCCCCCCTCTTCCGGATTAGGCTTTGTTGTTCATCGTCGTTGTTTTCATAAACATCTCGTTTTCCTCAGGAGTTGTGTCTGAGCAGCATCGCCCTTCAACTCTGCGTGTTTCTAGGAGGCAGAGCTCTGTGGGGTGGGGGGGGGGGGGGTTTCTCTTGCGGGGCGGGCCGCGTCTTGCCGACACCTCTGCTTGTCCCAGTGGGCATCGTCGCAAGATGGGGGCGCCCACACTGCCCGGAGGAAATTGCGCCTCCAGCATCAGAGGAGAACGGACGGCATGCGTCCGCATAAGTGTTGCCGCAGCGTGGGTGAAGCAGCATTCCCCGCCCCTCCCCAAGTTCTATCAGTGCTGCAGGATTGCTGCAGGCTCTCCAAAAACTTATCAGAGGAAGCGTCGGCCTAACAGGGGTAGCAGTGAGCTCCCCCACAGCTAGAGATTCCAGTTCAATCAGTGGGCCGGCATAGTCTGTCTCCACTGTGATTGTTTCTCGGTTGCGGTGATGATGACTCCCGTCTCCCTGCTCAGCTTTTCATTCCCCCCTCTGTGTAGGAGGAGTTCTGTGATGACTGCTATCCAATCGGCTGACTGCCCGATTGCTGCGTTTCCTTAAAACCACGCTGTGATTTATTCCGTAGCATCTCCAGATCACTCTCCCCGCAATGCTGAGTCTCCTAGCAGGTTTTGTTCTCTATCTAAACCTGACCGGTGCTGACCCAGGACTGTTGACGGGCCATTAATCGCCCTCTCCCCCCCCCTCCTGCCCGTGGCTCAGATCTGCACTGCGTCTTGGCAGCGCGAAAGCGTGACCTCGCAACTGTGGAACGAGGATCTCGGTGATGTTCCCCAGAAGGCTCCTGGGTGAATGGACATCTGCTATGGTCTCTGTCCTCACAAGTTGCGTTTTCTTCACTGTGTGTTTGGTCCTGACAATGAGCCTGTCTCATCAGGAAGGGCCCCGTTTCTGCAAGTCGTGACGCGCTGGCTTCTGGATGGCATTAGTGGCTAACGCTATGGGCCTCGCTAATTAACACTTGCCAATTAAGTGCCTCTCCTTGGGGATCGATCTGTTGGAAGCACAAAGCAGATTAAGGGGGGGGGGGGTGTAGACTGGAATATTCCAGTACTCTCCTACCCCTGTCCCAGATCCCCAAGAAAGCATAATGAAATATTTCTCTAACGTTACCAGGAAACGATGCATTAACTGAAGATGACCTTTATTTATCTGATGCTTTTATCCAAAGTGGCATAGAACTGTGACAACAGAGTTACCGGAAAAACTGGGGGTTAAAGGTCAGGGGTCCAACAGCGAAATCACTTTGCCTATCCTGGGATTTAAACTGGTGACCTTATGATCACAGGAACAGCCTCTGAACCTGCTAAGCCACACTGCGTAGCGTCAAAGCTTTGTCTCTCCCACCTCCACCTAGGGAACGTGCGAGTTGTGAGTTGCATTCGGTTATCCAGGTGATAGCCATCTCGGAGTAAGGTGCCTGGTTAAGGAGGGAGCAGCCAGTTTGAGTGCAGCGGGTTCGGGTGCAGCGCACTATGTGAATGTCGGGTCTCGTCCCACGGGACACAGCGGCACGTCATAAGGGGTGATTTATGATGACCCCCCCCCCCCTGCAGGATGCCCCCTCTGCCTGGGAGCAGAGGAACAGATGGCGAGGCGGGGAGCGGAGCAGTGCGGCGCTCCCAGCAGGCGGAGTCGTGCTATTGTGCTTACGCAGGTAAGCCGTTATTAAAATGGAGCTTAAGTTACTCGCTCAGTGAACCGGCACCCCCGCCTCGCAAAGTGACTCATGGCTGGATTGCGGAGGTGCAGGGGGAGCAGGAAGGACGTTAGCGTATCGCTACGGGAGCCTTGCGGGGGGCGGGGCACCAAGAGCTGCCCCCTGGAGGAGCGTGGCTAAAATAGCACCTGTCCCTTTAAGCGTTAAACTCTCTGCGGATACGCAGAACCTCTTCGCTCCGGTACCTGTAACATCCCCCTTGAGCAATGAGTCCAGTTGGGTTTCCACGACGTCATACGGCGGCACGATCCTGGGCCCTGTCGGGTCCGGCACGCTGCAGAGGTGACCTGAAAAGGCGGTTCAGTTTGCTAGATCGTGTCGATCTGAGGTTTTATTTAGAAATCGATTTCTTGATTTACTTGAAAGCTCAATTCTCCTCGCACTAGCCTGGGGGATTAATTTGTTAATTTATTTGATTCTGTTTTTGAAGCTCCTTGTTTCGCTTTGGCATTTTTGCTGTGTTCCGTGCACACAGACTTCTCGCTTCATGCCTCCTGTTTACCAACTTATTTATTCAAAGATATAGTCAAAGATATATTCAAGGATATAGTCCTCCGCCAGGACTGTATGGGGCAGGACTCTGCCAGGTAATTTGTAAAGATTATTGTTGTGTGTCGCTTAGAGTCAAATCATTCTGCAGCAGACAGTGTGCCCTTGGGCTCCTTTCTGTCCAACCCTTTTTGTGTG
>JAODKE010000007.1:13573571-13611360 GCA_026779605.1 Mormyrus hasselquistii | reverse complement strand
GGGGGGGGGGGGGGGGGGGGGGGGGGGGGGGGGGGGGGGGTGGGGGAGGGTCAGGGGGGGGGGGGGGGGGGGTGGGGGGGGGGGGGGTGGGGGTGTGGAGGGGTGGGGGGGGGGCCTCGGGAAGAGTTACAAGTGGGGTAATAGGGGTAGATACTGGGGGGGCCTCAGGAAGAGTTACACGTGGGGTATCAGGGGCAGATACTGGGGGAGGCATTAGGGGGGCAACAGGAGGACTTAGCAACTTGTCGGCCCCCCACACAAGCCCCCTGACCTCCAGCTCGACCAGCCTCCTCCAGGCCCAGCTCCAGCCCCCGCCTCGCCGGCCCTCCCAGGCAGGCTCCCTCAAGCAGTGTATGATCGGGGGCAGGACCCCTGGAAGCGGTGGGCTCTTCCCGGAGCCCCCACCGGGCTCACCATTGCCCAGCAGGACCTTTACGGGCTCGTCAGCCACCGAGTCGCCGTCAGCCGTGCTGCAGCGCAGTTTGGCCGTGCAGACGACCAGCTCGCCGCCGCCACCCCCGGAACATTCTCCCCTAGCCTCTCTAATCCAGTATGGGTCCCCCTGCTGCACACCCTTGGTGCCCAGTCCTGCCTCCCAAAGCCCTGTCTCCGGCCGAACTTTCCCTTTCCTCGAGCCTTCCAGCACTTTCAGCTCTCGCAGCTCGCTGCCTCAGCCGCAGACGCCCACCTGCGGGGCCCCGCCCACAGCCTTTGATTCGCCCCAGGGCCGATTCTCCCAGGACCTGAGACTCATCTCCACCTCACACCCCAGCCTCTCCCAGGGCGCGGCCTGGGCAGTCAGCGCCTCGCCGCCGCACCCGCCGCCCCTCCGGGACCTGGGGCCGTGCTTCTCGCCGTTCTCCTCGCCCACACTGGCGAGCAGGCCCTGCAGTGCCCTCCCCAGTCACATGACTCTCTCCAGGCAGCCCTCCCCAACGGGCTCGCCTCAAACCCCATCTGCGGGATCGTCACCCACGCTGCTGCCTCATAAAGGCCTCGCCTCTGACCTGGAACCAGTTCGCTCCAAACTCCCGTCCAACTTGTGAAATAGAGTCACGCCCTTCCACACCCCCTCTGGACTGAGAGAAACTATTTTGTCCTGTGATATTTTTCTTTTTTTCCTTTAATCGCCAGGATTCAGCGTCATTATTTCCCTCCTCATAATATAACTGTGTTTTAAAAGACAGGTTGACAGGAGTGAATTAGAGTTCTAGATCAAAACTTAGTTTAGCCTTTGTGTCCTTTGCTTCTTAAGCAGAGGATTAAGGAAACTTTGTGCCCAGTGGGTGTGAGGGTCATGTGGAACAGGGTATATATTTTCTGAACTATGCCAAGTGATCATCTCCTCCTCTTTTGGTCATATGGAGAAGAGGTCATGCTAATTCTCCATATGGGTCCAGCTCTGGAGGTGCTTTCTGCTCTGACCCTCGCATGCATAAGAGGCCCCAATATAAAACGAATTTTATAGACATGAGACATCTCCTGTAGTGTCGCATGCGGGTTCAGCTGGAGCCGACCCTGCTCATTTGATTTTGCTTTCCTGAAATGCTTTACCCACACTGTCCAACATTTAAAGAAAACCAAAACAATTCCTTTAGCAATCATTCCAGATGTTTTCTTATTTTCAGCATTTTTTTTTTTTTTAACTTATGAGATTATTATTGAATACTGCTGCAGAGAGTCATAGATCTGTGAGTACAGAATATGCTAAAAACGTCGCGATTTTTTGTGACAGGCTGACTGTGCTGTTCTCAGCAGTGACCTAATGATTCACTAAACTTTCAAAGTCTTCCGAGTGCTGGTAGCAGGGTACAGTAGGAGTCCGGGCTTTACGTTTGCCTTTGTGTGTGTGTGTGTGTGTGGGGGGGGGTGAGTGGGCACACAGTGGGAGGGGGCTAACCTTGAGTTTGTTTTCCACTAGAGGCAGTGCTTCACCAGATCTTCTCTCCTAATGTACTGCATGCGTCTCTCTCCCCTGTCTTCTCAGAAAGGCTTATAGATTCTAACCCAAATCCAGGCAGGGATTACAAAGGAAATTATACCTTGCAGGCAATAAGGACTTAAATTAAAGACAATCGGGATGTTTAGTGTACAGTGTGTTCTGCTGGGTCCAGAGATTGTGGTTACAGGGCAGCATGCCTAACTAGCCATGAAGATAAACAGCCAATGGAATGTGTTACCGTATGCCATTCATTGGTAACTATAGCTGTCAGTCATTAATATGATAAAAGGAAGTTCCAGTCAGGTTGTCCTCCTCTTCCTGTCTGTCAGCTACAGGAGCTCTCACTGCATTGGATTTTCAGCTGGCAACTCAATCTCCCAGACTTAATTGGAGCAGACAGGCGCTCACCTTCCCTGCACACTTTGCCCCTTTTGGGCCCGCACTGGCTTGTTGACAGCGTTCGGTCGCCATGTAACAAGCAGACTCGACAGCCTCCGACACAATAATACCGTCACTGCCACTTTGTGCGGGGCCCTTGCTATATCTTTCAGCCGCTTTTTTCAAGACCCCTTCTGTTTGCTTTTGGCAGAATCTTCCAGCAGGTTCTGCCCGCCCCTTCCCACCACCAGGCAGAATAAGTGGTTTTGATCTCCAAGACAGACACACACCCCACCTTTCCCTGAGATCCCATCAAACAGGATGTTACTAATACTGAAGCACGATGGTCAGTTGGAGAAGAGGCAGACAGGACGGTGTCCCCTAGATGTACAGTACCTATATATATAGGATTGACGGTAACAGCTGGATTTAGGGAAACATATAGCACCTCAAAGCCATCTCTGTGATTACAGACAGTTGCATCCATCGCACCCAGGCAGGTGCGTGTCCAGGAAGCCTAATGGAAGAAGTGTCGTCCATAGCGATTGTGTCAGTAACGGTTCAGACTGGGCCGCCACTGAACGATACAGACATCCGTGACGGTATTCTGGATATTGTCGCCTGTCGCCATTTTAAGAAAAGAAATCCTATTTTCTCCTGAAACAAATCCTATTTTCTCTGACCCATATTTGGCCAAAGGTGCCCAGAAGATTTTTTTTCCTGCTTATATTTCCTGTTTTGCAGCTTTTTAACAAGTTGTGTTTGATGGCAGTGAGTCGCAGCCCAGAAGTCCTTGAAGCAGTGATGTTCCATCAGGGTCCACATGGCAGCTGACAGCTAAACCGCTGGAGTTTGCAGACTACAGACCCTCTCTTGAATGGAAAGGGGCTTAAGCAGAGCAGTGTGGACTAGGGGGCTCCCATCAGTGGCTATCAGCAATGTTAGCATCTTCATTGATTTCACGTGTTCCATTCCATGGAGAAGAAGCTAAAACCGGCGTTTGCTGCTAACAATGCTGGAAGTGAGTGGTGGGTTTAATGTGCTCTGGCAATCATCACTTGGCTGAATACAGCCAGACGCCAACACTAAGAGTGGGAGGAGCTCAAATGGTCAGTCAACCTGAGAGTAGACCCTTCAGAAACCCAATGTGGGACAGATCATTGGTTTAACCCACTTTCTATCTGTTGTGTTACCTGCTCCTGTTGTGGTAAATCAGACAGGATTGGGTGAATCAGGCAGATAATCTAATCGTGCTTTGGGAAAATTCCAATCTCCCATCACTGTTTATCAATGGCCACCTATTGGGTTTAGAGAAAAGGGATGTTTTTCAGGGGCCCACGCTCTAGGGGGCACTCATGAGAAATGTTGAGGTTTGGCATGCAAGACGGTAAATTTGATTCAGAGGAGGAGGTGGGGGTAATTCGGCAGCCATGCCTTTGTAGGTCAGGTATCGACTAATAGTGACTGATGGTGTGGGGTTTATAAGTTTAGTTTGATGAAGGTGGGGATCATACACTACAGCATGACCCGAGTCCTGAAGCGGGTTTCTGATCAAGGTAAACAAGGCCAAGCTTGACGGGTTGAAAAACCAGCACCGGCAGAAATATATTCATCATCCAATAAACAACGTACAATCCTGAAGTACTTAAACATGCTTAACATGAGGCATTATGTCACAGCTGAGCCCATGAAATGTTCAAATCTTTTTACTAACCAGTTAACTGCCAGGTTGACATTTAGAACATGGGAGTCTATTATGGCTATGGCCTGTAACCATAAGGATATGAGATCAGATCCTTGGAAGAGTTCAGTTGGTGCTTAATCTGATTCGCTCCAGTATGTATAAATATGCAGCAGCAAAGATGGGGGAAAAAATCTTACTTCCTTATATAGTGACAGCTAACTAAATCTAGTAATTACATACAGACTGAGGGAACAATGCAATGTTATTAAGAACATCAAAAGGATGCCTGGATTATTATGTGAGTGAGATTTGAAGGGGGGGGGGGGGGGGGTCCTCAATTGCCGAAGCCTTTATAGGGCTTAAACAAGATGTGTACTGGTTTGGGGTTCATCATTATGTTGTATTCAGGCAGAGCTCAGTCATACCATGGGGCTTCTCTGTATTTAACATCAATCATTGTCATATACCAATACTCCTGCGATGTTGAAAAGACCATGGAGATATAACGGCCTTCTTCTGGAAAGGTCATCACATGCAGTTTATTTTAGCCTGAAATAAAATTATACATGCAAATACTGACCCCAGACGTAAACAGTTCCCGGCAGTGGGGGTGCCCACACTTGCATTTATTGCCTAACTGGTACTTTGAAGATGGGTGGCGCACAGTGTGACGTGTCGCGTCAAAGACGATTAATTCTAGTCTCCGTCCAACGGCTGCAAATGTCATTGCACTCCGACTGAGAAATGCGAACAACTGGAATATCTCATATTGAGTCGCGTTTCTCTACCTGCAACTCCCCCCCCCCCCCAACCCATGGACCCACTGCCCTTCCTCACTGGCAGGCGGTGTGAGTCAGCCCACTTACTTTCACTAATGTGATTCTGTGAATATGCAGGGAGCCAAACCTTGAAATGGTCTACCTGGACAATTTAGTCTTCCAGCTCCTGCTGTAGTAGCACTGGACATTATTCAGGGATACTCTGGGTGAATGGGCTTCACTATGACAGTGCATTTGGCCTGGTAGCAACAGTAGCATTGTCAGCATAGATCTCAAACTTAAATGTGGACCCCAGACTCATCTCCACCAGATAAGTGAAAAACACCATCTGGCCATCTGCCTGGCTATCTAATATATGTATTGGTCCTCCCCCCCATACCAAATACCCAACAGTCAGTTCAAGACTATGTAGCACCATCAAAGATGAGCCCTTGTAGGATTTTTTTCTTGAGCATGTGTGCGGTGAGTGAATAACTCCAAGACAGGAAGGACAGGAAGTCACCGTGTCACTTCGTCTTACTTGGACTATCAGTGACAAATGGTTAACGACAGTCACCACTCCTCGTTCGACAAAGTGGGCCCATGTAGACACAGAGACCACAAAGGCCCTGCCAGGACGACGAGGGTCGGGGAGGTCAAGCGAGCTGTGACCACCTGAACCTGGGGTCCCCAGCCTGGGGGTCCCCAGCCATTGTTGACACACCATTCATCAGGTCACAGGTACATGGTGTCCACGTCTCCTCGGTAACAAGGGAGCTCTTTGTGAACGGAGATAAGCAGCTCTTCATTGATTGGCATCACTGATGCCCATCAGACTTTCGAAGGCGCTTTGTCACCTGTGACAGGAAGGTTTCTTTTTGAGAAAGTCCTTACTGCAGCATGTCACTGCTGATAAGACAGCCTGCATTGACACGCACCACCTTCGACAGAAAGCGTCTCTCCAAGGGAGACCAACTTCTGAAAGTGCCCTCCATCACTCTTCCCACTCCATGCTTTCCGGAACTTTCCACCCTGGTGTGTTACGATGATGCCATGTTTCCGAAAGCTGGACTCTAATGTTGTTCTTTGTTTGTTTGTTTCTCAGACACTGAAGGTATATACACCACACACAGATGTTGGGTGTATATGTCAGCCATTAATGACCATCACTCAAGGTGACATTTTTTCCTAGGCTTTATTTGATATTTATTTTACATTATCACTGTTGAAATAGAAAAGAATGATCACCGAAATGTGTACAGTTGTCTTTATCATTGTTACGTTTATGATTATTGTGTTTTTTTTAACAATTAGCCTTGAATAATCAATCTTTTAATGAATACTGGAGTGAGACAGAATGTAATCTATCCACTTCATTCTGAAAAGTTTTATTTACCATTTTATAAACTGAACGGGTGTCCAGAGGTTATTGCAGAGACTTTATTCAGAAGGAAAACAGTATTATTTTTTTGGACACTTCACTTTCAGTTTAATGGGTATATATATATTTTTTTGTCTGTGTTAAACAGGAAACTCTGGGAAATAGCAATAAGCGAGATGTGTGTGGGAACCATCGTGGCCCACAAGTATATGGGCCGAAAGTCCGTCGGTCAGACGTACCGCGAGCGGATCAGGTTTGGTTGTTGACAAGCACACACACTGGATAATATAACAAGGTATGAAATAAAATCTGACGAGCATCCGCCGGCTCTGTTGCATTGTTTTGCGAGATGCCATTCCTCAGAGCTGTGGGTCGGTGGCCGAGAGACGGGCATGGCCCTCTGTGGCGTTTACGGATAATAGCTTAGTACTGCCGGATCTTGTTTTTCCGTATTTCCACACATGGTTGAACTCATTTATCTGTATTCCAGGATCCTCAACTGTGGCCTGATTTTTAATGTACCTCAGTAACACAGAGCCTGCGGCGAGGCTGCTTGTTTGATCTCTCAGGCATGAAGGGCCACAGAGACACATGGAGCACTAACATGAGCCGCAAACAAGTGCACGCATACACACGTGCACGCATGCATGCAGGCAGGCAGGCCTTACAGCACTGCACATTAAAATAATGAACTGCACTGTATCAGATAGCTACAAACATAAACAGATGTAAACAATAAAGATTGACGTATGCTTGTGTGTGTGTGTGTGGGGGGGGGGGGGCGCAGGGTCTTCAACTAAAAGCAACAACATACATTTCATGTTTTGACGCATAAATACCACATCGTGAAAAATCATCTTTGAAAATGCAACAGAAATATAACTGCTTACTCACTGCAAATGACCTGCTATTATTACATATTCCAACCTAAAACTATTCTGCATTATTTGTAAATTGATCCGGCAATTAAAAAAAAAACGTTTTAATGGTTATCTCTCGAATGTGAATTTTAGGAGGAATGATTGGGGCGACGTAAGAATACGCTGCTGCATTTCCTCCAGAGCCGTAAAATGCAGCTTACAGCCAAACGGGCTTTGGGGGGTATATGGTGCCTGGTGAGTGAAGAGCCATGCATGTTTTTGCTCTAAGCTTTATCCTTATATCACTTAAATAGTTCTGTCTGGAGGGGGGGCAGCCACCCTTCCCTCCAAACAAACAAAAAGTCAGAAATAACAACAGCAATGCAAAAGACCAAAAACCCAAGGAAACAAGCCCCTTTATTTAGATAAAATAATTATTGCAGGTGCAAAAAAACTAAACTAAAATACCTTAGGGCACCCCACAAAAACAAACATTAACGACTGAACATTTACGCGAAACCAATGTCATCGTTTTACTGCAGTCGCAGAAGTTGTAGCTGAATGAATCACAGAAGCCAAAGTAAAAAAAAAAAAAAGAAATCAAGATACAAAAACAAAATAAATTCAGCTTATTCAAAATCTGCATTAAAAACTGTGACACGTAATGCGTTGTGAGGTTTGATTACGGGTAGCGTAATTCTTCACTGATGCCAAGAATATGATAGAGGCACACTGAAGCGTACTTCATGCGCTCCATTACTTCAGTGGGTACCCACGAACTGCGGGATGTTAATGCTGCAAAGCAAAAATGGTACGCAACGGATACTGGGTTTTTATATTCAAGCCGGAGCACCCCCACAACAGAAGGGAGCAATGTGGGACCGTGTCGGCCCTCTGCGCACTCAGCTGTATCCTGCCCGTCTTCTTCTCTGTCTCCCTAATGCCCCTTTTCAGCTGTGAGGATGAACTCCTTTAGTGCTTGTCGGGTCTGGCTCAGGAATAATTAATCCCCCTTTATTGCCCTGTGAAATTGGGGCTTGAGGGATCTGCTCCTGACAGAGTTTCCTTTTCAAAACGCTCGATTAAATGCTTAGTATTACGGTAGCTTTTTTCCCCTTCTTTTTCTCCAAGATTGACTTTTTCATAAATTAGAATGTTTTGTAGTGGCATTTCAGGGCTCACGGGGAGTTTAGCTGAGCAGGTTATGTGTGGAGCAAACATCAAATGAAATGAAGCTAATAAAACAACATTGCAGAGTTGCATGAGTCAGCAGTGGTCTCCAGCCTGTGGTCCTGGCCGCCTAATCACATGGTGCTCCGTGGCCACACCCACTGTGCCGTGATGCAGAGTAACCTCCAGACGTCCACAATAGGGTTTCCCCCGTAATACCCTGCGGCCAGAATCCTTCTGCAGTCTCTCAGTATCTCTCGTGATTATTGTGGAAACTCTACCTCAGGGAGTTTTCAGCTCCTCTGAGATATGTGGGAAGTCCTTCCTTCCAGCCCATGATAGATAACAGAACCCAGACCCAGTTACAGCAATCTGACTGGTTTTTGATAACGGCAAGATGGTCCTGGATTTGTATCACTCTCAGGCCTGTTTCCTTGCTCCATCGGATTAGTGTCCGTTGAGGGAAGCTTGAGAGATCCACAGACCAAGCCAGGCATTTATCTGTCCAGCTGCAGTGACCCTCCCCGCCTCCCCTTTCAATAGCAGTGACCCACTGTGAAGACCAGTGTGGGA
This sequence comes from Mormyrus hasselquistii, assembly GCA_026779605.1. NCBI lineage: Eukaryota > Metazoa > Chordata > Actinopteri > Osteoglossiformes > Mormyridae > Mormyrus > Mormyrus hasselquistii. The sequence continues at coordinate 13,602,614 of JAODKE010000007.1, read as the reverse complement.
AGAAGACTGAAAAATAGAGGTGTACCACTGGGTAAGCTGTGCTAAAATCTAAGCCAAGTAACTGAGTCTGCGGTTTTCTGATATCACTGCGTCTGTGGAGTGTGATGACAGCAGGGCAGAGTATTAGTGCTGTGAAATGCTGTGGCAAGACTACAAGCCTCCCTGTCAGTGCTGTTGAACAGTGGGTCAGTTCTGCAGAGTGTGTGGTCTCAGTGCTTTAGTAGCGGTCTACGTTGTCATGTCACTTCTATAAAGTAGGGTTATCAGTGCTGCGGAGAAGGTAGATAGGGTGTCAGTATTGCAGGTTATTGTGACAAGGCTACAGACTTATATATCACTGCTACAGTGTCAGTGGAGCTGGTGAATGGGTCAGTGCTATGGGTCAGTGTGTCATGATGATGGGTAACTGCGCAGTTCTGGGTCAGTGCTGTAGGTCAGTGTGTGAATTATGTGACTTAGCTGCAGTGCTAGGTTGCCAGTTCAAAATACTTATTCACCCACTTATTACAAGTTCTGGGAAACTTTAGGATGCAAGAGATTAGGACATGCAAAAGGGCTGTCCTTGGAACACAGAACAACTTGTATCTTCCTCTTTCTCCTATAGCCTCAAACACCTTTACTTACTGTACATCTGTTTACTCTGTCCATTTAGTCACTTTGAGGAAGGCGGCTAGCAAACATTTGCAAGGGTAGTTTGTAGATAATCCCTAACTCACTCACTTAAAAGCATTTTATTAGTGTTCTCCTCCTGAAATAGATTTAAAAGCCAGCGTGTCTGCTTACCTCCTCGTTCTGTCACTCGCAGGAGGTCCCGCAAACATCATCACAGCCTCTGTAGCTGTTTTTGGTGGCAACCAGGTGTGACGTAAGCCCTTCCATCAGTTTCCAGGCCATAGAAACCTCAGGTCTCCCATCGTCCATTGGTGCTACATCAAACTGCCGTCATTGTACCAGACCAACATCACATAGTCATTTATCACAATAAAGGGCTGATTTCGCAGTGGTGCTTGAAGTTCATTCGTCGTTCTCTGGTTCTGAAACTAGGTTTGCTTGTTTGAAGAAGCAATAGGAGAGAAATGGAGAGAGAGAGAAGAGATGAAATATGGCCCCTCTGAAGTGGGAGTCTTCAAGAATGAGCAGACAGGTCAAATAAAAGGCTGCAATTTCCATATTTTTAATTAACACATAGTACAAAAAAAAAAAACAACAATGAACCACAGGAGACAGAACTTGGTACAGAGAGATTTGTTTGACTCTAACTGAGTAGAGAATATGAAGGAATTGTATAAATGTAAGGGCCTGTTTGTCTGGTCCAGTAGCCTCTGTGAGTCTGGGGGTACGGTATGTTGGGGGATGTTTACTCTGACCACTTATTGTTTGTTTTTGTTAATGTAAAAAACTTCAGGCGTATATTCTTGTCAAAAAACTAAACACACTTTCTTACCAAAAAAATGGTATCCTAAAAACGCAATTAAAGTGTACTAAACAGCAGTAAATTTACTTTGACGCAATCTCTTTCACAGAGATATCTTAATAGCTATATTTCACATCAGCATTTCTTTTTGATTTGTACTTTCTGAACATGAACTTTCCACCTCTAGCAAAGACAGCTCAGGCCTCTAGTTGTGTGCCCTGTCGCGTATGGGCATCCCTCCCTACTGTTCTCATGTTTTGTATCCTGGAATTCTGGCTATACCAGAAATGAGGCTATAGAAGATGGATGGACAAACCACAAGCTGTACATTTACGATAAGCACTCTGCTTTCATTAAACGCCTGCTTCAGTAGCATGTCATCTGACCCACTGTTTTCCACAGCCATGGATGATGGACACTTTGGTGCTTGGAGTTCAGACCCTTGATTGTCAACTGTGAGCCTGACACAGACTGGTTAGAATGCAGTGTTGCACCAAGTCTGACGGCTGTCCCCAGTAACCTCACACTCCTACAGAACCCGGTATTAATTTCAGCCTTATTCTCTCAGCTTTCCCAGCCATGTCGACTTGTCTGTTTGCTTTAGAAAAGCTCACATATAACCTTTCATTAATACCCTCTGTATGCATACTATATCACAAGTTAGATATGGACAGTGGGTCATTGTACAGCTGGCAGCGCTGCTCATTCTCCTGCACTTGTTACACTAAGCAATACACCCACTAAGCAATACACCCACTAAGCAATGCACCCACTAAGCAATACACCCACTAGCACTGTACTACTTCTACTTTCAGGTGTCTCCCAATCACTCTATATTATTTACTATGGACCTCGAACATAAATGCAATGTATAAATCAGGCATATCGACTGTATTTGCAGCTATTTTTTTAGTGATTGTTCATCACTGCATTCTTATGAGTTGCTAGGAGGTCCCCCCCACCCCCAATTCCACAGTCCATGCCCACACCACACATTGGCATCAATCTCCATTTTTCCCGGTCCCACCTTCTTCCACCAACGTGCAGTGCACACCCAGAACCATCATAGCACATCACCACACGTGCAACAGCCTTCAAACATGAAAGGAAGCTCATTTCACATCCCGGGACTTTTTCGCTTCTCCCTGCGGGATGACAGTCTCGTCGAGATTCGGGAGCCGAAATCACCCTGGTCAGTGATCTGCGCTGGGTTCCAGAGTGGAAGACCTCAGCAGATCCCTAGCTGGCTTCTTTTTGTCCAACTGGGCATACTGGACATGCATGTTAAAAAGGCTGCGCAAAGGTCTCTGCTGGAGCTTTCGATTCATCACTCTGACAGAGTCTGCGTTGCCCAAGACGTTTCAATTACCCATGAGGCAGCTGCGTGCGTCTCCATCATCTCACCCGCTTTTTACTTACTGCTTCTACTTAAAAGCGTTGGCATTAGCCACACAATGCAGGAGGCTACAGGACGACCTTGTGAGAGAGTTTGGCAACCATATTAGATCTTTACTGAAACCTAATCCGACTTTTGCTGCAGTTTGCTATCTTAATAATATTAATATGCAGTGCTACTGGAGTAAAGCTGTTTCAAGAGGAGCTGCAATCAAATTATTAAGTGTATTGAGACTAAAATACCTGTAATTATGAGCAAAGGGGTATCTGTTGAGCAGAATAATTCGTAATTGGAAGTGCCATAATTATAGATTAATGAGAAAATGGCAGCTTTGCTGAGCAAAGGAATCAGCTTCGGTGTCAAATATTGAATCTTCACCGGTCAGGTAGATGTTTTCACCAAGAACCGGAGGAGTTTGTCACAGATGAGGAGACGCTGTAGGGAAACTGTCCTCTCGGGTGTCTTATTTATGGCATACCTGGTGGGTGCCGACAGCAGCATATTAAGAAAAATGAACAGCGACTGGATTTCATTGGCTAAACGAAAGCTCAAGGTCCATGAGGATGTTTTTGGGCTTGTGTGATGTCTGATGTGTGATGCGTGATGGACAGCAGCAGAGGTAAAACTGTTCATTGGAGAATGTAGGTAAGCCGAGGACTTATTAGATATATGTAAAATGATAATTTGCCATATTATTTAAAGTTTATTGATTATAAGATATTTAACACTTTGTACTTAAGTACATATTTATTAATGATGGATAATCATTTTCCATCTAAATTTCAGCCCAGCTTTTGTATTTTTTAGCTCACATGATTTTCTACCTAATTTTTTCTACATTGTCAACATTGAATTTGGGTCTGTGAGTCGGGGGGGGGGGGGGGGCAGGGGCTTTCAAGCCTGGCTGATGGTGGTGCCACACTAGATTAATCTGAGTTTTGTAGAGTAACAAGTGGTGGCAGCTGGAGAAGAGGTGGACCCACCAAGGCTATTGCCTGGTTGCAAAGTCACACATGTTACTTTTTATTTATTTATTAGACACTTTTATCCAAAGTGACATACATTTGAGGAAGCAGGATCAGACAGGCCATGGAGTGACTAGGGGTTAAGGGCCTTGCACAAGGGACCTATGGTGAAATCACTCTGCTGGTTCTGGGACCTGAACAAAAAACCTTCCGATTCTAAGCACAGTATCCTAACTGGATGAGCTACTCACTGGCCCCACTACCTGTGCATGACATTACCTGTGATACACTGAGGTCTTGAAATCAGCCACGGACATAATTACTGCCAGTCACATAGGAGCTGTAGCCGAGGTTGTAAAAATATACATATGCATTAATTTTGCTGCAAGAATAAGGGACTGTGGCCACTGGCAGGGTGGAATGCTGCAAACAGACTTTGATGTGGCCCCATTGCAGGTGTGTTTATCGCAGTGCCAGGAAACAGGGAGCTGGGAGGAAGGAGAGATAGGGACTGGGGGGATGGGGAAAAAGAGAGGGGGGGGGACCGAGGCGAAGATAAGCCATTACTCAGAATCCGGAATTTTTTATTTCAGTTTCACCACAGCCACTAAATTTAAAAAGAGAGTTTTAAATTGTAGTGAATATTTGATGGTGCTTATGAGTCAAACACTGGAAGTCATTAATAGATTATTAATGTGCGTCTCTTGTTCCTTTTTAAAATAAAACTACTTTCTCTGAATTACTATAAAAAATGCTATGTTTCTGTCTGCCCTGTTAGTCATTAATTTTGTTAATTTACTTGACCTAGATTCTTTTTTCGCATCAGACTTGCACATGTAATCATTATGTAGCTGTCACAAACAGAGGGATATGAGACGTCCGTCTCCTATTTGTCCCTCTTAAATCCACCAGAGCTTCAGAGCTCCTTTGATACAGCGTGGAGACCCAAATGAAACGCTTTCGCACACTTGTGTCGCTAATGGGCCGCTTTCATGACGTCTCGCTAACTGACTGTAATGTCCGCTAGCGCATTGCAGGCGCTACCTCTCAGGCTGAACACGCGATACTCAGGGAGACGGCAGCGCCTTTGCAAGATGGTGTGACTAACTGGCTGTGACCAATCAGAGCTCTTGAGTATGGCAGTTAAATTACCCAGGCGGCATTTAGGGACAGATCACATTATTTTAATAATTCCCACATAAAAACACAAGTCATCTTTCTGGAAACATTCATGAAAGAGTCCAGGTCCCAGGGCTCTGGCATTGCTGCCCTGCCAAATGACAGAAAATGTTTTTCTGGTCTTTCTGAGTTTTTATTCACTTTCATGGTGCGAATGGCAGGCTGTCTGTTTACTTACAGGCTCAGGAGCTTGATTGGCTGGCGGACTCCGACCCCAGGGGCCCGTCCCAAAGCACATCCTTCTAGATCAGCATATGGTGACCCCCCCGTCCCTCCTCCCGCTCAGCGGACAGGTAGGAGTGTCTGAACTTGTTGGTGTGGACGGTGTCTACTTTCTTAAAGTTGAATGTATGACATATAACGGTTTGTGCGCAAGAGTGAATGTGAGTAAGTAACTGTGTGACTTTTTGTGTCGCTTGGAGTCCTACTGCCACCAATGTGAAACAAGAGTGAAGACACCCCCACTCTGATTAATACTACCTTTGGTGCCATTTGTGTCTATTAGGGCAACGTTTCTCCACCCAGTGCTCAGGGAGCCCCAGACAGTGCACACCAGAACCACAACATTCAAACAAACGAGGAATGGAGCAGGAGAAGAGGAGGGGTAAGTCGGGGCTGGGGGGAGCTGACGTTCCAGCGCTGTGCAGCTTCATTTCTGATGACAACCGCAGACAAACAAACATTCCTCCTATTCCCGATGCCCATTCAAGATCCACATTCTCAATTCACATTCCTGCCGGCCATTCGATTCAATTCAATTTGGTTAAATCTGCTGTTATATAGCGCCTTGCACAACAGTCACCCCAAGGCACTTGACAAGAGTGTGTGGCAATCCATTATTACATCATTTATATAAAATGGTGCATGAAAAAGGAAACAGGGAAAGAAAGAGAGCCAGATAACAACAGAAGAGATGAACCAAAAATCCTCAAGCAGGGATGAAAAAAAAACCTCCCAACTGGCTGCCCCCAGCACGCTAACATTATAGCAAACAAAAAGAATGGCCTGCTTTATAAAAGCAAGGTGTAAGCTATGGTCACAGTCAGAGTCCATCAATGAATCCATTCTGCAAGCCTCTCTTCCCAAAGCCTGTTTCCAATCCACATTCCCATGGCCTATTCCTGGTCTACATTCCCAAAGCCTCTCCCCGATCCATATTCCCAGAGCATATTCCCAATCTACATTCTCAAAGCCTATTCCCAATCCATTTTTCCAAAGCCTATTCCAGATCCATATTCCTAAAGACTATTCCGGATCCATATTCCTAAAGCCTATTCCAGATCCATATTCCTAAAGCCTATTCCGGATCCATATTCCTAAAGCCTATTCCCAGTCCTGAGCATAATTGCTCTCAGGCCCAGTGCCTGGCCAGATTTTTCACAGGAAAGGTCACAACAAGCCACAGGTAAGGTGAACCAAAAAAGATACTCTTTTTTTCTGTACATACAATAAAACACTGTCACTATTCCACCTGTCCATGACCTCTTGCCTGGCACACAAGTCTCTGCCCTCAGCACTGGCTGCAAAACGTGTGGATTGCTTCAGTCTTCTGGCCCAATGTAAGCTGTGTCGGAAATTCATATAATACAATTATACAGTGAGGCAATTTTTCACCACAGCAATTTAGGTTAAGCACCATTCTTAAAAGTGTAACAACGCGGCCTGTTCAGCCTGTTCTTGGGTTTCAGCCGGCGATTTTTCTAGCCAAAGAAGTGGCACGACGGCTTGGGTCCACATGCTAATTGGTAGATATGTCTTCAGCACTATTTTCCCTATATGCAGCAACGCAGAAAAAAAATCAAACAGGCAAAAGACTGCAATTCAGGTCAAGAGTTTCTGTACAGCAGTGGAGGCACTAAATGAGTCTTGTAACGAATGTGGCGGCTCCTCGCTCCATCCTGCAGAGCCGCCACCTGGCTGCATCCCCTTTATCTGCTCCCGTGAGCCCAGCATGTCAGCTCCACATATAGCGCGCGGCTAACACCCGCGGAGGCTCCTTCACAAGCCGCAGCCCCAGCGCTCCCACTGGAGTCTGCTCCTCCTGCTGCACTGGCGATGATCTTCGAGCTGTTTGCCCTTCCAGGATCTACCCCCCCCCCCCCCACTCCAGATCTCAGCCCTTTACCCTAATGATATGACCCCATTCTCTGCCATAGGAAAGAGCAGATCATCTGATATCCTCAGGCACACTCTCTAAGGTCATTGATTAATGCGTCAACTGTGCTGTCATATGACACACAGTATGTCCATTTTGAGTAAGCACATATTCATTCAAGTTGGCAGATCCAGTCAGTGACCTAGAGTCTATATAAGGATGCACAGGACGTAGGCAGAGGTGGATAAATGTGTAGGCTATCCTAAGCTACAACCAAGGACCCATGCAAAACCAGGGGCCCCGGGCCACCTTGGGGAAAATGGAAGGGTTAAACTTAGAAATTAAATCTGGCCGATCGATCCACGAGATCGACAGTCTTCCCCGACCAGCAATTTTTATCAGCAGTACCCCACATGCTAATTGGTGGATTATTGATGCAAAAAATTGCTCAAGTGGCCCACTTGAGGAGCCCCAAGCGACGTCAGCCTCGGGCCCGCAGAGAAGATAGTCCACACCTGGCTGCAGGTGTATCCTGTAGGGGGCGCCTCATTGTAATCCTATACATGACATCTTGTACATGACAAGGATTTCTTGAGTAGAAATCTGTAAAACTGTCTATGTCTTTCTGCCTGACAGACTCCATTAATAAGAGTGCAGCCCTTGTGAATGCTGCAGTCTCACCTGACCTCCGGTGCAGCGTGGGCATCACGGTGTGACTTTGGCCGTCTCCCAAGCTTGAGGCAGTCGCGGACGCGCCACATGCGCTTCCCAGAGGTCGCCGTTGATTGATTTCCCCAGAAGTGGCCCCGGTGGCTGTCCTTGCCCCTTTCCCCCTGCCCTAGCATAGTAGCTGTGCGGGAAGGAGCCTTCTCACTGCCACACTCTGCCCCCTGACAGACAGGGGAAGCCAGGCAAAAGTTTTGCACCTGTCCCACGGTGGCAGAGACGGGCATTCCCATGGTAACCCAGCTCCCACCATCCTGGCGTTGAGACTAGGCCAGGCCTGCTAGCATTTGCATACAAATTGCCCAGCTGGTACCTTGTTGTTATGACAACGACACACAGTTTCCAGAAAGCGCAAGGTAGGGGAACACGAAAAGGGTCCTAACTGCACTGGGGACTCAGGAGTCAGAAATGATTTTTTATTAGACAGACCAGTCAGGGTGGGTGGTTGCAGTGTCTGTATCCTGAAACACAGACTCTCCGGATCGAGCGGGCGCCCTCACCGAGCTGGAGTCAGCTCTTAGCTGGTTTTTGGGATTAAAGCAAAGGGTGAGTCTTTGGTGAAACTGAGCACAATCCTAAGAGGTGAAATGGATATTGATTTCTCTAAGTCACTGGGTAAGTAGGACCAATCGAGGATGTGAAGCAGATCTCGTGCCGGAGCATGAGTTTGGGAGAGGAAGACGGTTTGACATCTGTGTGGCTGTATTGCTTGAGGCTGCGACGTGATGCCACTTTGCTTTTATGATGCCCTAAGCTGAAGTTTCAGCAAGACGCATCAAACACATTTGGCAGCTAATCTCAAGATGTGAAACGTGTCTTTTCTGTAATCACCAAACCTGCTTCCCTATGCATCTAGTGCTCTGTCACAGGTATAACACTTCTATAGAACAAAAATGTCCTTTCAACTTTCAAATAAAGTAATTGGGCTTTTGGCAGCGCAGCACATGAACGTGATGCCATAGTGCCCTCTAGTGATTTCCACTGGAAGTGCGTGGCTTAACGGTTTATACAAAACAAGTACATTTGCAATTTGTGTTTGCAGTCATTTAAGTTTGTCCTTCATCATTATCTGTTCTGCGGTGAAGTCACCAAAAATTAAATTATGGACCTTGATTTTACAACTGCATGGGAAACTTCGTGTCAGCGTATGCCACAGAACCAACGCACTCATGTGGTTGTACAAAATGATTATGGTATGCATTTAAAACTCTGATCCTGGATCAGGCGCAAGCTGCAGCTGTGCCGAATACCCTCTCAGGACGGCCATTAGCGAAGCCCCTGACATCAGATGCGTTCAGACGCCATCTGTTACTGTCACATACAGCAACATTACAGGAACAAAGGAAACCTTGCACAACATTAACTTTCAATTAAGGTAATAAAATGAAGAAAAGCCCACAGAGACCCATGAACATTGTCGATTGGTCGGGTTTAAACTATTTCCAGAATTGCCTCTTGACTCATTTCCCAAACATGACAAAATGTGTGTGGAATTAATTTTATGCACAGCCCTGCTCAGGTCCCAAACTATTAAGGCCCGAAGCTTATCAAGGAGAGTCTGAAATGGTGACTAAGCAAACAGCTCCTAGTCCTTTATTTCCGTGTCCCCTACAGCCATTCTTGTACAGTTTGTCCCACTTGGTTGACATGCCCCACCTTGTACGAGAACCATCGTTAGCGATGCCGCGCTGGGGGATGGCTGCAGCCGGTGATGGATCACCTCCTTGGGATGTGACATTAGCTGGGGGACTGGGGGGGGGCAGAGTCTCCTCCCTTTAATATAAATGAGGGTGCTCCCACTGCCAGAGGGTGAGGGGGAGGCTTTGTGACCGTGCTATGTCAGCGGCTGTGGGAAATCATATACTCAATGTATTAGCCCCTCCCTACGACTGACCCTCTGAACTGTCCGCCCCCACTGTCAAACCGTGATTGGATTATTTTCAATTTAGCAGATGGGGCAGAACAGGCGATGCATGATCAAACCATCCTTCTCATATGCCATCCCGGTTTCTGATTGGACCAAGGTAGGACTGGAGATCAGAATGAGGATTTATTTTTAAAGATACAATAAATGTGATTATGCAACAATATCAACACAGGAGGAGTAACGGGATTAAAAATTGTATTTTTTTAAAGTGACCTTGAATCCTTCGTGGGAGTAATGATATGCAACCTTTCTCTGAGAATCAATGTCAAAGTCACCGAAAGTCCTCCCCCAGGAAGCCTTCATAGATGAAATGTGGAATCTGTGTGTCCCACTGGGGGCTCATGTGTGGTGGAGCACAGCCTGTAAGACACGCCAACAAAAAGGTTTTCGGGTGAAATGTGAACATTTCAAAAAACCAGTTCTGGATTGTTTTCATCCCCAAGCTACTTGGATCACGACGTCTTCTAAACCCCAGTGCTCTCATAGCAGATGAATCTTAGAAGAGTGTTCCCCAATCCAGTCCTCGGGGACCCACAGCCAGTCCATGTTTTTATTCTCTCCGAAATCCCTGCCACAGTCAACATTCATCTCTGCATCGCCTTAAATGTTCTGTGTTTCACTCAGTGTATCATCCAACCACATATCATGGTCAAGGTGACAGGGGCCTGGAACCAGTACCAGGCAGCACAGAGATACTGGTCCAGCAAAGGGCACATGCATGGTCACACTATTGGCACCTTGGAGCAACTCATTCATCTAATGCAGTGTTTCCCAATCCGGTCCTTTTGGGCCCACAGACAGTCCATGTTTTTGCTTGAGCTGGGAAAGAGCAAAAATGTGGACTGTCTGGCAGGGAGCTGGGAGGGAGCAAAAATGTATATCGCCTGTGGGGCCTTGAGGACTGGACTGGGAAACACTGTCTTAGAGGATTGTCCAACGGCTCTGCGCACACGGAATAGCCCCAGGTGGTTTAAAAGCTACTAGCACCCTGGTGATTCTCCCATCTGTGGCATAAAATGCTCAAACGGGGTTTGATGACACAGCTGTCTATACTTAACTTTTATGCTTAACTTTATGGTATTATTGGGCTGTAACATTTAAATTATAATTGACTGGCATGAGGTCAATGGTACTGTATGTAGTGCCTTAGGACAAATTCCCAGGATAGGTTCTAGATTTGTCAGCCGTAACTGGATAAGCAGTTACTAAAATGGACAGATATATTCTCAGTGGAAGGCAAAGTTTTATCTGTGCAGTCAGGACTAAATAGGCTACACTTGTCCGCCCAGGGCTCCAATCCGCCTTAGCCTTCAGGGAGATGTTTTGCTGTGTCTTTGCCAGTGCACTGCAGGTGTAGCCTAGGCATGTCGACCCCCCCAATACCCCACACACCTGAAGGCGAAAGTGCAGTGTGCTTGTGAGCTGATGGGGCCACACTGCAATAGCGTCCCCTCAAGAACAAAGTCTGCCTTCTCCTCTTCATCCAGAGACCATGTCTTCAGGATGATCATAAACCATCATCCCCCTAGTCTACTGCCCCAGAATGTGCATCACAAAGGGGAGATTACATATTACAGCAGTTGCTTCCTTAAAGAAAATCATGGTCCTCTCTGGGTTCAATACCCCGGGGGCGCAATATCTCATGTCCGAAGCATAAACAGAATCTCCCGCAATAAAAAGCTACTTCTCACTCAGCTCAAGCATGATAAGACTGCTCTTTGAAGAGCTTGCTGTTAGGGTTTAGCGTCTTTCAGGCCCAGACGCCTCTTTAGCCAGCCCTCCCTAGCAGAGACTGATTACCTACATAAGCCCAATGACATCGATGGTGTCAAGCTGTTTCAACACCTATTACTCTAGCTCCCTGTCAATGACATGCTGTTCAAGGTCAATTGACTTTCCTGACACAAGCTTCTCTTATCTCATAGATTCCAAAACCTAACAATAAGACAAAAGTAATGAAGTGGCAGCAACCGTATCTTATCAAAGAAGCATATTATCATTAACAGCCTAATATACAGTACTGTGTAAAAGTCTTAGGCAGTCGTAGGAAATGTTTAAAGCTATTTATCTGGGTAGTAAGTGTATCTTTTCTCAGAACGAAAAGCAACATTTAATAATAGAACATATGCAAACGATGAATGAAACAATAAAAACTAACAGGTATTTCTTATGTTCTCCTAAAAGTTACTGATATCTTGTAGGATGGCTAGATGAACACCACTTCAGTTCCCAAACCTCAGCCATTCCATGTACCATTAAACTTCACCAGCAGCTTCATTTCATTCATAAATCTAACTAATTTTAAAAAGTCACTAAGGCATTGAATAGTCATATGAGGTATGACAGGGGTCAAGTCGAAATATACATGGGCTTATTGCTGCAGATAGTGGGGCGACTTTAGGAGAGGTTTTGAAATAGTTAAGGGCAGACATACTCTGACAGGTGTAATAGTTTTACATCAATGTGAAGATCATCTAAACAATTTTCGGTGGTTGCTTAAGACTTGGACAGTACTGGACACTATATGGGAAAAGCAGTAAATCAACAGTAAATGAATGAATAAAAAAATCAAACTTTCTATTTGAACTACTAGCAAACTGGTGGTCAGGCAAGGGACTGAGATGTGCTCTGATATATGTATTTTTATTTTTGATATATTGAAAATTGTCATATTTTGGAGTGTTCAGCTGAAGAGAAAAGTCAGTTTTTATTCAAACTAATTTATCTCACAAAGCTAATTTTGTCCTGTTAACTATTAGTTTTGTCACAAAGTAGATAACAGAGCCTGCAAATATTTTGGAGATGTCAGGGAAACTCTCGGATTTGTGTTCTGAATTATTTGCTAGGAGTGCTGTCTCAGCATCTAAGTTATGACGGTAATAAGACTTGTTCTTTGTATGTCAAGTATTTTAAGGTGTGCCGTTTTCCTCTCAGATACATTTTTGTCAGTTACTTTAGTGCTGACTGACATTTTACTATGTACCTGTATGAAATGTATAGGAATGATTTCTTTATGCGTCCAATATTCAGATGGATCGTGACTCTTTATCAAGGGCGTAGGTACCGAAGGGACCAAATAAGCACCGAGCCCCCTGCCCAAAACACACACATTACGCACACAATCCATAACGCGCATACTTACATCTACGCCCTTGCTACGCATATTGTTATAATGGAAATAAATAAAATAAACACAAATGCATGTGCATGCAGTGCCATTAAGTCTTAAAACAAAATCATCATTATAGGTAATACAGTATTATACCGCTCTGGTAAACCAAGCGTTGAATAATAAGGGAATGCAACAATAACGGAATTTTTTGGCACTGCGCAAACACACGACACTGATAAATGCTTCCCCTATTGTGGACTGTTTAAACACTTGTGGGAAAACATGACGCGGAAACTTCCCGATCATAAGCTGGTCAGGCGGGGGTGTCTCCACCTGCCGCCACCTCATGTGACGCGCCGCGGCGGAGCAGATTCAGCAAATATATTCACAAAAATCCAACATGGCAACCAAATGGGGCATCTGTAGCGCTGGGAAGATCAGCCACGATTTCGTCGTGGCCTTAAAGACTCTGCCTGCTGAGGACCACCAGGTAGATACACTTGCCTATTGATGTATGTTCCAGGCGCTTTACTACCAACCTTTGGGTCCGACTATTCAGGTCCCCCCGGTGCAAAACTTTAGACAAACTTAAGAACAGCGACAGGACTTAGCGTACTTTTTTCATTCGTGCAAATATTAACGTTTTGTTGCTCGGCAGGTTTTAATAATTAAGGTTGACAGCTGACATACAGATGTTTTTGTGCAAATAATAGACACCCACACGAATCGTTTAAAGTGAAACTGAATATGACAATGAGTATTCAAGCGCTGTTTATACTGTAATGCGCCGACTATTTGCGCACTAGAAAATAGTCGTTCGCTTTAATTCACACAGCACATTGTGTGCTTTAATAAAGAGCATTTTTTTTGGAGATGTCATTAGAATGAGAAACTGATGGTTGCTCGTATGTGATCCGCTGTTTTTCCCAGGTAGTGGCTGTGGCCGCCCGCAATCTGCAGAATGCCCAAGACTTCGCCAAAATATTCGGCATTCCGAGAGCTTATGGGAACTACGAAGAATTTGCAAAAGACCCTGAGATCGGTAGATCTATACCTGCGTATTACGATACTGTATATTCATTGGAATTCGTTATAAACCCCTTTTTGTCTTTTAACGGACATTTAAATTCCGTGCTTCCGCATCTAATAATCTTTCAGTGTTAGGTCTAGCTAAATATTAGCTAGACATAATGGCAAATAGTACACCTTCAGTAGTATATCATCTTTTAGATTTCATTCTGATGACTTGTCTCTTTTTCTGCTGCTCTCCTCGTGGCCAGATGTGGTGTACATTGGCTCCATTCACCCCTGCCACCTCCAGCTGGGTGAGCTCTTCATGAACTCCAGGAAAAATGTACTGTGTGAGAAACCACTTGCCATGAACTCCAGGGAGGTGGAGCTGCTGGTCGCTGCAGCCAGGAAGAACCAGGTCTTTCTGATGGAGGTACTGAAACCGCTCACACATGCTAGTAGGGGAACGACCTGCTAAGTCAGCCTGTGATTGATGACACAAGTTCCTATTTCTCCCATCACTGCTTCTCACCGCTGAAGGCTGTGTGGACCCGGTTTTTCCCCGCATCACTGGAGATCAGCCGGCTGTTGGCCCAGGGTGTGGTGGGAGAGGTGAAGATGGTGAAGGCTGACTTTGGCTTCCCGCTGAGGCACGTGCCCCGCGCGGTGGAGAAGGAATTGGGCGGCGGGGCGCTGCTGGACATCGGGATCTACGGCCTGCAGTTTGCCTGCATGGTCTACCAGGGCGAGAAGCCTGAGTCCATCCGAGCCACTGGGGTCTGCCTGGACACAGGTAGCAGAGGCCTCGGTGGCCAGAGTCGCATGGGGGTCAGGGCTGCAGGACAGGGCTGCCAGAAAGAGCCAGAGACTCAAGCTTTATGGTACATTGACCATTTTCCTCAGGCAAGGGCAAAAACTGTCTCCTTACAGATGCAGAGCATGAATTCACTTGTAAATCACTTCACACATATTTGATTTAGAGCAGGAACCACTTGGATTGTGAGTGAAATCCACAAATGATTTACAAAATAAAGGGCTACAGTAGTTTATTGCACAATAAAAGCAAGATTCTGTCATTAATACCCTGTTCCGCAAGGGAAATTCCGTATTTTTGCTTGTAAAAGCTGCATTGAGTTTTATTTTATTTTAGGTTTTACTGCCTAGCAGTGTTTAAACCATGTATTAAATTGGGTTTATTATGACAGAATAATACATGTAAATCTTAGAACACAAGAAGCCGAGGCTGGTAAAATCCAAAGGCTGTTTTACATGCACTTTGGTCTGTTCCTTGGAGTCTGCAGATGAACAGTTGGGCTGGGGAAGGTAGTTGGATGCACATGCGTACGGCTCCAGTCTAAGGTGATGGTGTTTTGCGTAGGTGTGGATGAAGCCATGGTGCTTGTCCTGACATTCTCAGGCAACAGGATGGCTGTGATCATCTGCAGCATTGCTGCGGAGCTTCCTAATGATGCCACCATTATTGGCACTAAAGGGATGATTAAGGTGGGTGAATTTTTCATAGTAAATCTTCTGACAAAAGCTATAAAACACTATAAGCAATTAAATATAAATCTTTGATTCTGAGATACACAAGTTTAGGTAGGATATAGTTAATAATTTTCTCAGACGGCAGATGGCGCTTTTCCTGTGTATACAATGTAGGTAGAACAGCATGCAGGTCAAAGCCTCAGAGGGATGGGCAATGGGCATGAACAATGAACATATACTATATCAGCCCATGACGGTTACGTATTACATATATAAGTGCCAAAGACGCGTAACCCCCCGCCCCCCATTTTCAATAATGATTAACATACTCTAGAAATAATCTCACTATTACCCCCCCGATGTCCTTTGACCCAACTTTGGGGACCCCTGCAATGAAACACCCACCCTGTTCCTGAGGACTCCCTTGAAGTTCTTACCCCAGAATAATCCCCCCCCCCCACAGATCCCAAGCCACATGTGGTGTCCTACCTCCCTGATTGTGAATGGGAAGGAGACCCACTACCCGCTGCCGGAGCCCTCAATCCCCCTCAAGTTCATAAACAGCACCGGCATGCGCTACGAGGCGGAGGAAGTGCGCCAGTGCTTGCTCAAAGGTCTGTCACGCAACGTCGGCTGAATTCGTCCACTGATACACTCACTTACTGTTTATTCATATTACTTAGTATTGAAGCCAGCGACCTGCTCAAAATGGAAAACACACACCAAAAATGTGATCTTTGTGAGGGTGCTTTTTGTTTGGATTTCGCCCTGTTGTTAGTCTACCTTGAGCTGCAGCATTTGTCTCCTCACTTATTACGCTTTAGTACGTTCATTCAGGTTAATTTTGTTTATCAGTCTGTTTTCCCTTATCCGTAATTCAGGAGACAAGGATGCTGTTTGTTGCACAAATATTTCATTCATTTCAGGTGACGCTTCAGGCGGTGTTGTGCATTCCGCATGACTCCCAGCCACGTTTGACGTCGAACAGTGCTTGCCTGTTAATTCGACAGCACGGCCACTAGATGGCATCAGCGTGCTTTTGTAGTACAGAAGATGAGCCGACAGACGATGAATCTGGCACATAACGCAGAAATACTTTCGATGGTCTGTTGTCATGTATGCATCAATGACTTGGCAGTTCTGAATGGTGCTGGGAGTCTGTTCATTTTCTGCCACTGCTCTCAGTGTTATGGCAAGCCGCTAATGCCTATCAGAACTGTCGTTTAATTTAGCCTGTTGTCACAGAAAAATGACTTGAGCCGAGTAAATAAGATGTGAAGGATAAATAAAAGGGTTTTCCGTCTCCAGGTCTCAGAGAGAGCAGCCGGATGTCACTGGCAGATTCATACCTCCTGGCTGACATCATGGATGAGGCCAGGCGGCAAGTGGGTGTGATTTATGAGCAGGACACTCACTGACCCTTCGCCATTTGTCTATCCAGATCCCTCCAGTATGAGCCCTGAACCAGCTGCCCCTTGTAGGGTCTCTGCTCATTAAAGTCCCATTTTCAGTTTGACTTCAAAGCGTACTTGTCATGTTGTGGAACATGCCCAGTGGTGTGGAAATTAAAACTGGCAGCGTTGCTTTTTTTTACGCATCCAGTGACTGTTCAATAGCGTGTTGGTTTAGGCTGCGGTTGCTGTCTGAATACAGCAAAGACAGGTCATGCCAGGACACGGCACCCGCACATCTATTCACGCATGGTGGAATCAGGTATGACGGCTGGCCTCAGGCCTCCCCATGCAGAGCCTTATAATTCTGGTTAAAAGGAGGCGTGTCAGTTATCATCACTTTGCATCCTACACACCAAAGAATTCATAACTCGTTGTCACAAGTCAGGTTCATAGACTTTTATCATTTTATTCAGCATTTGCTCAGTCCTGGAAGGGGGGTGCTCAGCCCCCAGCAGGGTAGCCACTTTCAATGTTAAGAAATACGGTATGGGATCTGAATAATTTTTCAGTGGGACTGAATAGCGTCTCACTAAGTCTGGTAGGCTGTGGTACAGACTGATTAAATGCTTAATAGCTGAGAACACGGAGAGCTAAAAACAACTGGCTTCCCATATTATCAATGTAAACTAGCTGGTTGTGATTTAAAGACATGGACTCTTAAGCTGTTTGCATGTCCTTCTTGAAAACATTTGGTGAATTTCTCAGCTACAAGCAATTAAATCTAAATCTTTGATTGTGAGAAGTTTAGGTTGGATATATTTTGACATTTTCTTGGGCACCAGATGGCACTCTTCTCACATACAGTATAAGTAGAATAGCGTGCAGTGGAAGTTCAGTGAGGTTAGTTGGTGATACATGGCATTAATGAAAAGGCATTGCTGCTATAAAGTGTGATAGACAAATTCATTCTATAAATAACAGTCCAAACAAGATTTTAGTGTGTTGTGCTGGTCAGGTTGTACAGTTGTATCCTGAAGAAAGGGGTTCCCTTTCTTTTGATGTCTGAGGACTGGTTTACCTCGTATAAAAATTTCACGGATCGGTAAAATGGGCAGGGGGCAGTAAAATTTGCAGAGTGGGGATACTCAATGTTCAAGGAAATACAGGACAAATAATATATTCCCGTGGGTCAATACGGTACATGGAATTTTATGTTTCAGTATGGGTTGATCCTGTAATATATGGGATAGGTGATAACTCTACCCCCAGACTTCCACGTGTGGTGGAATTCTGGCCACTAACCAGTTGACAAATGAAGCTCTCAGCAATATTGAAAGGAAGACACGACTTTTATTGTATTGAAAAAAAGGTTGTTTGGTAATTGAGTGTCAAAGGTCAGGAAATAAACACATAAATTATAGGGGGAAATGCTCTGTAAAGTCAGTTTTTGTTGTTCCATTTGGTTTTTCAACCTTCTCTAGATATAGTGTCAAGGCCCCAGTCTTATGCCCCTAAGCAGCCTTCATTTCCTATCCAGCTCAACAGGAAGTGACATCATCCATTCCTGGCTTCACATAGGATTATGAGGTTCATTGAGCCTGTTCCGCCTTGGGTAAATAACTACTACACACCTTTTCCCCCCTGTACAGTCCTTTAAAGACCCATCTTACTTGATGATTAACCCACTGTCTCACCTGGAAATCTGCAGTTAGGTCACAATGTCAAATGGCACGAACCAGGGATAGTCAATCTTTACCTTTAACCTTTAGCTCAGCTGTTCAAGCCCAGGTGTGAGGATTCTTCAGTCAATCAGTCCTCCAAGGGAGTTGTCGCAAAAAGCCACAAACAATGGCCCTTTCTGGGTAAGGTTGCCCAACCCCTGTACTAAACCATTATGTGATAACGGGATTTCTAGGCATCGTGAAGATCCGTCACTTACATGAACTCTACTGCAAAGAAATTGTGAGTCAACCTTCTCCAAATTGGCCTAGTGCATGAACCGTTCATAAGCAAAGTGTTCTTCAGTCCTCCAGATATACCAGCAAGATATACAGTATAAAGCAGCACTGCTCACTAAGGAAGGTACAAGTCCCATCACATTCTACACTCCCAATCCCCAAGGCTAAATCTTTCAATCTTTCCAGCAAACTTAAAAGTGACTGGGGCAGAAAGGAAAAATGGCTGAATTTGGAGTGTAATGTCTAAAGCATGATGTCCCTAATCTTTTGTACGAAACTGCAGTATTTATGAAGTGTTACACTGGGCATTATTCTTGTCATATTTCCTCTAGAGCACCTAATATACAGTACTTGGTCTTGAGAAAGCTTGACATTGTTTGTTTATTGTAACTAGACTCACTTTCATAAGACCATGGCCTAGAGCACATGCTGGCAATTTTAGAATTAGAATTTAGTGATTGTCATTGTTTAACCGCAACAGCACACAGTGTACAACAGCGAAATGTGTTTGCTGCATTAAACTCATATGGAAACCATGTGACATAGTAGGGGGCAGCTAATTCAGCGCCCGGGGAGCAGGGCTTGAGGGTGGTGTCTTGCTGGTCAGGATTCGAAGCTGCAATCTTTCAATTACAAGTGCGCTTTCCTAACCATCAAGCCACCACTGCCCAAATGATCATACCCTTGAACAAGAAAGATCAGTCTAGACAGTACTTCCCCAATAATTAACACTGGTAATTACCCAACGATTGCCCAGGCTATTGCTCCAGTGGTCCAGCTGTATGGTCTGTAGTACTCACTGTCCATGCACTGCCAACAGCATCGGCACTGAGCTCGGCGAGGCACACGAGCTCCGGATCACCATTCGGGACTTCACAGCAACACAATGTGGCACCTGGGCACCAGTCACTTTAAGCTCATGGGGGTTTTACTTACACAAAAAATGTCCTGAAGGCTGAACCAATTATTTTTCATTCTGAGATAACCAACCAGATGGTAGAAGTGGGTCCAAGCAACTAGAGGAGGCAGGACCAAGCCATCTGATTGGTTGGTTTGACTTGACATCTAGGTAGCTTACTGAACCATTTTCATTCTTGTGCAAGTGAACTCCTACGAGTTCACTGCAAAACCAATCAATGCATGAATAAGTAACTTTTCATGTAGTCAAAATGAGAAGCTTCACTTTGATAAAGCACAAACGGTCAATTCCATTATCCTCTGGCACTCAATACACACACATCAATCAGTGGTCATCTCTTTTATTGATGGTCCAGTCAAGCAGGAGAAATGGTACGCAAGCTGTATCACCACCAGAAACAAAAATGTGAAGTTTTACATCCTATAATTAAAGAAGCAAAGCAGCAACAGTAGGACAGTCTTAGTTACTGACAATCAGACTGATGGGAGACCAAGAGACACATGGAAACACAAAAAGGGACAAACTCCTCACCATAGGGAATAGAGAGGTTGATGTAATGCCTCTCACCATGTCAGGGATCATTTACACTCGACACCCACCTCTGGCAAGAATCTGGATCCTCATCCATTTTAAACAAATGAGTGAAGCCAAAATCGCCCAAACTGGTTAAGCATCAACATCAAATTTCATAGGGGAAAAAAAAAATAATAATCCTATGAGTTATAACACTGAAATATTAGATTAGCTGCCCACCATCTGAATACTGTCTGCATGACTAAGACACTTTAGCAGAGCAGCAGAAGTGAGGGACTATGCAACACTACAACTGAATGAAAGTCACATGACTGCCTGTTGGGGATGGACACAGAGCGCTAGTCAAATGGAGCCATTTGCATCGAAAAGCGACCAACTTCAAGCAAGTCAGACATGTGGATGCAAAGCGTCCTTTGGGGATGTCTGCTGAGACAGGTTGCCTTCCAGGGACATTTCAGTGGGCATATTCTGCTTCTAGGAGGGAGTATAGGGGTCCTGGGGACTGCTGCATTATGAGACCTCCTAAGGTAGAAGATCTGGAGTGTAAGGAAGTGCTGTTCAGAGCAAAGCTGCATTTGGGTGGGCTGGTGTGTGTGTGTGTGTGTGTAAGTAAACGGTTGGGCTTCCTTTGCAGTGACAACCTAACTGTTGGGGGTGAAGGTAGCATAGACAAATGATACAATAGCAGGTGGGGTGATGGGAGTTACAGGGGTATTGTCCTTCAGGTAGGAGTTTAGGGCACGAGGACGACACGCATGGTGTTGGTGTAGCCAGATCCAGGGCGCCAGCCGGTCAGAACGATGACCACGTTGCCAGTCTTGAAGAAGCCTCTGGCCTTGCCTGTGAGAAACGGACAGTCAGAAAGGGCACCCGGGAAGACAAAAGCTCAGCATGAACGTAGAAGTAACTTTGCTGACTGGACCATGAATGTGATCAAAAAGATCAAACAACCTCACACTACTTTGACTATTACACATAATCAGTTAATAGATGGTACTCAATACACCAGGTACATCATGGGGGTATGAGGTCACCGACTCCACCCAAGACCACCACCTCCTGCAGGAGCATGAGGGCTACTCCAGGCTCACCCATCTCCATCGCGAAGTTAACGCGCAGGTCCACATCCTCGGCCCAGACATCATGGGCCGGCTTGTTGTACAGCACAGGGAAGATTCCACGGTACAGGTGGGCTTGTCTGGCAGTCTGGCCACTGCGGGTCACAGCGATGATCGGGGCCCGGGGTCTATATCTGGAAATGAGGTGGGCAGACCTAGGAACGGAGAGGAAAGGGATCTCAACCACCATTCAGAAATTCATCAGAAGATCAGATCAACATTTTAATCCTTGCATCCCAGCTATCAGAATACCCTCAAATGTCTTCAGATCTCAGTCCCTGGTAAGGTATGCTTCATTATACAGGGAAATGGTCACAGGAACCAGTGCAGAACGGCCATGACCAAGGGCGATACCAATGACACACTGAACATGCAGACAGCTGGAAGAGTTAAATATAGCTCAGAAAATGCCATGGTTCAAGACTAAAAAGGTCAGGGAACATCTGACTTGCGAAGTGAATGTTGAAGATCTGCTGCAGAGCAAGCACCATTAATTTCAGTGTGCAGGAGAATCACTTCCAGTCATAGCCTTTTCGGAGCATTTAGCAGCAAGCAAATGAGATCAATTCCTGCGCATGCATTGCGGTTACATTTCACTTGATTGAATTTTTAAATCTACACTAGGGCTGCATGATATCACATGACTATATACTTCCAATTAGATGCTCAGTAAATCACTAGGGCTTTACTTTGGAGTGTCACACTATGCCTCCTTAACACTAAGGATGCTGCTTACTCCAGCAGTTTGGTAAGCAGATTAGTAAACACCCATATAGTACCGAAAAGCTAGTGTCCAAGCAAACAGTTACCCCCCTCATCTAAAACCCTGGTGACTGGACATGCGCCATAATACAATGTGATGCCGTGCAGCACTGATTTACATATTGAACTGTAAGTGTAGTAGTTCTTCACAGCTGTAAACACACAAGTCATGTTGAAGGGATGTAACAGTTATGCCCACAAACGTCTGAGTCTATATATTTTGATGGTCAACAGCCTAATTCCTTATAATATTTGGAACTGACCACTATGAAGAATCAGTCTGGTTTTATTGAAGTTCAAGGTTGAGGAAATACTGAGAGTTTACCTGCAGAGTGGCCAGGGAGCATCTGTACAAGCAGCCTAGAACTTGTGCAGAAGTGTAGATCTCAGGTGGTTAAACCACAGTGCATGTCATGGTGTATTTTTTCTCAAGCGAAGGCATTTTAAAAGCCAAGCCCACTCAACACAGGAACGAAGGCATGACAATATTACAGTCCCTCTGGAGAACATCAGCTTGTGACCAATCAGTTTTCTCCTCTTCCATTCTCACATTCACCTGATGCTAGGGGAGGGGCTGGCTGGGGGTGGTCCCACTTGTCAGCTGCCCCCATCCCCCCCCCCCCAGCACACCCCTTACCTGCCAGTCTTTGTGAGCACAATGATGGCACTGGCACAGCACTTGAAGGAGGACTCGACGGCGCCCACAGCGACGGCCTCAGAGGGGTCGCGGGTCAGGCGGGAGGAGCGCCGCAGCTCCTCGAACAGCTGCCTGTGGAACATGGCCGCCTCCGCCTCCCGGGCGATCTGAGCGGCCCCGCAGCCCCGGGGTGGGTTACTCTCAGTCACGCCACACACAGCATGAAGGGAGGTGGCTAATGCAAGCTGTGAGGTCCATCCCCTCCAAAACATCAATTCTGGACAGTGATTACAAAACCAACTCGCATGCAAATCTGGAGAAATCCTCCAGTGTGCAGTTGGTTTCAATTCAGATTCTGGATAAACCTCCAGACTGTTGAGTATTATGAAGGGGAAGGTACCACTTGCCAAGCCATCTCTCTCCATGGTACTGCCTGCCTATCCCTACCGGCTGACTCTACCAACGCACGCTCCTGTTCCCAGCCCTCAGATGCCCATCTTGATGCCAGCACTCCTTTGTCTTGCTCAACACCAACGTTGAGCCCCAAGCCCAGAGCTTGGGGGGCAGACCAGAGAAGGCCAAGTCGAGTGGGCATCCCCAAGCCCCCCCCCCCCCCGGTACCTTCTGACTGCATACCTTCCAGAACCTGTGAGAACAATGAACGACGAGGCCAAGATCTTAAAGGAAGCCTCGACGGCACCGATGGCGATAGCCTCGGCCGGGTCGGTGGAGTGCGGATTGGCGCGGCGCAGCTCCTCGAACACCTGCCGGTGGAACATGGCGGCCTCCGCCTCGCGAGCAATCTGGCGTGCAGACGGAGCGAGGGGCGGCCCACGATGCAGACAGGCAGAGTGAGGAAGAGAACGGAGAGACAGGAAGAATACGCAAAAGCAGGATTTAGTTCAATGCAGTTAGTGAGAGAATTAATCATCCATCAAAACTATGCAGGTCAAATCAAACCACTCCGTATTGCTGCTTCAAAATAACAGCAGTAAATGCTGTTTTAGTTACAAGCGAGCTGATATTACATTAGACACCACAGCACTCTATGATCCAAAACAAGAACATCCAACTGTTGCTTCCTACTAGTTATGAAACCTAATGCAGATAAAGCAGAAGAGTGTAACAGGAGTTACGACACTCATTACAAAAGCACTAGTGAGGAAGAGACGTGGCCATCAGAAGAGAGCAGAGTTATGTCAAGCAGAATGGCAGAAAGCATTTATAAGCAGAGAGCAAGGTTAGCAAAGGGCAGAGTTCTCGTAGCATCAAGCTATGGATCCTGGTGAGGCGTTGGCGTAGCTGTTTTCAATGAGGGCAGTGTGTTAGTTCCACAGGCAGGGTCCTCAGAGACTGCGCCGGCCACGCTCAGCACACGTGGTTCAAAGCACTCACAAGACAGATGTATAGGTAGTCAGGCCCAGATAAAATAAAATTAAAAAAAAAACAGAGGTGAGGATGAGGCAGCTATTTTGGCCGAAAGCATCTTACGACTGAAAGAAAGAAATTGAATGAAGCTGCTGTATTTCATATTTTAACAACCTAACCGACTGACAACAAAAGTGTACCCAAATCCTGCCAGCTGACTGACCCTGATCTAACAAATGCCCAGACCTCCCAAGATACAAGACACTCACCATGTGCTGGGTACGGACTGCTTCCAGGGGGTAGTCACCTTTGGCAGTCTCTCCGCTGAGCATGATGCAGTCTGCACCATCCAAAACGGCGTTGGCCACGTCGCTGCCCTCGGCACGGGTAGGGCGAGGCTTCTTAATCATGCTCTCGAGCATCTGCGTTACCAAGAGGACTCACTGATCACATCTTAGACGCATCGCTAAGTTTTCATTTACCTTGATGTGACCTGGATCAGCTAGAAAGTCCATCTAGCTCCCCCAGTCTCAGGAATGAGACAGAGAGAGACAGAGAGAGACATGATTCACGTACCTGAGTGGCACAAGTAATGGGCTTTCCAGCTCTGTTGCAGCGGCCGATCATCATCTTCTGGGCCAGGAAGACCTTCTCTGTGGGGATCTCAATGCCCAGGTCACCACGTGCCACCATGATGCCGTCACTGGCCTCCATAATCTCATCAAACCTGTGGTGACAAAGGTGAAGCCTGCTTCAGACTCTCCACACGCAACATGTGCACTAAACATCTATGGAGCGGGGAGGACTTCAAAATGAGCCTGGTAGGCCATATGATATTCCGATATTCCTTCAGAGCTGCATCCCATCCAGTGAAGCCCTGACCCCTTCCCGGGCGTACCTGCGGACCCCTTCGTGGTTCTCCAGCTTGCTGATGATCTTGATGTTCTTGCCCTTCTCGCCCAGCACCTCACGGACGGCGTGCACGTCGGCGGCCTTCCGGATGAAGGAGGCAAACACCATGTCGACGCCCTGCTCCACACCGAACTGCAGGTCCTTGATGTCCTTCTCCGACACAGCGGGCAGGTCCACGGCCGTGCCTGGAAGGTTCACGCCCTTTTTGCTGCCCAGGGTGCCGCCGTTCTCAATCACACAGTCAAGGTAGTTGGCTCCTAGCGTGGGGTGGGTGGAGGGCATCTGTCATGCTACACTTCAGTCACGATTCATATTAACTCATGCATGACACCATCATAAGACAATCTGGTGAGCAATTCACTTACAGTGAAGTGGGGGTTGCTACACTTCCATTTCACTACTGCTTAGAGCAGCAATCAGAGGGCAATAATCTGACAAGGGCTCACCAATCTCTTGAACCTGGAGTGAAATCAGCCCATCATCAATGTAGACCTTGCTTCCAACTTCCACCACTTTGATGATGTTCTTGTAGTCCAGCCACAGGATTTTGTCATCGCAGTTCTCCATGTAGGAGTCATCTAGGGTCAGCCTGATACTGTTTCCTTTCACTAGCTCCACCTCAGCAGTGCCGCTCTGAGTAGGGGCAGAGAGCAGAGATGTCAAATGAGATCCAGGAACATCTAACAGAACCTGCAGGAACGTCGAGCAGATCATACAACATGTTACCAATGCTGACATTTGAGTTTTTGCATGGGACAACAGGTCAACTCACGCCCTTGATGAGTCCTGTCCTGATCTCGGGGCCCTTGGTGTCCAGGGCGATGCCGATGGGCCGGAAGTGAATGCTGCCAGGTTCAAAGCTTGCCTCAGCCTCACGAATGTTCTTGATGGTTTCACCATGGTACTATGAAAAGGATCAAAGGAAGACTTAATGGAGGTGCCTGGGTAAGAGGAGGAGGATTCAGTCAAACAGTTGGGTCAAGACAACCTGTACTGAATCATGTGAGTCTATAGTCGATGGCCCAGCCAAAGCTAATCGTTGGCTAAGCTTTGTCATTTCTGGTGCCAAGAAACAAAACACAGTAATGGGGGGAGAAATCAAAGGGTAAAACGAAAGAGACCCAGAAACCCACAGGGGGCTTAATGAGGTGATAAACACTCTGGCATGTAATTAAAACAAGAATGAATGAACCAAGGTTGCCAGTTGAGTCACTGAACTCCCATGCCTTCCTAAAAGGTGGGCAGAGAAGATCAGAGCGGATCACACCTTCCTGGTCTATGACAGTCAAACCTATAATCTTCCAGGGGGCCATCTATTATGGACTGCCCCAGCAGAGGCAGGCAAAGAGGGATGCATAAATAGCTCTGGACAAGCAGAGAACTACCAGCAAGATTAGCAGAATGTTCAAATCCTGCTCCAATCAGAACACAACCCAAGTTAGTCCAAATGAATGCTGGAACCATAAGTAGGTTCACAGGTAGAATGCTTTGGATTGACACAGGTCTGTTTGCTTTCCATGGTGAGAGTGAAAAATGTTTCTATGCCACAAAATTTCCCATATCAGGGAGAAGTTACAGGCACTTGCTAGTCTGAGGAAACTCCAAGGCTTCCTGAACCGTGTGCTTCTGATGCAGAACAGAGTTTAGTTTCACCTAATGAGATATCATTACAGATACCTATAAATAAATCAGATGTTCCTTTCTGCACAGGACAGGGTGAAGGGCGGTGACGTGTAAGGAGAAGCCGAGACAAGGGTGAAACAGGCTAAAGATAAGCCACAGGAAGCTGGCCAATAGCTTCACTAGATCACTTACAAAGTCTGATCAGCAATGATACCTCAAGGTTTGTCCCATAGGAGGTTCTGCTACCATTGTGTTACTCAAAATAGCTACTGTTAAGTCAGTTTAATTCCTTGGGAAAAACTTTCTTTGATGCCCATGAGAAGAAAAAACATTGCACAAGAGAGAAGGCTAGAAACTTCTTACCCTCTGAAACATTTATAGCTACACAAAGTACTAAGATGAGGTTTCCTCTCACTGTATGGACACAACCGTACCCCATTCCCACTGGCAGGAGGTGTTACCATAATCAGGCTAGGTAACAGCACAATTTCCTCATTCTGCCCCAAACAGTACCTATCCTAAATTTGGGTAAACTATCACGACCATTAATTGTTATTTACTGTATTCAATTACGGCAACTACTCATCAGAATTTTCATCCTTCCATAAAAACATGGAATTAAAAAAAATCCATTACAATAAAACCACTCTTACATTTCTAAAATACTAAAAAATAATGCTGTGTTTTAAGATGAAAGTGAAATACATTTAAATCAATCCCATCCAGCGAATTTGGATTAGAATAATGCAGCTTTAAAGGGGCCTGAGAGCGACAGGACAGCATATGGTCAAAAGCATGAAATATCACACAGCCGATCAAGAACTCTATAGCAATGTTTATCACCCCCACCTGTACAGATAAGGTAAAGGCCTCTTAAAAGGGGAAAGTTCAAAAGGCCATGCCCCCAAGCTGTAATACAGACTGCAAAAGCGGGTCAGAAAAGGCCATGCCCCCAAGCTGTAATACAGACTGCAAAAGCGGGTCAGAAAAGGCCATGGGGCAGATTGTTTTTCACACACGCCAACCCTTCAAAATGTCACAATGAGGGGACAGCAACGCCGTAGATAAGGATACAAGGAGGGAGGGGTGGGCCTTCATACCCACCTCGTGAGAGCCGTGAGAGAAGTTCAGACGGGCAATGTTCATGCCAGACTTGATCATCTCCTTCAGCATTTCAACAGAGCGAGAAACCGGACCTAGGAGGGGGAAGAAAAGACCGGTTCATACCCAAGAGGTCAATGAATCAGCATTGGCACACAGCGGGCATTTGCCGTAGCTTAGTGCTAAAGAAAGCAGGAAGAGGGAACATGCAGGTCAGTAGGAACAGCAGGAAACAGCGGAGGAAAGGGAAGCCAGCTGACCGATGGTGCAGATGATGCCAGTGTTCCGGGCTGTCGTGGGCTCCGAATCTATGTCCAACAGGCACAGATGGTCCAGAAAGGTGTCTGCCATGGCGGCGTTCAGCTGCTGCGTCTGGATGAAGGCTGAACCCATGTCTTGGGGCTTTGACTGTGGCATGATTGGAGTGCTGTTTGTTGGGGAGGTCCTGGGGAGAACAACAAAACCTCCAAGTTGGACTGGACATAAACGTTCAAAAAAAAAAAAAAAAAAAAAAAGACAGGAGTAAATAGAAGCCAGAAGATCACAACACTCAGCATTTAAATCCCGCACTGAAGATCATTAAGACAGTGGCCATCTCAAAGCATACAGACAGACCACCAGAATTGTGACCATTACTACCATTTGGCCAGATGACACAACTTAGTGGGGAAAAAAAAAAAAAAAAAAAACATTACTTAAGTAAGGTAACATAATTGAGCAGGAGAGGTTGGGGTAGTGAACATGGAATGTGACAAAGCTCTTGCCTGCAGTAGCAAAAAACCTGATAAAACGAACAGAGACAAGCACATAAGAATCGCAGCCGATTCAAGCTTGTATAAAGCACCCCATCTAAAACCATACAAGCCTAACAATTCGCCTTTGCAATTTAAGCACCAGACAGACATTCTAAAATTTTGCAATCTATCGATATTACATTAACAAAACACCCCCGATACAGCATGCTTTTGTTCAAATGTTTGACAAGTCTATTTATTGAAGAAATATAACAGATTACAAAGTGATAAAACCATGCTTGCAAGTACAAGTACACATGTATGGAGGTGAAAGACGGGTGCATTTAAACAATTATTGCAAAATCAGACATTGTTAGATACATTCTTCATGTACTGTATGCCAAATCTCACTTGGAGCAGTCTTGCCTCATAACAGGTGGAACAGAACATTCGTGCCGTAACTCTGACATGGTAGTGTTATTAAAAGGTATACACATTTCTGTATTGTCACTACACCCATTCCCCAGGGAGTCACCCGTTTCCTTTGCAATGCAGAGCCAGATCATGACAAAAGACACCCAAAGCTCCTAGAGAGCAACCTCTCCTCTCAAAATGTCAGCTCCTTCACCTAGGGCTGAACATGCTTGCAAGACAATTGTCTAGAGGGAAA
>JAODKE010000007.1:13557836-13572107 GCA_026779605.1 Mormyrus hasselquistii | reverse complement strand
CAGCGAAGGCTACATACATCACTTCCTCTAATCACACTGTCTTGGCTTTGTTGTTCCTGCCAGTATACTACATGTCAGGACCCAACAAAATTAACCCAACTGCATTTTAGGCTTAGCCCAACTACAATTAATGCAAGCTTTTAATCATTCATATCAGTATATTTTTAAACTACAGATATACTGAACGTGATGACAGACAAAAAAAAAAAAGAAAGAAATTTTTAACTCTGTACCCAATTTATTAGATTAACAGGCCTACCAAAAAAAAAAAAAAAAAAAAAAAACCAACCACACACACACACACCACAGCCCAACTGCCTGTACGGCTTTTTATCCATGTAAACAATCAACTGTACAGCATGAACTGGACAAACAGGCTAAACTTAAATTCTGAAAGCCATAGAATTGCATTTCTGGCATGAACAGGTGGTCGTTTTCAGTCAGGCAACCAGATAACCCTATAAGAGTTTGTGAGCATAACACTGATTTGTCAGAAAATGACAGGTATGCAATACCACTTCGGCTGCCATACATTTGTGTTAAAGGGATGAAACATACCCCAGAGGATCGCAACAGAATGCTGTCAAGGTCACATGCAGTGTGACATGCCTCCCCTTTAAATATCAACCACTCTCTTGACATACATCCAGTGTCCCCATCTATAGTTAGTGCTGGAAGGGCAATTAATCCTAGGAATTGTATCTGGCAGCAGCGCCAATCACTTCAGTCACTTTCACTCAAGCACAGCTTCAGCAAAACACAAGACCGCCATTTGCTGCCGGCACGACCAGGACACGGCGACACACAAAGTCATAATCATCGCCCTGACAGTAACTGGCCAGCTTCACCCAATGCGTACATTTCTCAAGCCGTCTGGCTACATACCTCAGGAAGCTTTGGCTCCAGCTGCCATGGAAATATGAGGATCTTAACGAAGGCTTAGTCTGCCCTATGATAATGGGCGACAGAAAAGGAGCACCGGTCACCCACGGCCTACGCGTGGCCGGGAGGAGCCCTGGGGTAAACACTACGGTCTTCATTATGCTACAGGACTCATGTCCCAAGTACACTATGCTGACCCCTGCAGGGGACCCAGGCCAGAGACTCTGGTTACACATGTGGTCCGGTCTTTGGGAGAGGGGCCAGTAGATGTCTGTACTTACACAGCACTCAGACCCTTCAATAACGTTGCCTGTCTATTTAAAGCGGGGCTTTCTATAGGAAAGAGAGTGTGCATCAGGAATGACTACGATGCATTGTTATGCATTGAAGCTCTCAAAATGAAGCACAGATTGAATAGGCAGGATCAGGGAAGCCTGTATAGGCAGGAAATGATCTGACATCACAGATGCAGTCACACATAATCCGGCACGCACACACAAGACACACGCGCAATTCTCAGCTTCCCTGAAACCACATTTGGTGATTAATGCTGTATGCAGACTGGTGAGGCTGCACGTACACCACACAGTGAGTAAAGTGGGTCCACTGAGTCACCTTGAGGGGCAAACCAAAACGACTTGCTGCTGTCAGGAAAAAACGTGTGCATGCCAGAAACAGACATCCCTGAATGACTACTTCAGGCCAAACTCAAGCCTCTGTGCATCATACTAGAACTTCAGTGGAAGGGGAAAAAAAAAAAAAAAAAAAAAACCTGAACACATTCATTCAGAAGACTGGCTTTTCCTTTCCGACCTGGCACTTCAACGAAGCATACTCCCACCCACATGACAAGAACTTGAGCCAGCAAGAAAACCACATCGCTACTCCTGGATAATGTTATAATCACAATCGTAGGTTTGTTAAAACATTTACTTGACTGCAGACACTAGCTCCACTGATTAGGTTCCATGAAATATCTTGGATTTATTCAGTTTAGTCAATTAAATATAAATATAGCTGAAACTCAACTTAAGGAAAAAAAAAAAAGTGATTTTAAAGATGTTAGGGTCCTCCCTCTACGTATTTTTTTTTTATTATTATTTCTATGTGTTTTTGATTTAGGTGCCTACAAATATGGATTATTTCAGCGGAACACGTGGTACTCTGTAAATGACTCCGCAGAACTCCGGAGGGGGAGGGATGCTCACAGTCAGACGATTAAGTGACGGACAGCGATTCAGCCAATGGCGAGCCGGTGAAGAGAAAGGGAAAAAAAAACAGGAAAGGCAGCGAGAAACAGACTCAGCATCATCCCAGAAACAATGTTGATTTTGTAAAATACACAAGAAATGAGCAGCAACACGCATGCAATTGAATAGTTACGTGAATTTCAGGAGGCAGCATAGGGAAAATTAAGCCCTTCTTTTGCCTGATTTAATCAGGAGCGTCGTGGCGAAACTACCCAAGATGCCACATTAAACGCAGACAGAAAAACCCAGCACTCTGCCTACTGAGTATGAAGCGAACCGTAGAGGCGCAGTGAGACAGATGACATGCCGGCAAGGTCAATAGCCATATTTAATAATTTATACCTCTGCGCAACGCAGAGAGCGCAGGACAGTGTCTCTTACCCCAGCTAATACCGTTCACACGAAAATCCCGATAAAAACGACAATCTAGCATGCATTTACCATCCCGGCACTTAAGTAACGGTAAGAGACAAGAATGCGGCAGGGAGCTTTAGTGCTGCCCGGGGGCCGATGCGCCGCCGGTCACGTTAGCATGTCTGCGTCACGTTTTCCCCCCCGAACCGGAGAGCGGCCAGGGGAAGGGAGGGGGACAGCTGCATAACGGATGGCGATAGCCGGCCAACCGCAGCACCTTCAAGTGGGAAAAGCAGCACAGAAACCCCAAAAACACACCAGCGTGCCATTAAACTGGCAGAAACTCAGTCAGTGCTAAATACGCCTCACACTGACATATCTGCGATTTTAGCTAGTCGCTTTTCGCCAAGGCGGAAGGCTGCTTCCTTATCGACGTACGGACCGCAACATTCTGGTTACACAACATACAAAGTAGTATCAAACGGCTCAGGCAAATTTTAATGATCTACAAGCATATGGTGAACATATTAATGACAGTTATATACAAAACTGCCACCAGCTTAAAGTTAGGATAACTTGACCGCCAGAAACAAAAAATGCGTTACGGGATGTATTCTCCATGAGAAGCTCCTTCGGTCATATTACCTACTAAGCAGCAGACTATCTGAACCACCTGTACAAAGCAGTTGTCATCTTATACTCTAAATACCATACTGTTTACCCAAACTGCACGTGCTACCCCGCAGATAAGGCAGCATGACTGCTAACTAAGACGGAAAATAATAATGCTAAAACTCGTACTTCGAGGGTTTTATACGAGTACTCAGAGGCACCTTTCACTGGATGCAAACTCACCAGAGCACGATGAACGACTTCGCAAACTGACGCGCTACTGTCCAGGCCACCGGCTCAAGGTGAACCCTTTCATTTGCCGGTACTACTTATTGTGTATTCTGTATCTATCCGACTCTAAAAATAGTTCGCAATATAACATGCCTGCGTTCAGGTCATATTTTCAAAATATAATTTCTAAATATTATTTTTAAGTCGCATATATTTTAATTTACTGAAAGTTTTTTTTAATAATAATTTAAGGAATTGTAGCATTACAAACCCTGAATGGCGGAAGATTACATTGCAGGATGGAAAGGGCGCTTTGATCTCATTATCGACCAATCACAAATCTCGCCTGTAGCACATGGCATGGGACTAGCATGTGATTGAAGGATATATATTCAGTATGTTACCTTCGTATATGTAATGCTGGGTTGAGTCATGCGGTTTTATGTAAATAGCTAGAGAATGGTTTGAATACGCCATAATAGTCAGCGTTAGATGAAGGATTGTGTTAGTTCATTATTTTAAAATAAATCTAAACGAATCGGTGGATTACAAAAATCTCATCTCGACTAGCCATTACGTTTCTCTAACGTAGAGAAACCCTGTCGCGAGATGAATACATGACTCATAGGATTTCATGGACGTTTGTATGTGATTCACAGTTAATGCAAAGGAGAACAGATTATGCTATATTACACATATTTCGTATTTTAAAAATCCGTATTCGGTGTGTATCTATAGTATCTGGAATTAAAAGATTTGGACAAGTTATGAAACCGAGAAAGTTAATCTGAATTTAATGGAATCAAAGTCCCGGCTACAAGTGTGTCCCAGCAGAAGAACATAACAGAACACACTTTATAATGCATCATATATGTTCAAACATGAAATGACTAACATGCACATGGGGATGCCTGATCACCCGCCCGTTTTGCCCGCACTATTTAATGTGTTCATGTGCGAGCATAAAAGGTTCATGGTGCCCCTTTATTAACCTTTGGGTACTTTCCCCTGAAAATGTCTTTGCACAGCCCTGATGTTTAACATTAATTTTAAATAGATTGTCATTACGGTTAAGGTCTGTCAACTGTACTGGATTAAACAGGTGAGGATTTATATTATTCTAATATGCCATGACTGAACAAAAAGCTAATGTAGCTATTGTTCATTAACCGTATACATTGACGTTACCTCTTATTTGCTATGCACATCTTTTTATTTAAACGTGTATCTTTATGTAAGTTACCTAACATTCGGTTCCTCATTCAGTTTACACTGTACATGCTTTTGGGGGAGGGGTACCTGAAGCCTATCCGATGTAAGATAGGGCAGTAGGCTGGGGAAACTCCCTAGAGAGGATACCACACACATAAGGTGTGCATAATGGGCAAAATACCAGCATGTCAGTCTTTGGACTGTGAGAGGAAACGCACACGACACAGGGAGGACATACAAACTCCACACATAGACAAACTGGGAGTACAACCTAAAAATAACATGACTGTAGAGGACTCCGGAGCATAGCTAGAAATTCTGAGCCCCCTGAAAGAAATGTCATCTTACTCCAACCCCCACTAGGGTTGCCACTTTCAAACACCACGACCCCCCCCCCCCACCACCATGCTAAATATTTTTAAGATGGATTGGGGGGGGGGGGGGCGATGTTTACAAACTGTGCTTGTTTTGAAAGACAGAACAGATAACAACTCAGCCCCCCCACCCAATTTGTATTATTATCCAATATATTCAAGGGACCCTGTCAAGTATCTGCTGTCAGGGTATCTATGCCCCTCCGATACCACTGAGCTGACTGTCAGCTTGTTACTATAATTCATGCCATAAGAAGCCATGCGTTACATACCAATCACAATCCCTTGTTGAAGAATGTTGCATTCAAAAATGTTGAAATCTGTCTAACATCTCCTAGATGGAGAACAGGTCATTTGTTGCTAAAGGGTGACCTCAGTGTGTCAATGCAAGAATGAGATGTGCAAGGTTGCTTGTATTGTTTTGGCTAGTCATTGTTGGGGCCCTACCTCATCTATAAAATGCTGGAGGAACAACCAGAAAAAAAACTGAGAACCCTCTAACTTAGGATCCTGGGCTACAGCCCAAATTAGCCCATGCAAAATTCTCCAGTCCTACGTGAACCATTTTCATTTGCTTGACTTATTTTGTGGAAATTAGTTCAATTCTATTTACTTTTATCTGAATATCTAATATAGTTCCCCAAAAGTATTTGACGATATTTTAAGATTGTGATTTACAGGAGGCGAGATGGCAATAGAAAAATTTCAGCTATCTGTCTTCCATCCATCCGTCATCTTCTATGCTGCTTATGCACAGGACAGAGCAAGGGAACACTCTGGAGCAGGGAGGGACAGGGATTAACCATGGGCCCTGGACTTTGGAGTTCGCCACAGGGTGCTGGGGGGGGGGGTGCCTGAGCACCTGCCCATATTGCCCAGACTATTTAATATGATCATAATATGATCACTGAGCACCTGCACCTCAACATCTCTGCACGGCCCTGTAACAGGCGTGGCTTGTTAGGGTTATGGCAGGGAGGGGACGGGTAGAGATGATAGCACCCCCCACCTTGAGGCACACAATCCAGGCACTAAGGGGTCAAGACAGATAGGACATCGACAGGGTCGGGACATGACACATCAGGGCTGGGACACTGAACTAAATACCAGGGTAGACACACAAGGGCAGAGTACACAAGGCAGTTAGGATCAGGAATATGCGACAAGACACATGTCATGAGAGGCATGGAACAGACAAAAAGGCAAGAACAGGGACAGTAAAGAGGACATCCAACAAGAGACACACGCACATACCCAAGCGAGCTTGATGGGCCGAATGGCCTCCTCTCGTTTGTATATTTCTTATGTTCTTATGTTCACACAAACAAAGACAGGGCGGGTAAACTGAGGGGCAGCAGGGACAGAAACAGGAGCTGACCACAGTGGACAGGCTAGGGCATGACTGGAGGGAATGGGGAATGCGTGGGAACCTCCTGGGTCTTGGAGAACTGGGTGGAAAACATGGCACATGGGTCCTCCTGGGCCTGCTTCCCGGCAAGGCGGAGTGCATGCAGACCACAGAGCCTAAAGGACCTTGGAGAGCCAATGGGGCCGGAGGCTGCCAAGAGGCCCACAGGGTTGCAGGAGGGTGGTGAGCAGATAGGAGCAGAAGGGCATCATGGTTCCTTTCCTCTGGGACTCCACGGGAGAGCTGCCAGGATGGGCAACATCGGGCAAATGAGAATCCCATCTCCCCCCCCCCCAGGAAACCTGTTCTGCGCCTCAGCTGACACCACTGACTGCACCGGGACTTAAAATTACGTCAATGCAGATTTTGGGCTGAGGAGAGGACCCATGGATAAGAAATCAGGGTTAGGTCCAGAGGGTCCCATTCTAAGTCCTCCAGATCACTGGGGTGGTAGTGACTGGGGAGTCCGCAGAGGATGAGGAAGCTGGCGGCTGCAAGGAGCTACCAAATCAATGACAAGACACGGCTCTGGAGCTGACGAGACACCAGGAGATGGAGGAACTGATGGAACACCAGCTAATGGAGCAGGAAAAGAGCAGGGCGAAGCCGGGAGGCCTGGCAGTGAGGGAGGTGAAACTGGGACACCTGAAGGAATGACACATCGGCTGTGAGACTGAGCAATGTGACCCATCCAGGGCCAGGAGATGGGTACTGTGGTGGATCGGCCCTCTCTGGGCCCGGACACTGCAGTGCAGGCCCTAGGGATGCAGCAGAGTGGGTCCCTCTGGGTCAAGCGCAGGAGAATCGGGCGCAGTGGCGGTTTCTCCAGGGCAAGACTCTGGAGGCACCAGGTCAGGCAAGGAGGCATACATGGACATAACCAGCTTCCTCAGTTTCTTCATCCTGTGGCTGGAGACAGCGGTCTGAGCTGACACTAGCTATGGGGAGCATGCAGGTGGAGCTACGGCAAGCTGCAAGGAGCTGGTAGATGGAGCTTCTTCATGCTGCAGAGAGGCACCGAGCAGAGCAACTAAATCTTCAGCTGACAGGTCTGGGAGAGTTGGAGTGGAGAGTTGCAGAAAGCCAGCGGGCAGAGTTCCACCCTGCTGTAGGACGGCTACAGGATGCTGTGGAGAGGCGAGCCAAACTCGACCACATCATCAGGCGTTGGACTGTCTCCACCTCCTGGGGATCCGCATCTGGGTTGAATCCGGGCAGCACCCTCTCCGTACACAAGAACAGGGTTCCGATTCAGGGATTGCACCTCCACACCAGGTGCTCTTCCAGGAGAGCAAAGAAGTCCTCGGGTTGTAGGGGTGGTGGAGCAGGAGGATCCCACTGCTCTGGTGACCTCGCTGGTCTCCCGAGCCGGGCAACATGGGGAATCTGGGTTACGGGATGCAGGGAGGCCTGAAAGCCAGGACTGTGGTAACAGCCTCGGAAGTTCTTTGAGGGTCCAGGCATTCTGTCATGATGAGGGCTCAAAAAATGGGATGAAGGCTCAATGTTAATGACTGGACTGGGGATGATGAGGCAAGCAGGTACTTAAGTACAAAAGAGTAACAAGGGGCTAAAGAGAGGCAGCTGGTAGTGATTTCCGGATGAGAGTTTAGAACAAGAGGCAAGATGAGAGGGGTAAATGAGTAACAGATGTGACTCGATAGGACCATTACAGGGAGGAGACGGGCACGGGACAATCTGCAAGGCACAGCCTTTTATTCAAACTTTATCTTTATGTGTGTTACCTTTTTCATGGGGTCCCAGTGATAACTTTTGTGGAGGCCTATGGATGGGATGCCAGCGCATACAAGGGACACATTTCACACATTGAAATTTTGACTATAAAGAATGGAAATATGACATAATATCGATATGTCATGTTTATTACACATCTCACTAATTTCCTCTTCCCTAGAAGACACATCTGCTAAAACATGATAGCTAATTATCATGAATAGAGTCATGCAGAGCTTGGAGTGTATCTCAGGCAGCACAAGGTATGAGGCAGGGGAATACTCTAGGCAGGGTGCCAGTGCATTACAGGACACAGACTCACACAATCGGAAGCTACAGGCAATTCAGAGACACCATTTTGCTCCTCTGTGTGTTTCTGGGTTGCAGGTAGACTCTGGATTACCAAGGAGAAACCACCGTAAACATGTGTAGAAGATTACCGAGGGGTAAACATTGGCAGATACGCAGATCCCCAAACTAGGGGGTCTGCTACTTTATTACATATAGTGTTCTGGCCCACCTATTTTTTATTCACACTGTTTCTCTATGAGTGATATCTCTTGTGCAATTATGATTTTGCTGGAAGGGGGGGGCTTTTTATTATGAGGATGTACAAGAGTACAGGATCATCACTGACAAGCAAAAAGCTTAGGCAGTCAAAGAAAATGATGTATAAATTATCTCAAAGTTTGTTACTTGGCCATTTCAGTACCTCTCCTAAAATCACCCAGTACTTGTAGTAAAGGTTCAATACACCTGTGTATTTTTTTGCTTGACCACTACCCCACCTTGTTTGGCTAACAAATACCTCATTGAGTTATTTAAATAATTATGTTTATTAATTGATTAAGCTGGAGGTGAAATTTAATGAATACGTGGAATGGCTGGGGTGCCCTTGAGAAGAGATTTGAGAACCAAAGCACTGTCCAGTTAAAATAGTATGTAATACTTTCTATGATTGCCTGAGACTTTGGTATAGTACTTTATATCATAACGTTGTTAGAATGATTTTTAAATAATAAATTACCTTATAAAGCCTGAAAAGAAACATAATACTCAGAATGGAAAATGTATGGGTTAAAAAGATTTAAAGATTATATATTGATTTTATAATCAGATTTTAGCAATAACTTTTTTATTTAAATTTCATTTTATGTCAGTTATTGCTAAAAGATTCGGTAAAAATTCGTGCTTAGCATCAATTTTATGTGAGGTGTAGAGGAGCGTTTCAAGATCAATTGCGCCGTCTAGTGTTTAAACTGCGCTCCAACGCTTTGACCCCAAGTGTGTTTTTCTTCCGCATTCTCACTGTAAAAGCACAGGCTACCGCTCTCACTCTCTTTGTACGCGCTGATTGAAGAAAGACTGCAATGTTGAGTGTATTTAGCTTTTTCTTTCATACATCATTCAGCCCCTTAGCCAGTACTATATCGCAGGCTTCACTTTTTATTTTATTGTTTTACATGTTTATTCATTGGAGTCAGATCTAAGCTTTTCCTTCCTTTTTTAAAATAATAATACGAAACGTAGTTATGTAAATAATTAAATTACTTTATAGACAACGGTACCTAGTCCCGGTAGAATTGATAAATTGAATGATTCTACCACTTAATATTCGTCTGTACTCTCATCAGGAATGCACAAAATGAATTTTCCTAAATAAATAATCTGTGTACATTTGGGAGTATTCTCTGCTTGGCGTTGCTTATCAGAACTAAACGTTTATTCTCTCCAGACACCAGACATCAATTTCAGTCACATGTTATTCCCAAGATCAGAGATTTACTCATTTGACTAATTGAAAAGATGTGTTTGGATTGCACCTGTATCCTTTAAGATTCGGTTGGAGGGTTGCAATGTCCCATGTACCCTTCTGTAATAACGTCAAAAATCAATTCTCAGCCGTACATCAGTTTGTTTTCCGTAACATTATCCCAAGCCACTGGTATCATGTACATAAGCGCTACACGACGAACGTATAGCCAGAACGAGTCTTATCTGCCTTATCATTAATAGTCAATATTCCCTATTAGAGTAATCTTCTGAGTAGACAATCTGCCAACTTTTATGGCTGTTATCGCTACAATTCCATACTGATTTCCGTTTCTACTTCACATCCACCCCAATATTTGAAATACGTGACAGCCTTTAAAATAAAAAATGTGTAAAGATCTGTGCGTACGTAGAAACGGCAGGATCACTAGACTCGCAGATTATTGCGTGACAGGGAGACCAGGGTTCAGATTCCTTTGTCGCCACCCTGGTGTCCAGCGCTTACCCAGCACTGCTGCTCCCACTGCCCATGCTGAGTTTCCTCTTTCTCCCTCCGTGTATCTCCGTCTCTCCCTCAAGTGAGGCTCCAGGTGAAAAAGGTGACGGACAAACCTGCGATCAGTCTTCCCAAGCTCGCCCGGCCCTGCCCAACCTGTAACTAAGAGCTAAATCTCCTCCCGTGTTGAAATGTCCGGGTGTCATCCCACGGCAGATCCTCTCCTCTGCCCAGAATCGCAAGCCCTCCAGAAAAGGCATAAACGCAGCGCTACCCGTGGTAATTTCTCCTAAACTCTCGAATAAAATCGATTAAACCTTTTATACAACCAGGTTAGTAATACTTGGTTAGTCTCTTAGTTGCGCTTTTGTAAATGAGATTAAATACTGTCTGATTTTTATAAATGGGATCGAGCCTCTCTCGAAGCCATGCAGAGAAAGGCCAGATGCGATTTGAACAGTTGGTAGATAGTTATTAGCGTGGGGTAATTACGCAGCTGGCCTCCACACCGGCACGTTACACCGTGTACATAAGCCTCGGTCATCTGGTATTAATCGGACAACGTTCATTATCTTATAATTCAATAATAGAATAAAACAACCATCTTGTTTAAACATTTAAATAGCTGTAGTCGCAAAACTAGCTGGAATTCGTGTAGAACATTTGTTAAACTCTAAAATGCCTTTATTCTATTCCTCTGTAATTTCCCTGCTGCGAATCTTCGACATCTCTGCTATTCCCAGTGTAATGATAGGCCTATTTCATTCTTTGTGTAGGATATCGAATGCAGACAAACCCTGAAAAAATCAAACTGTGCGATGGCATCAGTTTTTACGGCTATTAAAAACGCTTTCAAATATTTAATATCGTGCAGGGTCTCGGGGTACGTGAGGCAGGGGAACACACACCCACCCACGCGTTTTGGGACACCGATACTTTTAATTTACCTGCGTCCGGACTGCGGGAGGCAACATGGGGAGAACATGCAAACTGCAGGGCACACAGGGCGGAGGTAAGACTCAGGCTCCCCCTCCTGGAGATGTGAGGCCACTGCACTCCCGCGGTTACTGTTATAACATTATAAACAATGCATGAGGATGGATGGAGTTTATAGTTTATATTTATTCTATGAAGGACGGTGAATCCCGGTGACTCAGTGAGTAACACCGTTGCTGCACCTCCAGGATTCCAGGTCTGATTCCCATCCTGGCTCTGCATGTGCGCAGTTTGCATGTTCTCCCTGTATCTGGGGAAAAAATGTCAAAAGAGCAATGGTTTTGATTGGTCTCCATCTTGGACGATCCATTTGGTATGTCCCCAAAGCAGTGTTCTACCCCTTACTAGGCAAGCTCCCTCTTCCCCATGATCGCACGGTCAGTAACACAGCGGCCAACGTGCGCCTGCAGCCCGGAGGATGACGTCGTCTATCCAGGGTAAACTCAGATTAAGGACACAGCGGAGCCCGGCCCCGGGAGCGGTGCGCCGGTATCATCGCGTTCCCGTTACCGCTGTTCCCGGTTCAGGTGGGACTTGGAAGATAAGCAGATAAAATATATTTTAAAAAATGTGTGGGGATTCGGGGCAGCTTCCCGGGTGCTGATGTGATATCGTTTTCGGTTTTGTTTATGTCAGCAGATGTTACGGCTCCTCTGACAGCAGAGGAAAGAGGCTGTCACCTCCAGCAGGCCTAAAGCTCTCTGACAATAATCAGCAATGACAACCCTGTGCCCTCTGCCCCTCTCCATCTCCCTCTCTGTCTGTCTGTCTTCCATTTATTCCTCAGACTCAAAGGTGCTTTATTGGTTTTGACAGATCATTTCCCAAAACAAAAGATACATATTGTATTATATTATACTATACAATTCAGCTGAAATCTAAAACTAAATATATCATATCAGAGATTTAAATAAAATTGTATTATTTATTTAAAGGAATTAAAATGTAAATATGAAAGATATGTCGATGGAATTGTTTCAGTTTGTTAGTTTTGCGTTATTTGACAGCTGATGAGTGATGTTCACCAGAATCCTGCTTATGCATCTGAGGTTCATCTGCTTGATCTATACGATCGCTTATATTTCATTGTAAACACCTTTGTACCGTAGGTTTGAAAACTTCAGTGTAAAAGATGGTTATCAGCCAAGTGTTTTTGATTCCAAAGCGTGGGAGCATTTCTATGGGTCCCTGACAGACTGCCTCTAACCCACTGCGCTATACATAAAGTGAGATGAAGCTTCCATTTTTTGGATCGAGAGTGAACTGAATATCTGACCCTAAATTTATTAGTGCATGTCTGTGTTCCTGCACTGTTGCATTATGTGATTGAATTCTGCCTGTAGATATTGCATCAGTATAGTGTCAGTTCGATACTTTTTCCCACCGAATGCAGTCTGACTGAATGAACCCCATGACAGGTAGGCTGGGTAACGCAGACCTCAGTGGACATCTAGTGGTAAATTTTGGAGTTGCTTGGAGGGTCTCAAAGGTCTCAGGACCCCCCCCCCCCTCTTCCAATGTGGCTGACAGAAGTCTTTCTATTGAGGTACCTCCCTCAATTACTCCTGTCTAGCCTCCTTCCCCAAGCAACCTCTCTGGTGTCCAATCAGCCTTTGAGTTCCCCTTAGTGGGCAAAGGGTTTACACCACTAAAGACCAAAGGACTCAACTCTGGGAACCAGTCTTACCGTGACCCGGTGACACGTTACTGTTGGAGTAAAGTGCAGAATAAATCATTGTTCCTAAGCTCTCTAACGTTCTAGCTCGTTTTTTTGTTTTTGTATATAAAGTCACATTAAATGCTGAGTAATTAACTACGTTTTTGTATATAAAGTCACATTAAATGCTGAGTAATTAACTACGAGTCAACAGTCAAGCAAGAAATTTGTCGTCGGAATTTGTAGTCAGCTGACCAGCAAGGCCTTATGGGAAATGAAGTAAAATTGTGTCTACACGTCCTCTATCACATTCTTTCACATCTTCCAAGTCATTTAACTGAAGCTGAAATAACATCCAGGGTGCAGTTCATTAGCAGCTGAGGGCACTTCACTGAGACGCACAGCTCCTCGCTTGAGTGATCCCCACTGAAATACTTCTCACGACTGATAATTGTATTAAGATTTTTGTGTCGGACTGTGGCACTGGTGGGATGTTTTGAGCAGGCGCCTTCCACTGCCAAAAATGGAAGCACTGAAGTCTTCAGAAGCATGGATTCCGGCATTTTTTTAACGGTAGAGAAATGACAGCAGACAGTTGGGGGCTAACAGGGTTGGGCTGTTGGATGTGTGATCGCTTCCGCGTGGTGACACTGATGTGCGCCGCGCTACTTGCAATTCTCCACGGCTTCTTCCCATTGCAAAGCCCATACTAATGAAAGCGGAAACCCGCTTTTTTGGCCAGAGGTGATTTTTTTTTTGCATCAAAATGTTTCGGAAAATAGACATGAAACCACAGGAAACCTGTGTGTAGGACAGATTCACTTTTGCAGGAAGACTAGACTTGTCGACCTTGCCGAGAGTTTGGGAATTATTTTGTTTTATTATTTTAATATTTAATATCTTTTATATTCCAATATTATTGGAAAATTAGTTACATGCACTCAGATTTATTTGTTTCTCTTTTAATGATCAAAAATGACCAACAAATGTGCACTACTTTGTCCTGCAGCACTGTTATAGAGACTGATCCGAGAGATTGCATGGCGTGTCGTGAAATGGCCCCGTCTTCTGGTCTTCTGAATCATACGGCCTCTTGCTGACAGTCCTTCCCTGGGGCAACATTTTCTAACACCAGCAAGACATTTGAAGACCAATTTCCTCACACGCACAGCTTTGTGATGAGACTTCTGATGTGTGTCAGGAAAATTATTTACTATAAAAACCGGAGATTTAGCGAGCAGAAATGCAGCAGAACGAGGAACGGGGGGGGGGGGGGGGGGGTGTTGTCCAGC
>JAODKE010000007.1:13535064-13545840 GCA_026779605.1 Mormyrus hasselquistii | reverse complement strand
TATATATATATATATATATATATATATAACAAGCACACAATCCTTACTGCTTACATGGGAATGACAATGACTTGCATTAAAAAAAAGAAGATTATGAGTCTGACATTAAAAAAGCACGCTCGCACTTCGACGTGGGCGGAGAGAAGAATAGCATCTGCAAGCCG
Organism: Mormyrus hasselquistii; assembly: GCA_026779605.1. NCBI lineage: Eukaryota > Metazoa > Chordata > Actinopteri > Osteoglossiformes > Mormyridae > Mormyrus > Mormyrus hasselquistii. Next base: position 13,545,676 of record JAODKE010000007.1, on the reverse strand, counting down.
ATCTCAAAAATATTTCCCCGATCCTTGTCAACGCATTATCTGCGATCCCCCAGCCTGCCCCTCCCAGAGGTGGGATTCTGGGAGGTTTGATGGTCTCTCGTTTCTCTTTCGCGAGGCTCGCTCTGTCACCGACACATACATCAGCGTGGGCCGGCGCGCGTCCTGCACTATACCTGTTGTTTCATTTGAGTAATTGCCGTCATTAGTTTGCTCAGGAAGGTAAATGTGTATCACAATCTGCATAAACAAGCACTTTAGCATGCACACACATATCAGACCTTGTAAAGCAGCAAGAAGTTGAATAATAAAGCAGAGAGAAATTTATATATCCATTTCTCCTTTAATGAGTTCCATTCATAATAGATTATTAATCATGTTCGCAATAATGGGGTATAATTCATATTTAAATGACATTGGAGGGAAAAAAGTCATATAAAACTGCCTGGGTACTATGGAGGGGCTGTAAGGGGGAGGGACAAGTGGGATAAAAATAATAATAAAAAGGTGTCACGATAACAGAGCATGAGACACGCTGGCTTGGAGGCCACGTGGAGGTCCCCGCGACCGTGTGTCTGTTTCCCTCTCAATTATTCACGACTCCGCACACGGAGGAGGCCACAGCTCTGTGCTGTGACTCTGGGTGGGATCAGTGCACGGGAATGGCAAGGGATTAAAAGAAGGACCCCTCGTCAACAAGACATTTGTTTACTAAGTAACCCGTTAAGTGTAATTAGTCATACATGCTTTGGAAAACGAGCACCTTAAAATATTTAAACATTCCAGTCACTTAATATAATTTTAAGGCCGACGAATGGAACAGTATAGTGGTTTCACTATTGTGTGATTATATGTTATAGAATACAGATGGTAGATTCTAGAATTAACTCCGCATCCATTTAACATTTTACATGCTTTCGGGAATGCTTTTAAATATCGGATACCTCTATGGTCGCCCACATAGATATGGATATGAGAATATGATTGGTTGTTTTAAATAGAAAATGGCCATTACTGAACAACAAATCTCTTACTAAACCCATAGCCCATGTGTAGATGTTTATGTGCTGTACCTTGCAGACTAAGTTCTGTACTTTGGGGTACGGAATAAAATGCCGAATAAATGAATGACCCTGGGCTCCACCTCCAAGTTCGGCTCTCAGTTTTATGTGCACGTGTCTCGAAGGACCACAGGATGGGGTATGCAATAACTGTATAGGATTCCGGAGCGCCTGTACTCATGCTTGTGCAAATGGCAAATAAAGCATAAATTTATTTCAAGATAAAGTTTTTCCTTCTTTTAAGTTGCGGATTTAAGCCATAAATAATTCCAGAGATAATGTGTACAAGCTCAGTCAGTCCCCCAGAACTCCGTGTCCCTGGTAGAGTTCTGCCAGCCCAGCGTAGGGCCGTAATCGTGTGCGGTGCCCTCAGTACCTCGTCGGCCTCCCTGCCCGCCACAGAGCCAGAAAAGGGGAGGATGCTGCCCGTGAGGCTCGAAGTGGCAGTGCTGAGCTCCTTGACTCGGGGCCTCGCGACCAGACAGTGCCCTTTGCAGCAGACGCAGTGCATTTAAAAGAGGGTGACATGTGACCTGCTCACTGTCCTGCATGCTGCTCCTTCGCTGTGTCTCCTGACTGGGATACCACAGGGAAACCTGTTGTACCTTGATGCCCTAAAGCAGGCATGCAACCTGAGATGATATGCAGAACAAACAAATACAGATTAATAATAAGAGCCAAACATGTGAAGATTCGGAGATTCGGAGATTAACATACAAATTATACCATGCATCGGTCAGAGCTCATACAATGTTAGTCCATTTCAGGACACACACACACACATACACACACACATATATGCAAATACTATTACACTATTTCTGCTGACAGTTTAGCGTCACCCCTTCACCTAAACAGCCTGTCTTAAGATTGCAGTGAGAAAGCAGTGGACTGAGAGAGATGCAGCATCAACAAGGAGGAAACATGCTAGAGCCACTCAATCCAAATGCAGACCCACCAACACTACAGCTGCCCCTGTGCCACCATATTATATTATATTATATTATATTATATTATATTATATTATATATTATTCTATGCATAGCAATAAATGGTGGAATAAATGTACAATACTGAACAGAGTGAAGTAATTTGTTTACTACTGTGACTTTGTACTGGAAAGCCAAAGCTAACATTTTCGTTTATTTTTTTTTTCTTTTTTGTATTTGCACCTTTATGAGTATAATGTATACACCAGATATTTGTATGAAAAATAGCCCTGCGTTCCGTGTAAATAATTCCAGTCAGATTCCTCCACACACTTTTCGTGTAAAAAAAAAAAATCGAAGTTATTACCTTTCACTGTCGGCAAGGTGAATTGTGAATTTAAAACTGACGACTTCGGAGCCTCCCTCTCGGCACGCGTATGCCTGCGGGCTCAGTCACCAGCACCGCGGTCAGCAACAAGTTGGCAGGGTCCCGGTTTTATATTGTAGTCGTGCGATCCAACAGACTGAACTAAGAGACATATTCTAAAAGTGTCCTTGAGTGTGCTATAAAAAATATATAAAAAAAAAACAGAAAATATTTAAAAATACTAAAGGCTGACTTTCATTTTGAATTAAGACTAGCAATAGTCGCCCTAGGTCTGTGTTAATACTGGAAGATGCGCTAAAAAATTACTACGCGAAAATAAATATGTCAATACTTTTCAATATATGATACATTACTGTGCATTTTTTGCCAACGATGACATTAAGTTAATTTAAATTATTGTGACAAATATAAATGGTAGCGTTGTGTCTGTAGTGGGCTAATTAATCGTCAGCGATTTTAGTACAGAGCTAATAAAGCCGTCGCATTTGGCCGCTTTATAGAAAATTATTCCTAATAAAAGTTTCAGAGACAGGCTAGTGTGCTCAGTGACAATATTTGTATTAAATTAGGCTGAATCTGGATGTGTACACAAGCGGATTTTCTCGCCGGATCTTTAACGTCCCAGTCTCTCTCTAAAATAAACGTTTGGAAGCACGCTGCACCCCGTAGGCCTCCGCACGTCCTGCCCTCTTATTGGCTGAGACGGGTTTATTATGCAAATTGGCAGGGGGTCTAGTCAGGAACCCACGGACTGACGTCACAAGCAGAGTGGCAGCTGACACGGGGAGAAAGAAACAGATTGAGAACGAGAAGAAGGATGACAGTATATGAAGATAAATAAGGCGCAATCAAAACAAAAAGGCATAGTGCGGGAGGGAGTGAGACGCGGAGAGAGGGGAGCGAGAGAGAAGAGTAAAGGGACGAGTGAGAAAGGAAGATATAGAAGGGGGAGTGTGTGTTTGAGATAGAGGGAGAGAGAAGGGACGAGAGAGGGAGAGAGGGTGCAAGCGAGAGAGAGAGAGTGAGAGAGAGAGAGGGGGGAGAGAGAGAGAAAGCAGTCGGTCCATTGAAGAAAGATGGCTACAGTCACTGCGAACGGAGTGCAGCAAGAGAATGGATTCAGCACCACGAACAGCGCCAGCAGGATGAACGGACTTAGCATAGTACAGAACACCATTCCCATGAAAGACCATGACGCCATCAAGTTGTTTATCGGGCAAATACCGAGAAACCTGGAGGAGAAAGACCTTAAACCCCTGTTTGAGGAATTCGGGAAGATATACGAACTCACCGTGCTGAAAGACAGGTTTACAGGAATGCATAAAGGTCGGTTTTGTTGTCGTATCATTGTTTTTGAGCCATCTCTAGCCATAGCGCCACCGATTCGTCACCACTTCGGTAGAGCATAAAAAGTGATCCGTTTTTTTCCCAAGGTTGGGGCGAGGGGAAGCCCCCCTGCCATGCAATCTCAGTTATTTAAAAATGAAATTAATTTAGAGACAGTACAGAGACTCTTTCTGCTTGAATGGGGTGGAGGGTGTGGGGGGTGGGCGTTTCTGTGGTGTGTCAGACTCGAGTCCACGTGAATACTACGGGTAAACGGGTTTGTGTGTGTGCGTGTGTGTGTTTACGTCGGGCACAGCCATTGTGTTTCCAGCGTTCAGCGGGAGAATCGGCATCGACGAGTAACAATAAGCGGGACAACTAAATACGATTCTAGAAAGTATCCCAAAGCATCAGCAAAGGGACTTTCTTTAGAAGGGGTCTTAAAATGAACGTGCATTTTAACAATGCCGCCCACTTCCTTGGGTAAAATTGTCGGGCAAAGTGCGGAGACCAGCTTAAAGTTCACTGGCGTGCATTAGTTTTCGTCGAGGTACCTTTTACCATTATTAGTTAATCGCTGGCTGTTAACGCTTTAGCAAACCCGATGAAAAGCTAAAACTTGCAGTGTCAACAGAAAAAGCACAATGGCATTGATAGTAATTAAAATTATTATATTATTTTCATAAAAATACGAAATTAATGTACGTTTATTGTATTGAAAGTCCCATGTTGCAAAAATGTAGTTTTATCCGACTATATTGTATTTGTGCATGCATGCATATATAAGGGGAATTAGACGTGCAATGCTCGTTAGATCACGATAAATAACAATTTAAAATTAGTGAGAGAAAGGCAACCCTTTGTCGTATTTACAGCAAACCGATTTGTACACGGATATGATACAGAACGTCGAGTTTCTTTCAATCTCGTCTTTGCAAAACGCACCACAATTTTTTCTTTCTCCTGAAATTTACACAGGTTTATACCTTGACATGGAGAGAATTTGCTCTCACTTTTGACCTTTACAGAAATGGATGTGGATGAAGTTCCCAGTGGCAGCCTTTTCGGGATGATTTAAATGCCTCCTATACTAATCGGTTCGCTACTGAAATTACACTTTTTTTTTTTCTTCCCCGAGCTGTTACACCTCCCTACTCTGGCGTCGATCACCTAAATATTATATAAAAGCCATAATTCACGCGTCGACAGTAACAATAGTAAATGTGTCAACAAAGCTATTTCGTGATATTTATAGTTGTTTTACGATAAATTAAAAATAGAGATAGATAATCGTGTATCGACTTAAAATATATAGTAATATATACTCAGGAGGAATAATTGAGCAAATACGACATTTTCAGACCACTTTTCGATAAGTAGGCTATAAATATTTATTAACTGAGTGCTTACTATAATGGAATGTGTGACATTGTTGTTGTGAGTGTTATATCGATGCTATACGATATATTTTCTGTAAGGCTACGTTACACTAATTAAGTAAAAGATTAATAATTAAACCCGGGATCACAATCTGTCTAACACAAAGTACGAACATTGCTTTTATTCAGTAGTTAAACGTAGTACATTTTTTTTTCAGAATAAGACGCGAATATTCATTTTAATAAAGCACAACCCACGCAAAAAATCCTTTTATTGTTGTTGCTATATCCTACTGCAGTCGCGATATCATGACTATTAGTAAGGATAAAACTAGTGCTTATGCATACATTGTGTAAATTCAGTTAAAAAGATAAAATAATACGTGAAATATGCAATGAAACAACTGAAACAAATAAACAGCAAATATTTTTAGAAAAGTGAATGTTCTAGACTTTCAGAATGCAACCATCTATTTCATAGACCTGCATTCTTTCGAGAGCATGTTCACATAATATATAGAAGCTGGTATTATATATTACATATACATTGCATACAATGTATATCACGTACAGTACCTACAAATAACAGCAACAATATTATAGGCCTACTATTATATGTCTAGAAAAGTATTTTTAATCAGATAATACAGGTAGAGTTCCGAAGCAACCCTGTGCGATCTGCGGAACGCAAGTATCCAATTCACATTTAATGGGCCATGCTAGTCTGCGATGCATGGCGCCGAGGGTCGGGCGGGTTTTTGGGCAGAAAGAGCCGGTCCGGACCTCGCGCCGGGGCGCCGTATATGGAGTCCAGCGCTACTCACTGCGTGTCACGTGTCGCAATAGATTGCATCATTACGAGAGTTATTCAATATACTAAGTACAATGCAGAAACGGTTGATTAAAGTCCCGGGTTGCACCACGCTTTATGGGTGCCCTTGTCACGATGACACCTGTCATACTTTATTCCGTGAAATACTTAATCTTCCTATTTAACTTTGTCATGATTGTTTCCAACGTAGTAGACCCGAAAATTCCATCACCTTTACGCAACTAGGACAGGGTAATTGAAAAGGATGGGGGTACGGGTTGTGGGTTGACGTTGATATCAAAAACACACTGCACAAATAAAAACATTCTTCACTCCTCGTATTACTTTTCTGACGTTGATTGATGTCTTTTTTGGCAGGGCCCATAGCACATTTAATTATAATATATTTAACTCTCTCACACACAATAGACCTATATAAAATAGCCTATATATGGCATACAGAAGGATCAATATAGTTGTATTCTTAAAGTCACGTTTCAAAATTGCATCCATAAGGCACCTACGCAGAAAAGTAGACTACAGTCTCACATAGATTACAATAATAAGGGTAGTAGGACTATACTGTCAACATATATGCAAAATAAGGCTGATCGTCCATACAGCAGTTTTTTTTTTTTTTAAACAAAACTTACGTTCGTTTTGTTGCTGCTTTCAACCAAGCTGTACCGCGGAGGCTTCAAGATGCTTGCTGTTCACACACCGGCTTTTACATTTACCTTTTTAAATATGCCGACGAACACATGCCTCATATTATCTAGGAGCGAGAAAAGTTTGTTTGCATCGTGTTTTTTATAGGTAGGCTACTGCTCTAAGCAACAGGTTTTTTTAATAAACTTCTCAAGGATTTTTAAAGCAATAATAGAATGCACATATATTACTTATTTAAAGCTCACCAGTAATAGAAATGTAACGTTATGATTCTAGGCTATACAACAACCGCCGAAAAGCTCGTAGCAACAGGTGAGCCGAACCCTCCATGTATCCGTCGGTGAAGTCAGGGTACTTCAGAAACGCAAATAAGCAACGACGGTGTTATCCCCGACGACGGTCTGGTGTAGTACGACTTCTATTGTGTCTGAAGTAGGGTCGAGACGCTACTGAACAAAACTTGCCTATATGTTGACGTATCCTGTTATAGGCCTAACTGAACTGCAGTGTATTTTAGGAGTAACGCGACACTTGCGTAAAGTACATAATGTGTAAGCCTTATGTTTTAATTGAATTTTAACGGCCATGGCTTGGTTATACAATATGCTGTGTCCTTTGACATTTTTTATAGCATTTGCAGTTTGGCGTGAGTACAGTATACGTATATGCGTGTGCGTTTATATTGTTCATAAATTTTCTGTTCTTATTCAATGTACTTACACTCAACACACACAAACACATACTTGCATATCTATCTATTAAGTATTCTCGTTTTCTGGTTTCTCGGATGGACAAGGATACTTGATCTATAATGTAGGTACGGTGGTCTCATATTTTAAGTAATAATAATATTCTTAATTGCTTTACTGTTGAATGTAGCTATTTTTGGAAAGCTGGGGTGAGTTTCTCGAATTTCTTAAATCTGTCCGGTCTTTGAATAGGGCTACTTTAAATTTGTTCATCATAATAGTAACTATATTAATAACCGGTTTCTCAAGATTATTAGTCTAATGGATCAGCTTTAAGTATTGTGCAATGTTTCCATGTCATCTATTTCGTTAATCTTTTGCTGTTTCTGTATTGCTGCGTAGATTGACGTGCTCTTTGCAGTTTAGATCACTCAAAATGAGAAAGATTTGATGTTACAAGTGTTCCGTGAAATGTCCCGCGTTTCAGCGCTCTTGTGATGTTTTATTTTTTATTCCATATCCGGGAAACGGGAAATAGCCCGCCGAGACGGGAAAAGGAAAGCTCGGTATGAAAAAAGGGTGTTATGCAATCGTGTGCTCGCAGAAACTTGCGAATGCACATGAATTTGCAGCAGTAGCGAGCGCTCCTGTTTTTGCTCTGCCCATTTTCATTTTCCTATTATCTGTTTCGGCAGTTTCCGCTTAACTGTCAACGCTCAGGGAAACAAACAAATGCATCTTTTAGAACTGAAAGGCAGGGATGGAATTTAATAGAAAGATATACTCGCGAGTTTTTTTTTGTGAAAAGTGATAATAAAAATACTCCAACGAGCGATGGATAATTTTCTTTGCGTGTGCGTGTTTGTGTCGTGGGGGGTGGGCGGCTGGAACAGACGTTGCCTGGAAGGGCTCATGTGACAGTGATGAGCCATGCTACCCCCCTCCCCGCCCATGCTGAGTGACGGTTGCCTGCTGGCCCAGTTCCACCCGACTTCTGATCATTGACCTCTCCATTCACTGGCAACAAATGCAGCTTTCCAGAGTGTGCAGGCATGTATGTGTGAGATCTGCCATGTGAAAGCCTGAGTCCACTTCCGCTTTTCACATGCAGATGCTGACTGGTAGTCAGCATTGGCAGCACGGAAAGTCACGAGCCTTGTTTATGTATCTGGTCCTAACATTGCAGAACCTGTGGCCAAGAACTTGCGGGTTCGAGTCCCTCGTGGGGGGGGGGGGGTCTGTTGGCAGGGCTTAGATTGTCGAGTCACATCGGCAAACGTCCACCTGTGAAAGCTGAGAGCTGCACGCTGTGAGCCAGAGTGGCTGTTAGGTAAATAAATAATGCGGCGATATCACAGGTTACCGCGGAGACCCAAAGAGGAAATTAGGCTCAGCTGGGCTGCAGCTCGCGGGATCCAGACGGAGTCGCAGTATTATAACTGACTGTGTACACGACTCCCAGCTAAACACCACTGAAAATACAGTGGTACGGGTGTGTCACACGGATGGCTCACATTGAACGGGCACCCCGCTGTCCTGGGCCTTTCGGGCGGATGCTCCCTTACTGATTCCCCCTGAGAAGCCTGAAGGGTCACACTGGGCTGGTCCTGGGAATCACACAGCCCCCACGCAGTGAGTTCCTGCTGTGACCCTTGAAGTACTCAGCATCTCCTCTGTTGTTTTTCATCATCATTAGCCAGAGTGACGTTTGTTCTCATGTGACCAGCTGACTACAGGGGATCGATGCAGGCGGCATGGGGTGGGGAGGGTTGACTGGATCTGGCAGCGAATCGGGTCAAAGGTCATCCCTGCACACCTCCTCCCTCTGCAGTTGTGCGACATGCAGTGCCATTCCTCAGCAGTTAGGGGGCGCTGTTGTTGACGTCTTCTTTAGAGCTGCATCATGAGCTTAATTACAGGTGCTACCAGAAACATACATAGATCGTATATTTTAATTTAGTGCGAAACATTTTGTTGAATAATTGCATTTCTAAAGAATTTATCGTCAGGCTTATCGTGAAATGAAGATTGCTGATAGAATTGTAACGTTAAGCAACATAAAGCTGCCGCAGGAGTGAGACACACCGGAATGTCCATGTTTCTTTTGTGTTCCACACTCTGAAACATGATATAATACGCAGACAGAAACAATCAGCGTCTTGAAAATGTGATGCTTTTCTTTCTAGAAAATTGTCTTCTGTGGATGTGATGTCAGAGCGGGACTATACTGTGTGTAAGTCCAGCATATCGTGTCCATCTTTCGTCCATACCATAGTCATTTCTTATCCATGCCCAGGGGCTTGTAGAGGGGTGGGGCCACAGGGTCACTGGCCTCAGCTGAAAGCTGATTGGACCCCGAGTGCCCTTTCCCTTGTCACTCATCGATTTACTGATGAAGTTGTATTAATTATAGCCCCTCTTATGACCTTAAAAAATTCTGGAATTGTCCCTGTCCATCCCTTGTCCAGACTTTACCCAGACTTGGCTCTTTTCCACACCGCTTCTGTGGGGTGACCCCTCTCTCTGTCTCCCCACCCAGGATGTGCCTTTCTCACGTACTGTGCCAGGGAGTCTGCACTGAAGGCCCAGAGTGCCCTGCACGAGCAGAAGACCCTGCCTGGGGTAAGTCACCTGGTCCCTACCCCCACCTTGCTTATCCTTGGGGGAGCTACCTCAAGGTGAGTTTAGAGTGGGAGCAACAGCATGAGAGGGCGCAATGGGGGGGGGGGGGGGTCATGTTGTTGGATGCATCCTGCTGTGGGCTAATCAGCTGTTTGCAATTGTCTCTGGGGAGATACAGAATATTATGCTAAACTGTGCCTGGTGCTGCTTGTGTGACACGGTGTGTAAGCGGAGGAGCATTCTGATATTCAGGGAGACACACATGAGTGGTGGTGCACGGGGTGCTGACGTAGATGGGGCCAGGGCCTGTGATGCGAGGAATGAGCATGCAGTCGGGCCGCCCCTAGACCTGCAGCGATTGCAGCAGAGTTTCTGAAGCCAAGCGACGTGCCGGGCCCCCGGGCAGGGTCCCGTTTTCTCTAAGAGCCGCCATGCCAAATCCGCGCCCTGATTGGCCACCGTAAGCGACGCGTCGAAGAGGCCCCAGCGTCATGGCCAGCTCACCCGACTGCTCGTGCATTCCTGTTGTTTTCCAAAATCATCCCCAGCCACTCGAAACGGGGCTCGATCCAATCAATTTCAGACAATTATTCAGCATGGCCCCTGGCAGCACTCAGCGGGGGACAGAGAGGGGACCCAGGCTGCGCGTGGACACAGCGCCTTTGAACGGCGCCCCGACCCGCCTCGCGAGGCGCACCACCGCCAACGGCAGCAAAGGCGAGATGAAAGCCTTCCGACTCT
>JAODKE010000007.1:13490911-13509191 GCA_026779605.1 Mormyrus hasselquistii | reverse complement strand
ATCCTCCCCTCTCTCGCTCTCCCCCACCCATTTTTTAGCTCCACCCTCTTCTCTCGCTCTCCCCCACCCATTTTTTAGCTCCACCCTCTTCTCTCGCTCTCCTCCACCCATTTTTTAGTTCCACCCTCTTCTCTCGCTCTGGCCCACCCATTTTTTAGCTCCACCCTCTTCTCTCGCTCTCCCCCACTCTTCGCACAGATGCTGCAGCGTGTTTAATATGAACAACCTTCCCTTTTCCTCCGTTCCCTTTGTTTATCTTTGCTCGCACAATCCCAAGCTAGCTAAGGCTTCAAACAAAAAAAACAAGCTCTCTGTCGCTAAAAACTCATTCCTCCTTTGGCCATTAGATTCGGCAGTGTGAGCTCTATCAGGCTGACCCAGGCGATAGCGATGTACTCTCCAAATGGCACATAACACTCACTACAGCACAGGCAACACAATTTTTGCATAGCTGGTGTTTATATCCAAAGCAATTTACAATTTGTTGTTTTTTTATGTCTTGCTATTTTACTGGAGCACATTGCAACTCCTGGGACGTGAACCAGAAACCTTTTGGATGAGAGGCCAAGTCTGCATGCACTGCCTGCTGTCCTGGGTAGTAATGCTAGCCTGGGCCATTAATAATCGCAGACTTGGACTGTTTGTCGGAGCGGGTTTCCGGGAGCTGGCTTTCTCCTCGTTGCTGAAGGGCTTTAGCTTATAATCTCCATGGGTTCTGTATACACCGCTAGCACTGCTTGTCGTTCATGTCGGTTTCTATCCTCGCATAATCTCCACTCCTCTGTATTACACTGGCACGGTATAGCTGGTGGTATATCTGTGTCTGTAATCTAAATGCGTCTGTAATGATCTGTTGCTGTGCTGGCCTTTATCTGTGTGTAATCTTATTCCATCAACACACTAGTATACGTCTCCACAAGACTTAAGACTTTGGCTGTAACGTAGTGACACATCTTAGTATAATCCAGCAACGTAAAGTACTTGATGACATTTCTCCCCTGAGTAACTTATTTTTGTGAAGACTTTTCCATCGGGAAGTTCAGCTTGATGGTCATTTTACTTGTTTTTTTTTTTTCCTTCTGGATTATTCTGCCTTCCCTGCAGCCACAAGGCTGTTTGTCTGTTTTCATGCCGACGGATGTCATGGGGGTGTCCTGCCGGCCAACTGAAATGACGCCATCGGTGCTGCTTCCATTGCCAGCACTGAGGAGTCTGGGCAAATGCGTGTTTGTGTGTGTGTGTGTGTGTGTGTGTGTGCGTGCGTGCGCGGGTTTGCGTGTGAGAGGCACAGCGTGCTATAAGCCAGCAGCTTACCAGGAGCGTGACGGAGAAGAGCAGTCCATTTGGTAGTGAGAGCAGTGTCGCCACTCTGCAGAATCAAGGCTTCTCCCTCTTTAGGGATTCTACGATAGAGGGAAGCGCTCAACACATCCTGGGGTGGGGAAAAATCAGCTGACACTCCCCTCATCCCCATATAGTCAGTTCTCAATGATATAAAAATGTTTTAAATCTGTATCCCTCAACCCCATTACCAGAGGCTATTCTAGAATCTTTGAAGGTGGGAGGCACAAGACAGCCCATAATTCATACAGCGGGGCTAGTAATGTGTTTTGAATTGGTGAGTGACAGGAGAGGGGATCAATCAGCTTTCAGCTGGGGTCAGTGACCGTGTGGCCCCGCCCCGCCCCTGCGTACACGCCCGCCCAATACCCTTACACTTCTCCAGATTCAAAGCGTGTTTAGTGTTTCTCTGCACTTCCCCTCTGCTGAAGCTAAAATGGCTTCTGCAAAATATCTTTTATTCTTTTAGTGTCTTCCATTCCTGTTCCCTCTCCCCATTTTCTAAAACCTGCATCTAAATAAAGTCCCCCTTCCTTCCTCACATCCCAAGCCATATTCACCCTCCTGACAATATGTTTGGAGATCTACCCAGCAGACAATAAGCCGTGAGAGCATGGCGACCTTCCCTCTGTCCCAGACACTCTGCCCCACCTGCCCATTTGCCCCCCCCTCCCTGCCCGACACCTTGGTACGCCTCAGGCCGCGTTGTCGCTCCATCGATCGGCACCCGGCCCGGCGTCCACACCCTCTGCACCGGCTGGTCCAATTTTCAAAGCCGTCACGCCCCCGGGTCGGGGAGTGGCAGCCAGTCCGGCACCGTAATCTGTCAGGGAGTGAGATCGGGGGCCGAGGAGTCGGCGAGCTACTCGTCATAAGTCACCTTATTGAGAGGAGTCGCTGACAGTAATAGGGCAGTAAAAGGGTTAGCTAACACACAGCTCCGCAGTATTCCAAGCCGCCGGAATCCGGGATTAAAGGGGAATGCTGCCAGGGAGCCAGCCTTTGATATGCTGTTCCTTAACTTTGAAACCGCCCTCTAACCCCCGGTGAAGCCGGGGGCCCTGCCACGTTATCTGCAAGCGTGCGCACGACACGGGGCGTGGTCCAGAAGTCAACGGCGATTCTTTGGTGTCGTGGTGCATTCGGGGATCCAGGCTGAGGCAGGCAAGCCCCCCCCCCCCAGTGCTGTGTTAATACTGATCCTAAAGCCTGGTACAGGAAACTGGGCTGTGTGATGGATATCTGTGCAAGGCTGGGGGGGGGCAAATGTGGTGTCATGGTGCTTTGGACCCATCGCCAGCTCTTCTAGGACCCCTGGCTGGCAACTGCATTTTTTTTTTTATATATTTTTTTGAGAGAGTAGGACCGAGCAGTTCCTGTGCTCAATGACCCAACAGTGACCCTGGGAAGTGAACTTACAGCATTCTGACCACAGGCAAAATGTCCTAACCCACTGAGCCACACACTACATTAGGCACAAAACAGAATGAAGCACTGTGTATGTGCAGGATCAAATTGGGATAATAGAATTAGGAAAAACCGTGGAGAAAACTGTAAAATTTTTACAGATAAACAGACTCCAGAAGCCCAAGGAGTGTGTTAATAACAATCTCCATCACCTCTGGATTTCCTCGCAAGCTTACAGCATAACTCAATACCTGCAGCGTCAATAACTGTAGCCAACAAGCATAAAAGCAAGGCATTATGGATTATTAAGCAGGGACGTGTCAGGCGCACCGCGTTCCAAGCGTCCGCACGGATAGAGCTTCTAAATATAAGAGCATCGACACTGCTGTGCTCCCAGGGTTCTGCTGCTGAATAAGTGTCCGCTTGGGCATTTCGACTTTCTAGGCTTCTCGAGGTGTGAAGGAAGATGCTCGGGTTCTCGTGCTATGGGGATGATTTAGATGCGCTCACACCTCGAAAACTCCCCCCCCCACCGCCCCAGCTACAGATTCTCACCCCTGTGCGGCATCACATTGTGTGCTGCTTTAAAGGCACAGCGCCGTGGCCTTAGCATGGATTTCCGAAGGCTGCCTGGCTGGGAGGATGGCCAGTCGGAGGTACCGATCCACAAGGTGAGGACACACAGAGGTGATGCCGCATCCAGCTGAAATAAGAACAAAACAAAGAAATGAGGCTTTTTTTATTCCAAACTGGGTCAGTAGGTGGGCCCGAAATTATGACCCAACAATCTGCTCATTTAAATCCCAGGAGATATGCCGTTACGCCCCCTCTGTGCCCTTCTGGGAGAAGGTGCGAAATCAAGGTGTGTGAACTGCTTCCCTGAGACCCATTCATTCATGTGAAGAAACCAAAGTCTCAGCGTGAGCGGAAAGTCGCGGGTTTAAATACTATTGGCTGGCAAGGTGACTGTATCACCACTGGGGCCTGGGGCAAGACCCCTAACCTCAACTGCTCCAGGGATTCTGGATGTTGTCTTACGCCGTGCTCTGACCCTTGCTCTCACTTATATATACGTGTGTCCACGTCTCTCATAGAAAGCAAGAAGGGATATGCAAGAAATATCCAATCTCCCCAGAGCGATGAATAAAGCACCAAAACAAAAACATGATGGCTAGACCAAACACTAAAAGTTCCCTGGTTACTCTACCATGCTAAGCACCAGCAAACACACATAAGAAGGAATAATCAGCCTGAGCTGTATTCAGGGATACCCCCCCCCTTGCGGCATGCACCCTAAACACCTGGAGAGAGGGCCTTGCCCCTATCTTCAAGTCCTCAGATAACTCAACCTGATTGAACCTGGAGGAGTCTGAGTGTTGTGTCAGAGCGAATGGACTGCCGTGTTATCCGTTACGCCTGTGTGCAGCTCATCGTGATTGATGGCCGGGTTTAGAAACGGCCAGAATTCAAGGTGAACTGACATGGACAACTGTTTGAGGAAGATGAAACAGTTTCTTTAAGGCAGAACACCTTTCTATTCCGCCCATGTCCCATGTGAAGGATATGAACGTATCGCCTACTTTGTAACTGTCGTTGTGTATGAAATACACAAAAATACATGAAAAAATATGTAAAACGGCAAAAATATCACATACTGATCTGTCTCTTTATCATAACCCGGCTCGCACCCCCACTGCCCTCAGTCAGTGAGTTAGTCTCGAGCCCACAGCTGAGAGCAGCGCTTAATCCGTCAGGGCACCTAAATGCTCTGTACACTCACATCCCAAGGACCTCCTTGCTGAAAAATAATCAGCGGCCCCCGTCTCCCATAAACACATGATTGACTGCAGGTGCGGGGATGACAGATAGCTGTCCAGCCTCCACCATCTGCAACCCCACCGTACCACCTTAACCCCAACCCTTCCATGGGGCTGGATGCTGGCTGACCATGCTCTCTGACCCCATTCTCCCCTCACTATGTCACTTTGGACAGAAGTGTTCACTAAATAAATAAATGTAAATAGGAGCACCTCAAGCCCACTGCCACCCTTCGCTCCATCTGTCTCTGCAGTCATATCTCGGCCGGTAAGATAAACACAAACACCACCGCGTCCGTTCCATTCGCTTCCCTCTGATTCACAGGGAGCTATTCCCACTGTTCTTGCACAACTAATTTTGACATATTTTCGTGCTGCATCTCTCCCCCCATTTATTTTTAGACACCACCCCTAATTAGAGCGAGTCGGCACAGAACCGAAACATTCGAGGCGACATTAGCGCCGATGTTAATGAGAGCGGCAATAACGGACCTAGTTTGGCGATTTAATTTCATATTCTATTATTATTCTTCCATTAGTATACGAGTGGCTGACTGACCCGCTTGTGGCCCGGGATGCCGTAGGTCAGTACCGCTTGGTCGCTATACTCTCCGGCACGTCGTGGATCAGACAAACGACGCGATGCACGGAGGAGCAGGAATCGTCTCCAAAAGCGTGGCATTTATTCCCTATTTAACTATTTTTCATATCACAGATTACACCCCCCAATCCCTCCGTTTGAAAAAAGACAATACGGGAAAAATAAAAAGCAATCACCACCGGGTGTCAGAAACGGTCCATAAACTCGCTTTCGGTGTCATGCTGAAGATTTCCCCAATCATCAAGTTGATTTATTCATTTGATTTTATTTTGACAATAATAACACTCATCAGTTACCATAATGCACCTGGCTTGCTTCAGCGATCCCGAGGGGATGAGGAATCGTTGTGCAGCGATTATTTGTCGCGGTGTAGCCAGGGCTGCCTGGAAGGGGGTTGGGGGAACCGGACGGCGCGCGAGCCGTGCCACCTGCCTAATAGCTCACGTTCCCAGGAGAGATGGCCGCCGTCGCCGTTTCCGTGGTGACAAGGTCCCTGCCGCCGGCACTGTGTGGCGGGGGCCAGCCTTTCCACACCGATCTTCCCCAAGATCAGGCCTAGAGGCAGGGTGACCGCAGGTCAGGCAGCGGGATTCCTGTGTAGACAACGGGGTTTGGCTTTGCCGTGTCAGTTCTGCGTCGGCTTGCTTTACGGTGTGGGTTAGAGCCAAGGGGCGTAAGGATGCACGGCCTTCTGGTTCAGCAGAAGGGCGTGGATGTTTTCCGGTTTGGTTCCTCCCTGGCCTATTTTGCAGCCCCGCAGCCTGGCGCAGAGCGCGCGTAGCAACCTCACTGCGGACACGGCTGAGACCCGCGCGCCGTCTCCTCCTGCCCCCTCACGTGCACAAAGTCTATGGCTAATAATAGGCTGCAGTTCAGCACGGTCCCAAATGCATGCAAACACAAAACACACACACACAGTCTATCTCTCTCTCCCACACACACACACACACACCCGCTCTCTGTCTGGTCTGATGCAAGACAGTGCAACCGTGTGTTCAGGCGCGGCTCGCGCTGGCGCATCGCTATGCGGCAACATGCGCGCATCACAAAGGGCTGAAAACAGCCCTGTGGTAATTCACAGCCACGTTTCCTCCCATATTCCGTACATTTCCTCTGCTCTCCTAAGTACGCGTTGATCTCCTAGATTTCAAAAGGAAGGCTTCCTCTTTACAAATTCTTTCTGGATGCACTGGATCCCGCTGCTCGCCGCACCAGATCTACGGAGCTATTTTTGAATCCGCGCTCGTAAGGCGCTAATCTGCTCACGTGATTCGCACTCCTAAGAAATGCGCGAAAAACTGCGCTTGTAGGTCATATTAATACTATGTAAAAAAAACAATAGCTTACGTGCAGCCGGTGCGATTGGCTTAAAATGCATAGCTTACGATTTTTCCATGCCAAATCTTGGTTCGTTTCTAAATTTACCTTTATATAAAAAGAAAATCCAAAATAATACTGGAACTAACCATGATGTCCATGAAGCCTCCTCGGATTTTGTTTCAAAGTAGGGCACAACGGCAGACCACAATGATGTTCTCATTAACTAGTAGTTTATTGGTAACATGAGATACTTTTTTTACCTGCAAAATTAAAATCCATAATTAATCGGCTGGGGAAATGAAAAACTTCGAGGCACCGCTATCAAACAGCTACTGGCTAAATTTTTCTTAGAACTAATTGTTTTTAACAGCATGCAAATAAAACTTTCCATAATCCTCCTCATTTGCCGTACACGTTGCGATTGGTATTACGTTCTCAGCAGTGGCATTTAATTCGAGAGATCCCTGGTAAAACTGAACTCTTTATGGAAAAAATGAAGGAAGTCAGGAATAGGGGGGGGGGGGGGGGTATTAAGTCATTAACCTGCATTCATCTTGATTTAAAAAGATGTTTGAAGACAGTGTCTAAAATTTCCCGGCTGGTGTGCATGTGAAAGAAGGTAGTCTGCTCATTGCATTATTACTCCACAGCTAGCGTAGCCCTTGGAGCGCCACCTGTGTCACGTGGTGCAGTGTCATTGTGTTTAGCCCCGTATTGCTGCGTCATTCTGAGGTTCGCACACGCCAGTCAGTTTTGTCGAGCGTGTGAAAACCGCCAAGTCCCGCCGAGAGCTACATGCAGACGAGGTTGTATAAAGGGAGCGGTTAGCGGCCGCTATTCCAGCGAGGCGGCTGGATGCTGTTAGGGGAGACGGGGCAGCAGAGGGCTGATTGATAGCCGGCTTCTCTAGCTTAATGCGAGTGCCAGAGATATAGTTAAAGGAGGAAGCAGTGCGGTCTCAAACATAAACATTCACTTAAAGCTCCGCAATATTGACATTTGTATCAAACTTTAGGACTAGTACGTTAAATCAGCTATCGACAAGGTCTGATATATTCTGGCATGGACGCTGACACGTTAAAGTGAGGATCTGCCATTACAGTGTGCTGTAAATAAGGATTCCTGGGTGCAGTTATCTGTAACTATGGACTTGATTAGTTATTTGGTCGTTTGATTTACGGCGCCAGCGACACACCACCGTCCACGTTATTCCTCTGTACTCCTGCGGCCGACGACCGCGCCAAGCGAAACCTGTTACAGATTTTAAAGGCATGGTACAAGGTACCCATCTGTGACCCCCCCCCCCCAAGAAAAAGGAGGAGAAGGAGAGAGATTTGCAGCAGATTGTCTGTGCACTGTGTGGTTGTGATATGCTTGTATGACTGGGGTCCCAGCTGTGAGTACAGCGTGCCGTTTTGAGCTGAGACGCTGCCTTTATCGTCACTGTGGCATTCTGATTGATTACAAGGTCTGATTATCCCTTGCTCCATACGGCGAAGCCTCGCGACTCGGCACGGGGATTACAGGCCTGGAGAGAGAGGGAAAAGCGGTGGGTAGGAGGGTAGGACTGGGAAAGGAAGTGGAGAGGAACAATAGAACAAAGTGGTGTGCCTGAACTATCAGTTCTGCCTGGACTATAAATTGCTCTAAATTAGCCCCTGTAGACATACCATTAAAATGTCCTGTTTGGGGGATTCTGTCTTGATCCTAACCACATGGCTGTCAAAAAAAAGCAAGGAAAATGTCTTTTTTCTTCTTGAATGACGCACAATCAGAACAGAGTGGGGAGATGGATAAGGAGAGGCGTTTGCTACTGTCTGGGATAAAGGAGGAGGTGATGAGTTTGGGGGGGGGGGATAAAGGCCGGTCCAAACGGGCCCACTGGGGGCTGCAAGCTTAGAGTGGGTAAATGTGTTCCCTGAGCCCAGCTGACATCGATCCGGCCACCGTCGAAGTCCGCAGGGTGGAGATGGCATGGAAATAAAAATGACCTTTTGGTTATTGAATTAGGCAAATCGGATTAGGCAGCGGCCTGCAGGGCCCGTCGCCTCGCCAAGCGGCTTGCTGTCTTACCCCACGAGGGAGAGAGCAGAGTCTCGTTGGGCCTGCAGGTCCACATGGTACAGCAGTCTGTGTTCCATGTATGACAAGGACATGGCCGTGCTGGGAGACAGGGCACGGGACGGGGGTCTGGTGAGCTGTCTAGACTGGAGCGTGTGAAAGAGCATGTCAAGGATCGACCGTGATTCCAGCACATACACACACACACGCAGGTACTGCTATTAACAGTATTTGCTTAACTGAAAATCTCTGAAGGAGCCAGGTTTCTTTCAGTCTTTCACTATCCTTGAATATTTTATCCAATTCAGGGTGAATAACATTGCTCTGAGTTGCAGCGGCCATCATCCTTGGACCAGTGCTGATGGCTTCGCTGTTTTGTTCCTTTAAAGCAGCGGTGGGCAATCTTACCCAGAAAGGGCTGTTGTATATGCATGTTTTTGCTGCAGCTCCCTAATTAGGTCAGTAATTAGAGGACTGATTGGCTGAGGAGTCCTCACACCTGGGTTTGAACAGCTGACCTGAAGGTTACCCCAAAAACCTGCTGACACACCGGGCCTTTGCGGATAAGATTACCCATCCCGGCTTTAAAGCATGACGCTACATTGTGAGCCACCTTAAAACGCCTGTACGTTAAACACTGAAATGTGCATCTGCTTGTGACTCTGTCATCTTTATTGGGTCTCTGTGTTGAGCACATTATACTCAAGGCACTCTCACTCACATCCCCCCCCCCA
Organism: Mormyrus hasselquistii; assembly: GCA_026779605.1. Taxonomy (NCBI): domain Eukaryota; kingdom Metazoa; phylum Chordata; class Actinopteri; order Osteoglossiformes; family Mormyridae; genus Mormyrus; species Mormyrus hasselquistii. Next base: position 13,499,910 of record JAODKE010000007.1, on the reverse strand, counting down.
ACCCCTCCAGCTGGGGTTGGTAAATCTGTGTATGCCTCACTATGGGCAGACGGCTGTATGTAGCACAGGCACAGACACACAGAGGTGACCCACAAACATACACGAAAACAAACAAGAACAGAGGTGAATCCTATAAGCACAAACACGACAAGGTAGTGATTCACACTTACTGGGCAGCATATCACACATGTACAACAAATGGGTGAATCACACACACTTCTCTGTCGCTGTGCATCACAGGTGCAACTGTTTGTCATTGTCTGTATCAATAGTCTAGCCAATGGATGAATCCTTTTTCAGCATTGTTACGCCTGAGCCAGCCAATCAGTGAGTCATTCAAGCACAGGCCAACCAATGTCCTTTCAGAGAGCAGGCACGCTCAAGCCAACTGATGAGTGGGTCCTTTTTAAGCATAGAGCAGCTGAGAGCATCCAGTGGCGGTGTTTGTTTTGAGCACAGGGCAACTCGGGTTAGTCGTTGGATGAATCTTATTTCAGTGCAGGTCAGCCAATGAGTGAGTCTTTTTCAGATCGGGCCCGCCCCCTAGATCAAACTGCTCTTTCCTTACCCTGGCACCCTTCACAAACATACTTTCTTTCCTGTGATAAAAGGAAGCTATAACGAGCAGGGAACGCGCAAGTACGTTCGCAAGACGCGACGCCTTCGAATGACACCAGGGTGTGATCCAGTAAAGTGCCTGTGATTCCCTCGCATTTCTGCTCATTTAGGTGTTGATTAACTTGGCAGCAAATTAATTAGCGAGGTTTCAAAAAGGCTGGACGGGGAAGAAATGAGGCCTGTGGTTCGTGGTGCGAGCGCTTGCGTGAGCTCGTTTGCATTTCTGAGTGGAGACAAAGAAAATGCTTATGTTCAGAAAGGAGCACAGATATAATTTTAGTATGAGGGATGGCCTCAGAAGATCTCAGAAAAGGGGAGCCAGTTCACGCCCCCCCCTCGGGGAGTAATGACAGGTACACACGAAATACAATCACATGGATCAGCTGTGCACTGGGAAATTTGAGGTATCCATTTGGATGGCTGGTTCCTGGTCCTTTTGATTTGCCTAATGTCAGTATGGATTTGGAGGAAAGGTGTATAACAGTTCCCCTTGATAGACAGCCTGACTGTGTTTGGTATAGAACACCACGAGGGTGGGACCACAGACAGCATGCACCAGCAGTAACGAAACCCAGCCGACCCACGCTGGGCTTGTGTTCTCATTAGGAGTTAAATGGGGTCAGCAGGGGGTTTTGAGGGGAGGGTCTGGGAGTTTGTGTGAGGCATGATCCCAGGAGGGTACTGTGTGCCCAGAAGCTTCAGGGAGACTGTTCAAGTTGCCTGTTTTTTTTGTTGAGTCAAACCTTTCCTTTGAGTTTCAGTTTTTGCACTGTTGGGGGTTTGAGTTTTTAAAGGGACCTCGTCCTCCTTTTGTGTCATTCTGAATGTCAGTGATCTGGGGATGTGGTGAGGAGATCCCAGATCTGAGGTGAGGGTCAGAAGGTCACTACTATATCTGAGAGATGGCTTTGACCTTGCTCCTTTAAAATGCGGATTAATTTGGACCGCACCTGAAGTGAAAACAGCTCAGAAACGTAACTGAGCTGAAGGACAGCCACGCCTGTCCACTTCAACTTGGGCGTTTATAGCAGATGATCCCACCGCCGCCTAGTCTCACCTCTCCCATTGGGTATGCTGTTGCCTTTGTTCTGACTTATCCCTCTGACGCTCGTGCGGCGGATTCAAATCTTAATTAACTCGTTAGCCTGCGACGGGGTGTGGGGAGGCTACAGGAAAAATAGCTGAGTCGTCAGCCGCCTCACTGCATCAGGGCGGCAGTGGGACTTTCCGCCATCATTTTCCGCTACCACAGCCAGCTCGTCTCGAACAAATATGCGCTGAACAAACAAGAACAAAGGGCTGGTTTATTATGGTGCCGAAATGTAACACTTCCTGTTGCTGGGAAATGGGGGGAAAAAGCTAGACTGATAAAAACTGTATGGAGCACAGACGGGGGGCATTACGGTGAGAATTTGACACCCTTTGGATATGTTATTTTCCTTATTTAAGATAAGATCTCATTTTCTTCTTGTAAGTGGATTTTACGATATAGCAGAAATCTGGTGTTGCAACAGCATGCAATAAGGCAGATGCGTAGTACAGTTCGGTTAGAGTCTGTAAGGCTTGTGATTGGTGGTGCGACGCTTCTCAGGTCACGTGCTACTCGAAAAGCTGGAATAATCAGCTGTCTAGAGGCAGTTCTAGTTCCAGATGTGGCAGCTTGAGGGGTGGAGCCCGCCTACTTTGATGGGATGGGGGAGTCTGACAGGAGATCTCAGACAAAGCATTGCGCTGGGAAATACGGCCGACATGAACAGGGATCAAAACCCCCTGAAAAATGTTAACTTGCAAAAACAACTCAGAGATGCTCCGCACTAGCACTCTAGCTGACCCTATTTAACCCAGACTGGATGCTTAGTCCAGTTGGGTCAACTGGGATTTATTACCCAAGGCAATATTGGGCAAGGTAATGGCCGTCATCACCTGAATCAGGCCTTGTGTTGCTCCGGCACCTACCACAGACTCACGCGCGGTTAAGGAGATGGGGGCGTGATTAGAAATCTACAGCTCCACATCACGGAGGGGTAACTGATGATGTACCACTGGGTAGACCGCTTAGCTTGTGAAATACCCAGCTGCATGACTACATTAGCTGCTTGAGGTCACGTCGTTTCAGTCCAGTGAAATCTTTGTATGTGAGGGGGACCCAGACAGGGAGACGTGTTTAGGTAGCAAAATGCAATTGAGAAGCCAGAGTCAGCCAGTCCCTGGAGCAGTTGGGGGTTAATAGTGAAATCACACTGCAAACCTCGGGATTTGAACCCTCGACCTTCCGATCACAGTCACAGCGTCCTAAACCAATGAGCGGCACACTGCCCCACATCTTCCACAGCTGTGGTACTGGGAAGCAGAGTGAGCCTGGTTTCCGAGTGATCAGCCTTGCAGTTCACTAACTGTGTCCCATCTTTCCATTTATATGCTTTCCAGATGCTAACAAGCGCACCCTTTAAAAACATCGCTCCTTACAGTAGCTCATTTGCACAGCAGGCAGTGGTTATACCTGGCAGTGATTGACAGCACATGATAATCCCACCCACAGTGGGTCTTGAAGCCTCATTTTCGCTATCACAAGGCTGCCAGTCCACATCCCTGCATAGTTTCCGCCTGTTTTACCCTTGAGCAGGTTTCTTAATTTGAATCGCGGCGGTACAGGACTGAGAGGTAGGGGTGTGTGGATCCGCACCGTGTGAGTCGCGCTTCATGAAAGTGCCGACGTAGCGGGTAATCGGCGTGAACTCCTTCATGCCGCGTGGCCTTCTTGAACCTGGCTCTCGACTCAGGCAGGCCCTTCACACAGCGTCCCCCAAAGATGCCCAGGCAAGCTGCAGAGAGGCAGTGGGGGTAACAGGACTCTCCCAGCTCTTCAAGCCCGCCGCCCATCACCCGCCATGTTTTTGAAATGCTCATTTTAATTTTACGAAGGGAGAGGGCAGATGCGCAGACATTTATTTTTCTTTCTGGTCAGACATCCTCCACCCTGACTTGCCGCTTTGATAACACTGCATAGCTGGCAGCCATGTGCATGCAGAGTGATCTACCCGCATCTCAGACGCGCATCTAAGGTCAGCCTCGCTTCTCTGGAAAACAAAATAGCCACAGACCTCTGGGTCCCCGGACTCATGTTCCCTTCGCTTTGGGCACAGGAAGCATGATATATTACCTTGTGTACTCGCTCGTGCTCCTCCTCTTCCTCAGAAGGGAGGGTCTGACCCCGTCATGCCTGGGGGCCAAATGAATATACTCTTTGACCCAGGAGGGGGAGACATGGGCGGGGGAGGCAGAGCCTGCAGCAGCCAATCAGCATGGGCTTGACATCCATAAGCCTTCCTAGCAGTGGTCATAATCTGTACTGGGGCAAATACTGAAAATGATCAAATTTGATTTATCTTATGCTATATATAATATATATTTTTCAACTTAATATGAGTATATATACCAGAATAGCCGTGTTGCTGGTGTAACAAGCCGGGAGTCCCAGTCATCAAATTGCCATGAGGGCTTGTCGATGAGCTCTAGTGGTCGAAGGGGAGGGGGGGTCTCTTTTTTAAACCCACCTGTGACTGGCAGCATCCTGCTGGGTGACCTCCTCATTTTCCCCCTTACAAGGGCATAGGAGACCACCTCCAAGCATAATGGAGGGAGTCATCCTTTCTCCACCCACGGGGTTTTCGTGTTTTTGTGATTTTTTTTTTAGCTTGTTTATCTTCGTCGAGGTTACACAGAGAGAAGTCTTTCTCCACTGAAGAGAGACAGAGATCTTGATCTCTTCTGACTGCAGCGACACAGATCGACGTGGCTTTTTTCGGCATAAGATGAGTGCCGATAGGAGCGCCGGGGTCCGGAGTGACGCACAGCAAAGCTGTCTGGGCTCTCAGTGGGGGTCGGGGCCCAGCTGCTCGGCCCCCACCATGGTGTCTGTGCCTCGCCGACCCGGCAGAGCAGTCGCACCATCACGAAGGCCATCGCTTTGCCCGTGGCGGCAGTGGCAGCCCGGCAACAGCAGGATTGTGAGCTCAAGAGCGGCACTCGCAGGCAGAGCGTGGGTGGCGTGAAATCACTACAGTGACGGGGAGCGTCATGGAAGGCCGGCGCGGCCAGACGGCCGAGGCGTGAGCAGTGGCGCTTGGCGTGAGCCTGAGGGCGGAGCTTCCCTGTGTGACACTGATCCAGGATGTGGGGGAAGCTCGGCAATAGCATGCCTCACTGACAACACGCTAGCATGCTAGCTGACTGCGGGCCGCCACAACCCTTCACGGATAAGGTATTTCATCAAAAGTTGAGCATTGCGCTAATGCCGTAAAGGTCGTGTGTTCAAATCCCAGGAAGCACACATTAATTGTAACATCCTCCCTCTATTGGAAGTTGTGTTGGATAAAAGCGTCAGATACATGAGTAAAATGTAATGTAAACGTAAAATGAAAAGAGACAGAGAGCCAGACAGCACAGGAGTAGCTTGGACACGGCAACTGAATCATGTCATTTTTTGTGCCAAACTACTTATTCTGTGGGAAACTCAATAGAATAAACGGAGCCGCGCTATGAGATTTCAGTACGAGATTCTACGGAGGTAACCCACCCCCACAGCCCCTGCTCTCCGGCCCGTCTAATCCTTACCCATGTAAATATGTCTTGTTAACCTCTGTGCTTCGTCCTCCCATCCTGAGAGTGAATGAGGGTTGTGTTACTATGAATTATTCATTCGGGATTGGTGGAGTGGGCTTCTGATAGCATGGGGGGGGCTAGGGGGGAGTTGGCCAGGCACGGTACATGAAACATGGGTGTGTCACTTTGGTTTGTGTGTGTGTGCGTGGGGGGGGGGGTTGGCTACATGGTCCCCTCCCATTATTGCCAGGATGACCTTTCCTGTCCCCCCACACTCCTTCCAAACTTTTATGTCCCACTCAAGCGGCGCGTCGTCCGAATCACGGCCATCACAGCCCCGCCAGGCCCCGTTCCGGACGTCAGCGAGGGCGCTAAACAAATCAATCACCTGCCAGGATGCGAAGGCTCACTTCCTCATGCCACCGTTCCTCTCCATCGGGCGTGAGACACGGAATGGCTGGGGGGGGGGGGTGGCTGGGGGTGCGGACGGGAAATCGGCAGGGACCCGCAGCGGGTGGCTGTGAGGTCGAGGCTGGTGGCCGTGTGCCAGTCCCACAACGACGGACTCCCCCCTCTCTTCCTCACTCTAGTGGCTGCTGGCGTCGAACTGTTTTGTTTGCTAACACTTATCTGTATTAATTACCTGCACAGAAAAAGGAAAAAAAACAGTCAGAATGCTGATTGCAGAAAATGAAAATCTATCCGACTGAGCTTGAGCTCGATGCGTTTCCCGCTCGGGGATTTTTAGAACTTAATGGCTACCCAGTTAGTCACAGATCAATAAAGCAGCACTGTATTACATTGCTTATTTATCTGTCTCTTCGTCTTCTCTTTTTAAACCGTTAACCCGCTTTCCCTGAAGGCCCCAATCAGCCTTAACAGCCTTGAAATTGGAAGCACTCGCCTCTGAAACGAAAACGTGGACGGAGTGTGCGGACCACCGAGTCAGTTAGAGCTCTAAGCCAATGGGAAGGCCTCTTGCGCTCATGTGTCCTCACTCTCTAGCGCCCTCTGGTGTTTGCCCATTAGAATGCCTCTGTTGCGTCTCCTATCCCCTCCCCTGGGGGAAGACAGGAATTTGCACCCGCAGGTGGTGATGTCCTGACTGTCTGCAAGGTCTGTCTCTTTCCTTTCGCGTCACACAGATGGGAGCGGTTGGGGGGGGGAGGGGGGGCTGTCTCTCTCTGGCTTGCAACACGGATTCCCCTGGCTCGCAGATTTCAGGCTCAGCTTTGGCGGAAATATGGCCGGCGTCAGTCGGTCTGAGATTGATATGCACCATCACCACCCGGTGGCGTCACTGGGGAGGGTGCATTGCCCCTGGTGAAGGGGGGGGGGGGGCAGTCGAGGGAGCCGGGCAGCTCTCCTCCCGCCTGTTGTGTCTTAGGCAGGCTTAGCTCTGCTTGTGGATACACTGTCCAGAGATAAACCTGCACATTACCTCCCTTCTCAAGTGTAACAAATCTTTCCTAATAATTCCGTAACAGATGTATTATTCATCGCGTCTGTTATGATGGAGTAAGACACAAACTGCTTCCGGCTCTGGATTTACTTGGAAACTGGGTTTTGGCGCTGGCATTGGTGCTGGGGGGGTTGCGGGGGGGCTCGATGTTGCGGTCTGGTCGTTGACACATCCCCCCGGTTGGCCCTTCAGGCTACAGCCTGGCGACTCCGACGCCTGCGTTTATTACAAATGAGATTTGAGAGCCAAACAAAGGAGCCAGATGTGTTTCTGAGCCTGGGGGGTGCTGCGCCGCCTCTGTGCAGCAGGGGGCGCTGAAACCTGGGGCAGAACCTGCCTAGTACTTCATATACATATACCGTTTGTGTTGAGGAACAAAGCACTGGCTAACAGAACAGAGAGGTATGTGGGCCAGGGGGAGGTCTTTGAGACGCAAAACGATTGTGCTGCCTCTACCAAAAAGCTCTAAGAAAATAAATGAGGGGAACATTTGCATTATTTAATAAGAGCCCATGATGAGAGGGAGAGAGACCTCGCTTTTGGAGGCCTGCACACACATAAAAATCACAGGGTTTGGTGATCTCAGCAGTCTCTCCCGCGTCCCCTTCACCAGGCCGGTCTATGTCACCCAATCTGCCTGAGGATGTCGCTTCTCTGCCTGTCAGGTGGTACAAAAAAACAAAAGTGTCCAGGAAAAACAAGTATGCTGTGTGAAACCAGCCGTACTATTCCCAGAGTTCGCTAATTTATATTTGTGGAGCTGCATGGGAATGGAAAGGCATGAGCAGACAGCGAATCATTCAGTGACATGACCTCTGACCCGAGGATGTCCTGTGTCACCGGGGGGCACCACAGCCCAACTCACACCCCGTAAATATGCAATTAAACCCCCCCACGACATTCCGAGCTGCCAGTACAAGTGACGTCGCAGCTGTTGGGGGGGGCAATGAGGGGGAAAAACAATCAGGGAAACACTGATGTGTGGTGAGCCCCCGAGTGGGCTGCCGGGCGGGGGGGGACGAGTGAGTACATGTGAAGCCCACCTGCATTGGACACATTCTGAAATGCCCTCAACGCTCTGGCCTGGTTTTTCAGACACCAGGAGTCAGCAATTCCCGTCTTCAGCAGAAATCCCTCCAGCCAGTGGTCCCTCACACTCGCTCATACACAAACATGCACACACACACACACACACACGCACACACAATTGTAACTGCCAATCAAAGAGGCCTCAGGCGCTGCCACTGACTCGTGTGCATAAATTAGCATACATTTGCATAAAATCCACTCATTTAGCAGCCTGGCTCGGCGCTGGCACCGAGTGACATTTTCCCTCACTCTCCCTCACCGGTACTCTCGCCGAGCACTGATAAGAGCCTGAAAATTGGGGGTTAACCCTTTACGTCAGGAGAGGGAGTAGGGGGGATCACGCTGGCCGGTGCTTAGTGCGGACCAGAGGGCCCTTAAGCCACACAGAGGTATGTGATTATGTTGGGATGGGAACGTCGATCTTAATCGCACGGTAACTTCTGAGCTGTATCAGTCGCGGCCCTGTCTCACTGTGGTGTATGGAGGATTGGATTCGGTAAAATTTAGACTGCCGTTTAGGCCACCATTTAGAGCCTGAGAGTGAAAAACTTCTAGGGCTAGAAAATCATTTGTGGCTCCAGGAGTCAACTTTAGCAGGGGGTCCCAAGGCTTCTCCCATCGGGAGGGTTGCTACTGCATGTGAGGGGATCCCGGTAACACAGTGCATGCCACATAGCACCTAGCGTCCATTTATTTGTTTTCTGTCCTGCCTGTCCAGCCCAAGGGTCACGCTACAACGCGTTGCATCGATTGTGACGCCAGATGCCGGCCGCTTGCCGGGATGCTGTGATGCCGGGACACCGTAATTTCATTATCAGCAGCTGCCTTAAATGGCATCTCAAATTAAGCCTGTGAAGCACTTTTAGCCTCATTAACGGATTACGCCCAGTGGTTTTAAAAATAGAGGGGAAAAACGGGAATATGCAGTGCATGACGTTGGTATCCGAGCGACCGGAGGAGGCCAAGCGTTTATGTGGAGGCTCGGTAGTGAAACATCACTTTCAATAAAGAGCGTGTCGGCGCCGCCTCGGAGGAATGGATTCACATCTCCCTCTCTCTCTCCCTCTCTCTCTCTCCCTCCCTCTTGCCAGCATATGTTGAAGCGTCAATCACATTGGCCAAGAGCGGTCAACAATTAGCATGAAATTGCAGCAATAGAGAGTGGCTCTGCACTAGCAGCTAATGTGACTTTTTTTTTTAGCATGACCCATCAGTCTGACACAGCGTG
>JAODKE010000007.1:13456486-13467363 GCA_026779605.1 Mormyrus hasselquistii | reverse complement strand
GACCGTGCACCAGTCCGGTTGGTCAGATAGGGGGGGCCCTAAAGGGGGGGGGGGGGGGGGGGGGAGGTCATAAACCATCCTTCCCCGCCTAAAGCCCTGTCTTTTTTTTTGCAGCTGAAACCATGTTAAGCCTAAATAAAATAGTCAGCATTGACTTCCATACCGTCCCGGGCCTTGGATTTGGAACTTGGCCTGAGTAGCTGCTGAAGGAGGATGATGTGAAGACACGGTCGATATCACCCAAGGTATAAATACACACTGCAGACATGTTCCTGCGAGAAGAGGAAAATTTCAGAAAAAGTAATCTGTCTGCATTTTAAGCTCCTGCAATTTCCTGCAATGTTTTGTATTTAGCTGTGATATTGGACATGTTTGTGTAAATACATAGTTATCTGCAGACTTGTGTCCACCCTTTGGAACATGCTCGGAATGACACCTTCGTGATCCATGCAGGTGTCACCTGTTTGATCTTCACTAGCTGTCCCCTCTCAATTTGCTATTTGTAGCTTATGCACCAGACAGCTCATAACCAGATGATAACATGGCATGACCACAAAACCATGCTTGAACTCCGCCCCCCTCCCCCCCACCTAACACCAAAAGTGTGACACGCTACTTCCAATGAATTGTAAACCTCTGATGCTAATCAAGCCAATTGTAAAATTTCAGTTCACTTCCTTTGAAGGTTGGCACACTCACTGCCATTTCGTTTCAGTTTACAACATCTTTTTTTCCGTTTGCAAGATTTTATCACATTCTAAAGTAACGCCACATGTACTTTGTTTTGGCATTTCTCCTTCATGTTGACCAAGAGATGAACTAATCCACACCCTTCCGACATTGCTTCAAAACAGATGCTTCCTGTTAGACACACATCACTGACACTGTTCCTGCAGTGTGCTGACTGTTGCCTCAGGCCACATGACATGCAACGCAAGGAGACGCACAGGTTGTGTCCTGACCCACGGGCAGCACAGTTGGGTTGGCGAAGCCATACCAGCCATTGCTGAAGAGTGTGTACACCCGGCTCTCATTCCATCTTTCTGCATGCAGGATGGTCACGTCCACCAGTTTGCTGAAGTACAGCTTTCTGTCAGGGATGCCGCATAACAGCCGGGCCCTCAGATGTGATGTCCAGCACTTCTGCAGGCAATTTTTTGGACCTCCGAGATCCATCTAGCACAGGCCACAGGTAAACAAAGTCAGGATCTCTTTAGGTCAGTGTTTCCCAGTGTTTCCAGCCGTCGGCGACCCCCAGACAGTTGGGAGGAAGCAAAAATGTGGACCAGCTGGGGGTCCCTGAAGACCGGATTGGGAAAATTCAATTACACCACTGATATGTGGGGACATTACCTATTACATCACAATATCCTCACTTAGTCAACTCTCCTGAATATGCATCATTAACACAGTGTCTGTAAGACTCATTAGAACAATTCATCAGTCCGACCATCTTCCAACCATTTATCCTGGACCGGGTCATTAAAACTAGGTAATCATTAGTTCTAGCCGGCACAATATTTAAGGAGTGAAGATACGTGCTGACCTTGCTTAGCAGAAAAAAACGTTTATCGGTGAGAGTCACCTTGGGGCGCAGGAAGGGACAATAACTGTCTTTGTGTAAAGCGGGACAGTTCTAACACTAAACCTGGATAATAACCCGAGTCAAACCAAACCCGAATGGGCTCACAGCGCACATACACAGCCCAGTTCATCATAAATAAACAGCCCTTAGACACCCCAAATGTTATCTACAAGGTTACCATCTGCCTGGAAAAAACAGTGCGTTTTTTGTGTATCACAGCGCTCATTAAAAAGGTTTTAGTAATAAACACGCCTGGTCATGACTTATTTGCAGGTCATGAGCCTTTGCTCCAAGAAAAAAAAAAAGATCCAAAAGAAACATCTATTTCTTAGAATCAGTTTAACAAATACTGCAATATTAGTATTGGTATGGAATGGTATGGTATAAGGGTATGGTATGGTATAAGGGTATAGTATGGTATGGTATGGTATAAGCCAGCATAAGACATATAAGGCTCTGACATATGCTCACACTCACATCAAACGCCCAAGATAACTTATCTCCCCATCTGGCTCTGTGCTCCTATTCAACATTTTTGGCAAGACGTCATAGATAAAATCAATTAGTAATAAAATAATACACGAACCCATGTAGACAAGTACTCTTGTTTCTTATTCCCATTTTCTTACCTTCAGTGATGAAGAAATCAGAATCCAAAATGCCATCTTTAGTTCATATAAGGCAGTGGGTGGCGGAGGGGGGGGTAGCACTTACTTTGCAAATCTGTGTGACAAGAGGGATCCAGAGCTCAGCCTCCTGCGAGGGGTCCGGATTCCTTTCCCACATGAAGGCGTACACTTTGTCCTGCAGCTTATCCTCTCTGGGTCCGCTCCACGCCAGTGCTACGTACTTTAGGTCTAACGAGGCCCAAAGCAGAAGGGCTAGTTTTAATAACCTATAACCGAATGATGGATCCTCAAACAGCGACTACACGTGTACATTTACCATGAAGTACCATCCATCCTGCAACAATTTATCTTGAACAATGTCACAACGGAGCCCATCGCAGGCAACATGGGGCACAAGGCTGGGGCACGAAGCAGGTGCTTATCAAACTCTACACCCACCGCAAACGGCCTCCCACACAGATACACCATGAAGTTCCCTAGTAAAACCAAACATCTCAATCATGTGACATACAATAAAAAATACTTCTGGTTTCATACATGACAAAAGCTGTCTTTAATAGGAAACCGACCTAAATTTACCCAAAGGTTCAGAAGAAACAATAGCTTGACTGTGACCTTTAAACTAACTTCTATTACTGATGTACTACCGACTACAGCTAGTCATCTGAATCATTGTACATAGAGACCCCCCCCCCCCCTTTTCCACCTTGGGTGTTCTCTTGATTTGACCAGATGCTGCCCATTGGACCATAATTCCAACGACGAATTCCAATCTTGCCACCCGACTTCTCATAACTGGCAGTGGTGTACAGTTCTTTCTCTAAACATGCAGAGAAAACACAACATCAACATGAGTCTCCAAACATCACTGTGATTCCCACAAAAGTTTGCTTGTTTGCGATTAAAACCGAAAGAGAACAGATAATAATTACTGTTATAATACAGGATCCCTTCAACATATCTGTCAACTACATAAAATAAAAACCACTAGCCAGGTAACCAGCATGTGCAATTATTATTTTTCTTTTAAAATAATTAAAATCTGATCATTGACTTTGCCTTTGATTCTCATTATTACTCAGACAAACCATCAAAATATTTGCTTTATGCTATAAGTTTTAGTTTGATATCAATGTTGTTAATGTTGGATTTTATCTTCAGGGTGTCTTATTTTTGTGCTGGTTCTTCTTGGTCATTATCAATGAAGGCAACCTGATATCTGGGTGTTGGCAGATTGATTCTTAGTGCTCCCAGCTTACCCTTAAAAGCAACACTGACCGCACAGAACATGAGTCCACGGTCTGGACATGCGAAAAACGCGCTTTTTAGAAGCCAATTTACCGATAACCAAAGACGGCGCTTGTTCCTCCACACCAAATGGGGCAATTCCTTTGGCAGAAAAGGGTTCACTGCTGTTTGTCAGCTCCATAGACTGTTGGGGGAAACGTAAATATTCAGACAAACCAAAACCAACAGTAGGAGGATAAATCAGTAAGAGAGAATGCCTGGCTTACCATGGTGCTGCACAGCGGCTGTCCGTCGGTTCCACATACAAAGAGGGACTGTGCGGTTGGATGTCTTTGCATTAAGGTAACATTGTATGCCAAGGGGATCTGCAATTAGACACAACGGAATCAGTGTGGCTAAACATGACCAAGAAAATGCTATAGTTCCATGTCTTTTTTTCCAGATGCATTTTTTTTTTCCTGGAGGTAAGCAAATAAATCAGTCTAAATGATAAAAAGCATTTAAAATTTTGTGCAGAAGCTGGTGGGAAACTCCAGGAGTCCAAAGGCAAGTGTTACAGATTTCTAATCTATCCTACCTCAAAGTGCATGTGCTTCTGGAAATCGATGAGGCTGAGTTTGCCGTTGCCGCCAACATAGACGGTGGTGTCAGAAGGTCCTGGAAGAAGCTCTACCCGGCTGTGATAACCCCCCAGACTGTAACGTCTGACGAATGAGGTGTCACCTGTGAAAAGCACAAGGGAACTGGCCCTCAAACGGAACCTACCCAGCAGCCTGAATCTTTACAAGCATAAAAAAAGACAACAACTGCGAAGCAGTTTATGCAGTTGAAGTTGTGCAAATGAATCATATTGTTAGACTTTTGACTGGCCATGACCTCTGAATGCTTCAGCCCTTCAGGTGCAGAGGGAGAGAGCGAATGAGAGCAGCTCCATCACTCTTCTAAAATGCTTTGCGCATTTAACACCGAGATGCTCATTCACAGCCAGTCACACATTATTCCAGTAATCTTTTTTTCCCGAGTTGCTTCAGTTGGTGAAAAGCAGTTAACAAAAAAATTATAATCAAGCTTGTGGAAGCAGGACAGTGTAAACAAGGTACCAGAGTGAGTTACATATTTGTCAAAACTGTAAGGACTGTAAGGATTTCAGGGTTTTCGTGCATCTGGTGTGACACGCTTTCAGACTCTTGCATACATGTAAATATGTATGCAGACTTTTCGACATATCAGCATATTAATTTTATTAATTTAATAACCCAAAGTGTCTTCTTTTCGGTCTCTCTCACACTTAGAGCCAAATAAACAGATCAACTTCACCCTGATGTTACATTCTTGATATGATCCGTTGGACCGATGCTATTTCCCCAATTGACCACCACTTAGGAAAATGTTTAGGCATACACGTTTCTGTTTTTTCTGTTTTATTTTGTCTATGTTTACGCACACACGTAATTTGTATTTTTATTCCCGTTCCATATTTACTTTTGTGCCTTTATTATACATTTATAGCCAAATGTTTTATATATGTTTAACATATCTGATCAAGGAAATAACAGGGGTTGCCAACGCTCACGCAAGAAATCCTACGGAAAATCTATATTCGATTATAAAACTAAAATAAGCTGCATCAAAAAGCGTATGGGTTGTTTGCAAACCCTTCAAACTATTTACAAGGTATTAAAATCGTTACATACAAGTGAAAGCGTGTGCATACGAGTATAGACTTTTCTCGAATTGAAAATCTTACTCCAGCGAGCTAATCAACGTTGGCAGACATACATTTTACCGGAGGGACGCTTTTTTTCGGCGTAATACCCGTCACTGTCATTTATCTACATATATGTCCATATAATACACGCATCTACTTCCTATTAATGATAAATATATCGTCTCTATTATGACCCAACGGGGTGAACGTTTTGTCATTAAAACTGGCTTTAATTTTTATAATTAAACCATATAAAGACGTTTCGTATGATAGTATGCCAGACAAGCTTATGTATTTACTTACCTTCTGCGTTCAGCGTAATCCTCGGTTTGTACGTTAAGTCCGATCCTTTTGTGACACATGCCAAAAACCAGCACATATAAAACAAAATAAAGGAGGTTTTTTTCTTCATTTCAATTTATGTCTTTAGCCAGCTGTACACTTTAAATTTTGAGTGGTTAATAAACCTGCCGTGACTGCATGTCCTCTCTCTGTTATTCAAGCATAATTGTGGTGTCCAACGGAAACGCCTCCACGTTATACATCATCGCGGACTCGCCCAATCAAAGTGAAATCGGCTGCCAGTTAGATAGATAGATAGATAGATACTTTATTATCTATCAATCGGATATCCAGTTGCTACCTACAAAAAATGAAGAAAAAAAAACAATTATAATGCCAGTTATATAAGACAGTTATAATAGACAAACGACAGAGGTTGGAATGGGAGGATGAGGTCAGAGAGCACTATTAAAAAGTCAAGCATGGGCGTCTCTGCCAATAAATCTGAAGGGGACGTGTCCGCCTCACATTTTATAATTATTCGATAGGACCCCCACCGAAATATTAGTTTTATGCCAGTGTGTCGTCATCCAGCCCCCGCCACATTCAAAATGCTTCGGACGCCCCTGCTGTCAAGTCAGCGTCATCGCGGAAGTTTGCTCCCTAGGCGTCTGCCTATGTCGCGGATAAAACTTACAGGCGTTAGAGGAAATGTTAGGCCTATGTATTATTTTGACAATAATAATATAAGTAGATTAGACTTTTACTATTTATGCAGGAGACTCCTAAGAGTACTAGGAGAAACTAGGGATATCTGCATTTGAATAGGGAAATCGGAAATTCTAGTTAATGGTCGGAAATTTCACCTGGAACGCCCCATGAAATCGGAATTCCGACTTGAAAAATTGGAGGAAACTAGATTAATCGCCGGACGGTGCGTGTACTTTTCACCCGAAACCCTAACCCTAACCCGCCAACTGCAGCAGTGCTAAAGCCACCTGCTCCGGCGAGATTAGCGCTGGTGAGTCCCAGTGTCAGGCCCAACGCAAAATGGGAAGAGAGGCACGCTTTATTGCTAGCAGCTTAGCTTATGCTTTGAACGCGTGAAGGGAAAATGGCACCAAAAAGAAGTGGAGGATAGCTTGACCTTCTTTTATACATTAACAAGAAAAAAACAGGTGGGAAATTAACTTGGATTTGCAGAATTCAGTGTCCATTCAACATTTTATTGAGCCACATTTCCCGATGGTGGGTCAGCGGACTTCCATTCCTTAATAAGCTTTCTTGCTACAGCCATATAACATAAGTGGGACCTGCTTTTCACACGCAGGATCATAGTTTTCTTTAGCAAAGCCAAAAATTAGTAGTTTGTAATCAAACTGAAATTCATACAACTTCAAAAAAGCTTTGAAAAAAAGGCAAAACTACAAAACCTGTAGTAGTTAACTTTTAGTGAATTTACACCAGTCATGCATTGAAAATACAGGTGGGTTCAATTTACAGTGAATATAAAAATATCAGTTCAAATGTCAGGTTTTCCTGTTGTAAAAAAACGAGACCGCAGTTAATCATTTCCAACCACATTAGAACTAGAATTCGAATTAGTAGTTTCCAGCCTTTATTGTGACCTATAACCTGAACATTACAATTGAAAAACATACAACTTGTTAGTGGAGAAAATATAAGATTTTCTTTTTAACTTGAATTTTTTTTTCTCTGGATGAATGTCTAGTTGAGCTCTCTCAGCTTGCTCCCCCAGGGTGAAAAGCCTAGAGTCGCCCCTGTATATCTTGCCATCCCACTTATCATTCCCAGCCACCTAGGCAGAAAATGCCTTCCCTCCAGCTCCCTCAGCCAGGCATGTAGTAAAAATATTTAAGCTGAGCTGCATTTAGGACTATATACTTGAAGGATAGCTTTGAATGGGCACCATCCCTG
Source organism: Mormyrus hasselquistii (assembly GCA_026779605.1). Taxonomy (NCBI): domain Eukaryota; kingdom Metazoa; phylum Chordata; class Actinopteri; order Osteoglossiformes; family Mormyridae; genus Mormyrus; species Mormyrus hasselquistii. Next base: position 13,459,973 of record JAODKE010000007.1, on the reverse strand, counting down.
ACATGGGTATATTTTTGATTTTAGCATTAGCAGGGACTAAATCAGCCCCAAACTTCCCACCCCCTAAACACGCATGATACCCCCACAATATTGTTAGAGACATGTCCCTGCCATCCATACCCAAATCTACACCCTTGCAGTCATGCCAGTCTTGCCGGATAGTTGTCTTTGTGATTTATTTTAGATCCTCCACACTATGCAACCCTGCTTGTCACTCTGAAAAAGACTCATAGTTACAGCCAATAAAGCCAGAGAGCCAAAGAACATAGGATAGTGTTTCCCAACCCGGTACACGGAGACCCCAGACAGTCCACGTTTTTGCTCCCTCCCAGCTCCCTGCTAGACAGTCTACATTACCGGGAACTGGGAGGCAGTGAAAACGTGGACCGTCTGGGGTCCCCGTGTACCGGGGCGGGAAACACTGACATAGGGCACAAGGCGAGCATAAAACCCAAATGTTACACCAGTCCATTTCACAATGCACACATGAACACACAAAAGTAGACGAGCATGCAATTAACACGAAGTTAGCTTCATCTCTAGGGGGCAGCCTGTGTGCCTGTAATCAGATGGTTACTGGTTCAAACCCAGCAAAAGCATGTCTTCAGGTCTTTGAGCAAGGCGCTTAACCCCCAGCTCACTGGGCGCCCCAACAAGTGGCTGCCCTTCACAGACTGCCTAACCCACGAAGAGCAAGTTGGGGAAGGCCTAAAGACAATTTCCCTGCAGGGATCAATAAAATATCTGTTTATATCATTATTATCCCTTTGGACTGCAAGAGGAAACCATGCAGGGATCAATAAAATATCTGTTTATATCATTATTATCCCTTTGGACTGCAAAGGGTGAAACCAAGGTGACCCAAGGAGAAAATGCAAGCCTCTGTACAGCAACAGTCCTATGTATGCCAGTCAAAAGTGTAGCCTCATGTGATAAAGACACAGTTAGTGTTCCTTTACAGTACAAATATGAAGGCTAAATATATAGCCACAGCCTAATAACTGGGGTCAACTACATGGTAAATCTTAAGGGACATGGTGATCAAAATACAGTTTTTAATCTGGACTTCACATTTAAAAACGTGGTGTTTTTTTAACACAGAAGAGCTTCCCCATGGACACATTGGTCATTGTGTTGACAGGTTGACAATTTCTGCTAATCTCTGTTTAGTTCTTGAACACCTATATATTTATATATGACAAAATATTACGCGATGCTTTATCACACTGAGATATTTTTATTTCAACATTATTAATGTTCTGCGTCATGCCGTATGCTATTGTGAAATAAGAAATAGATAATAAAAAAAATTACATTTAAAGAGTGATTGTCTGTCATATTTCCTTAATGACATTTGCCACAATTAGCTATAAACATTCAAAATTCAATCTGCATATATTTTCGCAGTATTTCAAGTTTCTATTCCGTGTGGATTGTCATGTAATTGCACGAGTTGGTATACATATGTATACGTTAAAAATATTTCAGATGCATTTAGGACTAAATATCTCTTCCATCAGCCTTTCTAACCATTAACCCACGGCTCAAAGACTAGCTGAAAACTAAAAGAAAATTCGCGTTTATGTGCACTTTCCCTGGATGAACAACAGGTGCCGCTTTTGTGCTGGGCTAATATTCTATGGTGAGTTTTATCTTACTGTTGAACAAAAGATCGATCCGCCAGCCAGATTTAATGACGAATTGTACATATAATAGCTAACATATAACTAACAAAACGACTTGCTGTCCTTGTATTGTATTTTACTCATGTACTGTATTATTTATCTTTATTATGTAAAGCATTTTAAATGGTATGAAATGTCCTGTACAAATGAACTTGCTTTGTTTTACAAATAATCTTTGTTTTAGTTTCACATGAAATTGCATACGAATACAATACAGTGAAGCTGCGAAAGTCAAAGTGGCGAGGGACAACTGTACTTTTGTTGTGAATTAAAATTGGGGCTCTGTTAAAGATTTTCAGTAGTGACCAGTAGAATTACTTTCTGGTTGTATGCAACACGAAAGTAGAAATCAAACCATTCAGTTAGCGTCTCACTCCGGAATTTGATGGAGGGGATTTATCCGTCTGAATTCAGGCCCCTTCGAAAGACGTGGTCTCGATGGTGTAGCCTTTGTAGGCTGTAGACCTTCTTTGAAGGTCGAACAGAAAGAGTGGTCAAATGGGACAGTCTGACCTGCAAATAGTTTCCTATTTCTCAGCTGGAAATTTTCTGCACCAGAATCTGCAACCCGAACCTGAATTTTTAATACCAAAAAAGTTTACTTACGTTTACTTTAATTCAAGTTCAGGTAATGGAATTCACGTTTACCTTTAACTTAAGTTCAGGTAAACAGATTCAGGTTTTGGTAATCATATAATGAAATTCAAGTTCAGGTTAACATTCTGATTCAGCTAAATATATTCAAATTCAGGTGGAGTCTGATTTGATACCATATAATGATGAAACAAATAACAATCGAAAGACATACAGTAGGCCTTCTTCTAATTCAGCGTCACACCGACATTCCCTATCCTCCCACCCTGTGAAAATTATTAGCCTTAGCCTCACCAGAGTGGAAACACCTGCTCCAGTCATTATTTAACCCTGGTGAACCTCACACTCAGTGTGAGGTATTGTCGATCTTCCATAAGACTTACTGAGTGTTCTTTCCTGAGGAATGGAGATGGATGAAGATGAAATGCAGGCTGTCAGAGAGTGGCTTCAACCCAGATCATTAAGAACCTGCAGCATTTCCTGGAGTTTGTGACGTGGTTTATTAGGGGTTTTGGCCCAGTTGTTGCCTTGCTCGATGATCTAATTCATCTCTGAAGGACCACCCTCCAATGGAACCCTGGGGCAGAAGCAGCCCTGTAAACACCTCTTTTGCTCTGCACTGGTCCTCCGCCAGACTGGCCCGTCCTGGCCCTTTGCCGTCAAGGTGAATGCCTCCGAGGTAGGATTCAGGGCCGTTCTTTCACACCCCAGTGGAACAGAATTTTGGCATCGGTAATTGAGAGCTACTGGCTATCAATATAGCCTTGGAGGAGTGGCAGCACTGGTTGGAAAGAACGGCGCAACCCTTACAAGTCTTTATTGACCACTGGAACCTGGAGTACCTCAGGTCAGTCAAGCAAATGAACACCATTCAGGCACAATGGGTGCTTTTTACCTGTTTTGATTTGTTGGTGTGTCACTGTGTATCAGCGTCCTACAACATAAAGGCAGATGTTCTATCCCATCAGCTTAATCCTTCTGCGCTTCAGGAGGAACTCGTTCATCTAGGATAGATGAGCTGGACTCTGGAGGGGATCGTCCATGATGCCAACCTGCAGGACACACCTCCAGTGGACTGTCCTCCAGGAAAGGTGTTTGCTCCCACCCCCCCAACATCCCCAAAGGAAGGTGGCCCCCCCCCCCATTTAAGCAGGGGTCAGGGAGCACAGGGTCATAGTGCTACAAGCATGGGGCCACCTGCATCCAGC
>JAODKE010000007.1:13445095-13456386 GCA_026779605.1 Mormyrus hasselquistii | reverse complement strand
CAGGACACCCCCCCAGGGGACTGTCCTCCAGGAAAGGTGTTTGCCCCCCCCCCCCCCCCCCCATCTTCTGAACCGTTGAAATACACTGGGTGTACCTCTCTCAGGTCTGGCCATCTGGGTGTGTCCAATCCTGCTCACCAAACATTATTGCTGGCCTAGCTGGAGATTCATAATGTCATGTCTCATGTGAGCCCAAAACAAGGCTACTAACCATTTGGGACCTGGGGGATCCATCTCGAACCTCAAAAGGTGAGGGTCTCAGATTATGCTTTATATCTCATCCAAACGACTGAGATCTGTGTACGGCACAGTGTTACCATGACTACACTGGGATCCAAACAAACCACAAGGATGGGCTCCCCTGTTGGCCACACCAACACCTCCTCCAGCAGCCACCCAGTTGGTCTCCCATCCAAGTAGCAGGCAGGGCCCAAACCTGCTCCGTTTCAGATGTATTGCCTAATTTGAGCTGCAAGTGGCTGTTGACTGTATTGTTATTGTTGTTGTTGTTGGCAGCATATAAATGTTAAGCATCATGGACCAAATATTCAGGTTCAGCTGCTCTAATTGGACTGACTGCTTTGCTGAGGATAAGCTGGGCTGGCTGGGCTGAAAGGTCTCGAGAGAAGACGGGCTACACAGAAATGCAAATGCCGGTTTTGTCATTTCAGTTCGTTGAGTTTCTTTGAAATTTTTGTGCCATTTGGGACTTTTCCGAAACGAAAGCTGAAGGCATTCGCTTGTCGGAGCCCTTACTCTTCCTCGTGCTTCCTCCCATCCATGTGGCCGCCTCCGCCCCCAATTACACGACTGCCATTTTAATTATGGGATATCCCTTTGATGTTGTGGTCGCACCATAAGAGAAGGATGTGTTGCAAAAAAACAAACAAAAAACACAATGTGACCTGACCTGGTGTTGTCATGCAGAAGTCACACTTCTGTGTTAGCAAACTATTGCTTTGTGCTCCAGTTTGAGAAGGGGTGGATTCATGTGAGAGCAAAATGTGCTCACAGTTGCAGTAATTAGTCATTCAGATGTCATCAGATACGGGCCAGTGTGTCCGCAGGCGGAGACATCATGTATATTTACAGACTGATCTTGGTATCTCTCCATGTTGCCTCACCGCATGGTGCTAAATTACAGAATGTATTTTAGAACTGGGGCTGTGTGAATTTACCATATTGTCCATAACTTTGGTTTGTTAGTTCACTCTAGTAAGACTGTGGAGAGGGAAGTGAAGACCGTAATTTATTTTCTCTGCAAATCTAGCATGTAGGAGCCCCGTGTGACTAAAACGCAGAAGACCTGCAGAGAATGACCATACAAATTGCTAGTGTAAAGCTCATAAACATCATGAACATCATGAACATCATGAACATCATAAACATAAACACTTATGAGTAATTAGACTCCTAGTCAAACTAGTATCATCCATTGAAAACAGATACGATCAGATCTTCCAAACAAAGCAGCAGAAAACGGTTCCCCGTGTTGTCGTGGGGTTTAACCCGAGTGCCCCGGGTTCTCCCTGCAGTTCCAGCATATGTTTGCTGGCCTATGGTTTTGTCAGTATCATCAGTCTTCTTCTCCTGAAGGTGCCACAGCACTTTCACTTGTGGGATTGGGGTCTACAGCTATGTAGCTGAAAATTAATTTCCTTAACCACTGTATCACCTGCTGCCTCTAGGAAGAGGAAAGACTAGGGAAATTATGACATTACCCATATAATGGAAGGGTATACTGGCAGGGCTGGAGTGTTAAGTGCCCCTGGGAACAGCACACGTGACGTCACATCAGCTTGACGCCTCTGGGCACATGCCAAAATGCCATATTGTTGATCTGGGTCAGCACACTGGTTTATTCTTGAAAAGCTTTTTGTTTGTTTTCAGGCATAGCAGACGCTGTATTGATGTGTGTTTATGGCACGGATGCAGTGTGGGGCAGAGTGGAATACGGGGGTTAACGGGAGCTGACAGTCTCTAAGTAATCCGGACCGTGTGGGCGGATGCCTATGCGATTTCATACACAACTGAGAACCGAGGACAGACGGCGCAAACAACGCCACGTCTGCACGTCGGCGATGAGTCACTCAGGGGGTCGGCAGGGCTAAGGTACCGTGAGCGGCAGTTCCCTAACAGCCAGCCTTCCTAAATTTACTTTGGTACCAATTTTCTCAGTAACACTAGTATAGAAATTACCGTTATACTAACTGCGTAAGGAGAGTCTTTTCAAGTATTAGGCTATATGCTCCGTTGACCAACCTGACCAGGGCTCCAGGGAATCTCACGTTTCCAAAACTAAAATTTGCAGAAAGTGCACACTTCCCAGCACATGCACTGCATATCCTTTTCTTATTCTCCATCTTTTTAAATGAAAGGGTGATAATCAATGCCCAGTAATAATAAATCGGGCTGACAGACAGTCCACGGGGTTAGTATCTGAGGGTCGGTTTGCCGGTTTGATGACCACCCACCTTTTGTGGCAGCGACTCCGCCGCCGCCTTCGCTCATTGGCTGAGCGCGAGTCGGGGCACCACGCTTCATCTCGCTAAACGGTAATCTGAACGAGCTATCAGAAATGACCAGAAAGGACGATTTCAAGTTTCAGTCTGGCTCATAAAATAATTCAACACAGCATACCCCCGTAGTGAAGAGCTTCTGAATATAAATTAAAATGGTGCACTTAGAAGGTAAGCCAGTTTGCAGTTAATTAACGCGCCACTGTAATGTCATTCGTTTTTTTATTTAAGGTTCAATCAAGTTACATTTTGTGATGTGTAGCAATTTATTAACAGAAAATAAATTAAAATGAACCTTATATTATTGTATATTTTACAGTCATTGAACGTTTTCTTTATCCTGAAATAGTTGTAAATTGTTGTTTTAAATAACGATGTCCTGGATATTCTGAGATCTATATATGTGAACGGAATTTATTATTTATTGATGTCAAGAAATCGTGGTTGGTTTAACCCTCGCTTAAATGTGTAAGCCATGCGGGTCTGACTTTCACGATCGCCGGAGTGGTGAGGTGATTAGAACTGTCGCACCTCTGGGATTCGGGTTCCAGTCTCTGCCAGGGTTCCACGTGTGTGGCGTTTGCATGTGGGTTCCCCGTGTTGTTGTGGGGTTTAACCTGGGTGCTCCGGTTTCCCCCTGCAGTTCAAACATATGTTGAGGTTAGCTGGCGTTGTCAAATTGCCCATATGTGTGAATTTGCCCTGCGATGGGTTGGCACTCCAACCTGAGTTGTTCCCTACCTTGCGCCCGTAAACTTCGCCATAGGCTCCAGACACTGTACAGGACAAGCGGTTTCAGAGAATGGATAGATGTCAAATAACCAGTTTGTAGCACTTCAATTCAGTTACTCATCCATAAAGTTAATGCTGACGAAAAATCTATAAACTTGTGTGGAAACCGGATTTTCACGCATTTCACACCACGATAAAACTTCCGGTTAACAGAAAGTTTCCAACTTTACAAAATTTGCACCACAAGGAAACTACTTATCTGTAGTAAGTTAGGAATTTTATCGCTTTGCAATCAGAAGACATTATTGCTTGCGAAAGGTAGCCTACTTCTGCGTCACATCGGGTCATTTTTAAATGAATAAGAAAAAAATCGACGATATGGAGTACTATTAAATAAGATTTCAAGTGTAATAGAGATACCGTTTAAAAAAACAAGAAGTGGGTCATTATGTGTAAAAGGGAACTTTTACGTATAATTGTGTACATGTCACAAGTACAATATTTATTATTAATGTTGTGGGCAGTGGTGGCCTGATGGTTAGGGAAACACACTTGTAGTCAAAAGATTGCCGGATCGAATCCCCCACCGGCCAGTCACCACTGAGATACCCTAAGCAAAGTACCATCCCCAAGCACTGCTCCCCGGGCGCTGAATTAGCTGCCCCCTGCTAAGTCACGTATGGGTTAAATGCAGAGGACACATTTTGTTGTTGCGCACTGTGTGGTGTGTTGACACTGATCACCTAATTCTAAAATTTATCCTGACGGGGAATGTTTGACAGTATCAGAAATAAATATTATTTAATTGTGAACAATACAGCATGTAAGGCCTGTACAGTGGGTGGCACGGTACTTCAGTGAGTCACGTCTACGATTGGGGCCACCCAATGTGGCCATCGTTCTGTAGATAGATAGATTTGCCATTTGCACAGGTATATTGAAATCATTTTTATAAATTGAGAGACAGGGGAGAAGAGACAAAAAAAATGTGTGTGGCGAGGTGTTGTACCTGTTACTTTTTAGCTTGTAGTGACATTTTTAGCTCTCGAATATTTCCTGGCGTGATTACTTTAAGGAAAGTTTTAGCGATTCTTCTTGAGCTCTTTGGCCGGTTAGCTCAGTTGGTTAGAGCGTGGTGCTAATAACGCCAAGGTCGCGGGTTCGAACCCCGTACGGGCCAGTCATGTTTTTCACTATTAACAGGTCGTTCTTTGGAAACCTACCCGCACTTATGCCTAGTGGACTCTCTGCCATTCATTCATTATGTGCAATTTGCCACACTTGAACGTCGTTGTGCCCTGAAGTGTGTGCTACATAAAGTACATATAAATTTTTAATTTCACATCATGTTTGAAGAACCACTACTGATCTGTAATACCTTGCAATGGACTGGCATCCCATCCATGTCATCCCAACCACTGTCTCATGACCCATCTACCCATATACTCCAGGCGGATGAATTTCTTATTCATCATTAGAGTAATTTTTGCTCTTTGTATGATGACAAGGTTTGCAAATAAGTAGGCCTTGCCTCTCACAATATAAGTCATACATTCAGGAAGCAGGAAATGGATAGGAGCCAGATCAGCCATACTGGTCTGTTTTAGATCAAACCCCAAATGGGAGTCATTAGTTCTGATTAGGTGTTGTGGACATTTCCTGTGTAATTTAATAACACGTTTGAATGACGAGCGCAGATGAACACTAAGATAATTGCTGTGTCAGTTGGCTGGATGAGGATCAATATGAGACACTGAGTTTATCGTGCCATACACGATCAGTCCTGAGTCATGCTTATCCGTTCACACTGGGCAGTCTTTCTGGCACCAGCGAGCCTGCTGGGAAAAAAGGTGAATTATGGGAGTTGTGAGGTCAGATGACGCAGGTGATGTGATGTCAGTCGCTCTCCCGGCCTTCAGTGCCCCTGCAGATCGTGCTGGGGGTCTCCCTCGCCGTCTTCTGCTTCTGCCTTCTCCTCTGCTGTCTCCTGTACTGGCGTCGACGGAAGTCCCGCACGTCTGGGGATAAGGAGGCCCCCCCGTCCCCGTCACATGACCTCTGCAGCCCCGTGGTGGCTACTGTACCTGTGCGGCAGCAGTACGAGGAGCTGGATGGGGATGTGTGCGGGAGTCCGCGCTCGACGACCGACGGCTTGGCGCCCCCTGGCTGCCAGACCTGGCCGGTGCATGAGTGGCAGAAGCCTGCCTCACCTGAGTTGGACCTGCACCTGGGAAAGACTGGCTTCCCCCTGCGTCGACTCAGCTTCCCCGTGGTCTCTGGCTCTGCCGCCCGGTTGCAGCGCCGTGGCTGTGCCTCTTTGCCCTCCACCGTGCCCAAGCTGGGCCTGGTTTCCAGGACGCGCCGTGCGGTGGAGCGGCGCTACACGGTGATGGGCGACGGCCTGGCGTGCAGTGAGCACAGTCGGTTGACAGCCGCCGCGGCCTCCCCCCTGTCCTCATACCTGGCCCTCGAGCACACTGCCTCCCCTGCACCTACCCCCACCCACCGTATTCCTCGACCTGCCCCTCTCCTGCAATTCTCCCTCCTCTTCTCGCCAGCACGCGGTACCCTCACCGTCACAGTGCTCAGTGTTTCAGGAGGGGGCCGGCGCCTGGGCGGGGCCATCCTACGCGCCAGCCTGCCGCCACTCTGCCCTGCCCCTGTGCAGGCCCTGGCACGCCGGCGCAGCCTCGTACCCGAGCTGTGTGGTCAGCGCGTGCTGCTGCCGGTGGGCTCGCAGGAGGAGCTGCGCGGCTGCTCGCTGCAGCTGGCCGTCGTCACCCGTGACTTCTCAGGCCTCCGAGAGTCGGCCGTGGGCAAGCTGGAGCTGGCGTGTGGGGAGGTGGACTGGGAACCCGACCGCGCCATCACCTGCAGCAGGGAGCTGCGGCCGGCCAAGAGCAAGTTGAAGAAGGTACGGGTACAATGAAATTCGGTAGCAGCTTCCATAATATGACCAATAAAATCAATAAATCTGCAACATTTTTACAAAACTAAACAATTGTCCCAAGACTTTCTGTGTGCACAGTATGTGCAAGGGTATTGCACTGTTGATGTTAAGTGCAGTAGTAGTGCAAAAAAAGAAATGATTGGTCAGTCCAGTAGCATCCGGGGTTGGGGGATTAAAGGGGAAGGTTGTGCATCTTGTGTCTTGTAACTATTCTCTGTCTGTAACAGGTACATATTTGTTGTCTCCAACAGTAGCAAGCTATGCCAACAAAAATATCTATGGACCTTGGTCATGTGCCAATAAAGATTCCGATTCTGATGAGGTAGCGGACCATCATTAGCGGGTGGGCCTAGCGATGGCAGGTGGAATTCAGCATGGCAACAGCTCTGGGGTAGAATCTCTTCCTGAGTCCCAACACTCCTTATTCCTGTCTGTAGAGCACAGAATTAGGTGAATAGCTTTGTTTTTCCACATGACATCCATACGTGGTGTGAAGGCAAACAGAGGAGGTCACAAATCAGAGGTGGGCAGAATGCCCAAGGTTTGCCCTCTAAGAAACCAGCAAGCTCCACTTAGAAGACATTATGGTGCTGCTGTGCGCTGAGGCCAAGGATCTTGGATTTCTGCCCTTCTGGCAGCAGCTCAAAAGTCAGGCACCCACTCAGCAACCCCCCACACATATGTAAAATCAGTGCTGCTTGTCATCTCATGCAGTCGTGATGTGAATTCGCTGCAGATTTTCAGAAGGCTGCTTGGTGAGAAACATAACCAGGTAACAGCACAATACAGTTTCAAGATTAATGAGCGAAAACAGTGCTTCCATTCCAATGTACTTATAGCTTTTGTAGGCACCAGTGCTGTAGATTCTACTGTACAATGTCAGCAATAGATATGCATGGTTGATAAAAGATGATAAAAACCTACTTCTGCAAAGGGAGGTGTACTGTCCTTGTTATGCTAGTGTACTTCTGGCCCTAGTTTAGTTGTCCCTGTCTTGTTACTATGGCAGTTAGTGGTGTGTTTACTTTGTGATTCGCACACTGAAAGGTTTTCTACTTAGTCTGTGTCCCGTTTGATTTCGTCATCTATTGTTGGGATATTTTAGCTTTTTTCGATTACCGGCGCTGTAGATTGTGTGGCGCGTGATCTCTGCAGGGTCCACCACGTGCCGGCAAGTTCCCCAGCTCGATCTTTTTGTTTGGGTTACAGCGGTAACCGAATGCTGCTTAATGACAGACAGCCGCCCACTGTGAGCCACGTGGACATGGCGGGGCGCCTCACTGAAACAGCGGGTGCTGGCAATTTCACACTTTAATACTGTCCTTAATTATGTCAGCTCATGACACTGGATGGAATTGGATCTCCTGAAATATATATATGCAGGTGGGGGGGGGGGTCATTTATAAATAAATATATTCAGGAATAAGCTGATTTTACTTGTCATGGCTTGAATGTGATATATGAGTTCAGGGGTTAGCATTTAGCAGTTAGCAATTCATTATAGCGGAGGAGCATTAAACCTTGAGAAACAGATCTAAGGAGCGTGGGAGGTGCATAAGAGCAAACCTATGGGCAAATGTAGGGTGACAACGTCCAGGTGCAGAGAGCTTACATGCTGAAGGAAGACACTTTCATGCACCACTTGGCAAGTGGATGGGCTAACTGCATGTGGGCCCAGCTGCTAACCCATTTCCTCAGTTCATGACGCCCTGGTTCCATTGGGGACCTGGTGGCCATCTTGGCTGAACCATATTCCACAGCAATCTACAGACTGATGGAGAGAAGGCTACATTTAAATGGGAATTACCGTTTTGATGTGTTAAACTATGCTGTAGCAAATGTTTCCAGGGACATTTTTTTCACAGCACTTAGTAATCAAGGGAAAATCTGAACAGTTTTTATATGTAATTAATTTTTCTAAAGTGCCCTTCATAACATGGTTGGCCCAACCTGCCTCATACACAAATATAAAAACACAACTAGAACAATGTGCAAGCAGAGAAAGCTTGAAGATTGCAGGGGAAAGGAATAAAGCTGCCATATTATGATATGGTGGCCTAGTAGTAAGAGAAATAATGTCCTTTACAGCAGTTTTTCCCATCCCAGTCCACGGGGACCCCCAGACAGTCTGTTTTTGCTCCTTCCCAGTTCCTTGCCAGACAGTTTACATTTTTGCTCCCTGCCAGTCTACCTTATTGCCCCCTGCCAGACGGTTTATGTTTTTGCTCCCTTTCAGCTCCCAGTGGACTGTCTTGGGTTCTTTGAGGACGGGGTTGGAAAACACTCCTTTATAGTACACCCAGTGTGAATCGGAACACGATTATGTCTTGCTGAGTTTACAGTTTGTTGAGACAGAGTTTATGGTTTGTAATTTTAACGGTTATGCTATAGACTCTACTTGATTCTTGACTCTGGACATTTATGATTGCATTACCGACAAGCATTCAGCTGACATTTAACCTCTGAACTTCCCCAGTGAAGCATTCATTGGCCTCAGCATATTATTGACATTCAGTTGGATGCCTCCATCTCTGGCTTCTCCCCTAGCAACACGTTCTTTTCTGATATCTCACAGAGCCAGAGCTCCCATGATTCGCTGAGCCGGGGACCTCGGGATCTGGGCCAGCTGTTCATCCTGCTGCAGTACCAGACCCCAGCACACCGCGTAAAGGTGATGGTGCGAAAGGCCGAGAGCATGGCCAGATTGAGCCGCATGCCCGGCGCGCCAGGTGAGCCTCCTATGTCCCTCTTGTGACTCCCTCACACCTCCAGCTGAGCAAGAACTTCAGCCCAGGGCCTCCCTGCTCTTGTTCTTTATTTCAGGTCCAACCATTTGTCCATCTTACAGTTGCTTGTCCATTACTGCTTTGCAGTGCACTTTCATGTCATTTTGGTCTAAAAATTGATTATAGTAAATGTTAAAAATGACAGTAGTCCTCCGATAAAAATTCGTTGCACATCCTAAATATATTTGTCTATTTAATGGCAGCAGAACTACAAGTATAACATAAAAGATTGTGAAGTAATAGTTTTATGCATGTGAATAGTATAAACAGGCTCTCTGACTTCTATGACTTTATGTATTGAATAGAGACTATAGATGTTTAAATGGCAGTGCTTTTTCAGCTCATTCCGAAACTTCTCTGTGACCCAGTTCCATGGGACGGTATACATTTTAGTAAGAAACATTTAAGGATTTTTTTTCCCCAGACAAAGCCATTACCCATGACAGGTTATGAGAAAACATCCTATAATATATAATATATTTCAGAGTACAGCAATCCCCCATGTCTGATCATATAGATACCTTTGCAAAACTGTTATCCATCATACGTGATCAGTGATCCAGAAAATTCCAGCATCTTGGTTTTGTCTCATAATGCAGCTGGTTCCACAGCTGTGGTGCAAAAGCTTCTGGCCATAGTTTCCCCAATAGCCAATGATTCACGGTACCTGTGGCTCTGCTGGTTGTTTCGTGCAAGCATTAGCGTGTTTGTCCTCGTGAAATCTTCTGTGACGCGTGTGCCGTGTACGTGAAGGAGCTCTGCAGCACTCAGTGGTGGCTTATCTCCACAGATCATTATGTGGTGATAAATCTACGCCACAAGGGGACTGTAACTGAAACCAAGGAGACCAAAGGAGCCAGTGGGTACAATGCGGTATGGAACGCCCCTTTCCTGTTTGACCTGCCTCAAGGTGACATCTCTCAGCTGGCGCTCGTCCTGGAGTTCATCGTCATGCAGGTAGGGGATGTCCTCTGAGAACAGGGAGGCGGGGCCAAGATTTGCTTTACGTAAGGGTCAGGCTCAGTTTCGATTTTCCGTCGAAAGCAGTAATATTCGTCCTTTATGCTGCTCTCCTATTGGTGCAGTTAAGTGTGTAATTTGTATATTAAACCTCCCCTGCTCCCTGATTGGACAGGGCCGGATCTTCACCAAGAGCAGCGTGCTAGGCCACGTCCTGATTGGCAGCGAGGCCCCAGAGGAGGGCAAAGCGCACTGGGTGGAGATGTACAGCCGGGGACGAGTGGAGACGGCTCGTTGGCATGCCATACAGCCGGAGTCACGCCAGCCAGGGGAGGATCTCTGACTTTCTTTTACCCCCCCTTCCTCCCCACCATCTCTGGAGAAGGGAATGAAAGTGCACTGGGGCTTAAACCGGCTCACATCCATTCATGCATGTCTGCCCAGGGCGGTGCACTCGAATGAAGCACACTGTCCATAAGCTCTTTCACACAGATCCCCTCTGGTTGGGCAGGTTAGCTCCACAAGCTGATTTAGGGTGCAGTGGTAAGTGTTTGAGAGCACTGCATAATATGTGTAAAATCAGGTGGACATGTCAGTGCCTAATATGTACTTAGTTTGCAAGCACTGGCACGTTAGCCGGACACCAGGAGGACCTTCCAGCCCTACGAGTGCTTAGTCGTGGTAATAGCAGTGCAGCGTCTGTCCAGAAGTGAACTTTCAAAGTGCCCAAGTAACGTTGTTTTTGCCTAGTGGTGACAAAGAAATATCAAAGAAAATCTATTTATTGTGCTAGTGCACCTTGTATATTGAAAACAACCTTATATGTTTTACATAAATGAAAATTTACTAAATGTTTTGGTAACACTTTACTCGAAGCTCTCATCTATCAGGCATTATAGACACCTTTATAATGCATCATACATAATCTATAATGCATTATCTTGGATTAATAAAGCTTGACAGCATCTTCTACTGACACTCATAAGGCATTATAGTGTTGTTTACAAAACTTCAGAAGCTCCAACCTATAATGCATTATAATCACCTTCATTATCATTACAAAGCATCCTAAATTCATATCCCCAACCATTATACTGCATTATAGATGCTTTGTAATGCATTATGAAGGTATCTAAGAAGGTACTAATGTTTCAAACTGAGATTCTGCCAAAAAAAGGCACCAGGGCCCCCAAACAGTGAAGGACCACATTCATTGTGACTCATACGGGGACACAGTTCTCATCACAAGTCATTTCCCGCCCAAAATATAAGAACATAAGAAATATACAAACGAGAGGAGGCCATTCTGCCCATCAAGCTCGCTTGGGGAGAACTTAACTAATA
>JAODKE010000007.1:13393925-13406070 GCA_026779605.1 Mormyrus hasselquistii | reverse complement strand
CAGGGCCCCTCCCAAATTAACCCATAATAAACCTCCAGGGTTGACCTCTTACTGTTGCCACCCCCAGCCCCTGTGATTTCTATCCCCCCCCCCCTCCATTCAACGACTTTAGCTTTCACAAGACCACCCCCGACAAATATAATTTAAAACGGTTTTAGGCAAAAATGGGCAAGTACGTGTAGGACGGGCTCCAAAGCACGTGCGTGCTGTTGTGTCATTGTGTCATTATGCAATACCGCACACGGACGTGCTGCCTGTCATGGGGAACGCTAACTGCAGGGCATAGCAGGTAGCGTGCTGAAGGACTCCGGACCTACATCACAGCTCCAAGGAGAGGGGAAGCACTGACCTAAGTGCTTATCCCAAATTACTGCTGAGCAGGGGTAGGCATACTTATTGCCCCCTGGCTGGGTGGCTGTACATTGGGGTTTACTGCAGTGGACGAGAGGGTAGCCTCCCTTCGCCTTCGGGTGGGGGAACGGGTCCTGACTGTTGTTTGCACTTATGCGTCAAGCGGCAGTTCAGAATACCCACCCTTTCTGGATTCCTTGGAAGGGGTGCTAGAGAGCACTCCTCCTGGGGACTCACTTGTTCTGCTGGGGGACTTCAATGCTCACATGGGCAATGACAGTGAGACCTGGAGTGGCATGATTTGGAGGAACGGGCCCCCTAATCTGAACCAGAGTGGTGCTTTGTTGTTGGACTTCTGTGCTCATCACGGATTGTCTATAATGAACACCATGTTCAGGCATAAGGATCTCCATATGTGCACTTGGCACCAGGACACCCAAGGCCGCAGTTCAATGATCGACTTTGTAGTCGTGTCATCGGACTTGAGGCCGCATGTTTTGGACACTCGGGTGAAGAGAGGTGCTGAGCTATCAACTGATCACTACCTGGTCTTGGGTTGGCTCCGTTGGTGGGGGAGGCAGGCCCAAGCGTATAGTGAGGGTCTGTTGGGAACGTCTGGCGGAATCCCCTGTAAGGAGGAGTTTCAACTCCTACCTCCAGCAGAACTTCTCCCATGTCCCGAGGGAGGCTGGAGACATTGAGTCCGAATGGGCCATGTTCCGCACCTCCATTGTGGAGGCAGCTGACTGGAGCTGTGGCCATAAGGTGGCGGCAATCCCCGTACCTGTTAGTGGACACCAGTGGGATGACATCAAGCTAAAGAAGGAGTCCTATCGGGCCTTTTTAGCCTGTGGGACTCCAGAGGCAGCTGACAGGTACCGGTAGGCTAAGCGGGATGCGGCTTCGGCAGTCGCTGAGGCAAAAACTCCGGAAGGCTTTGAGGCGATTCTGGTCCACCATCCGGTGGCTCAAAGGGGGAAAGTGGTGCAACATCAACACTGTTTATGGTGGGGATGGGGTGCTGCTGACCTCAACTCTGACGGTGGAGGGAATACTACGAAGACCTCCTTAATCCTACCGACACACCTTCCAATGTGGAAGAGGAGTATGGGGACTTGGGTGTAGATTCTCCTATCTCTGGGGCGGAGGTCGCTGAGGTGGTTAAAAAGCTCCTCAGTGGCCGGGCCCCGGGGTTGGATGAGATCTGCCCAGAGTTCCTTAAGGCTCTGGATGCTGTGGGGCTGTCCTGGTTGACACGCATCTGCAGCATCGCGTGGACATCGGGGGCGGTGCCTCTGGATTGGCAAACCGGGGTGGTGGTCCCCCGCTTTAAGAAAGGGGACTGGAGGGTGTGCTCCAACTATAGGGGGATCACACTCCTCAGCCCCCCTGGTAAGGTATATTCGAGGGTTCTGGAGAGAAGGGTCCGCAGGATTGACGAACCTCGGATTCAGGAGGAGCAGGGTAGTTTTCGCCCTGGCCGTGGAACAGTGGACCAGCTCTATACTTTCCGCAGGGTTTTTGGAGGGTTCATGGGAGTTAGCCAACCAGTCTACATGTGTTTTGTGGACTTGGAGAAGGCATTTAACTATATCCCTTGGGGAGTCCTGTGGGGGGTGCTCCGGGAGTATGGGGTGCCGGGCTTCCTTTTAAGGGCTGTTTGGTCCTTGTATGACCGGTGCCAGAGCTTGGACCGCATGGGCGGCAATAAGTCAGACTTGTTTCCAGTGAGGGTTGGACTTGTCAGGGCTGCCCTTTGTTACCGATCCTGTTCATAGTTTTTATGGACAGATTTTCTAGGCTCAGCCAGGGTGTTGAGGGTGTCCAGTTTGGTGACCTCAGGACCTTAGGTCTCTGCTTTTTGCAGATTATGTGGTTCTGTTGGCCTCATCAGACCATGAATTTCAGCTCTCACTTGAACAGTTCGAGTGTGAAGCGGCTGGGATGACAATCAGCACCTCCAAATCCGAGACCATGGTCCTCAGCCGGAAAAGGGTAGAATGCTCTCTCTCGGTCGGGGATGGGGTCCTCCCCCAAGTATCCCGGGGTCTTGTTCACGAGTGAGGGGACGATGGAGTGGGAGATCAACAGGCAGATTGGTGCGGCGATCCAGATACGATGTGCGAGGATTTTGGTGCTGGCCCTGGACTGAACAGCTAGAGGGCGTCCGCACCAAACATTACGTTATTTTGATGTTGTAGGGACCTTTTATCAGGTCCACACAAAGATCTGTGAATACAATCAAAAAATTAAAAATTCCAAAAGTCACTTTTTTGTTTGGTTACTTATGGTTTGTCATGTTGGGATTAGAGTTTTCCTCAAAAAAATGAATGGAGAGTCCCCACAAAGATATAATTACAAGCCTATATTTTTGTGTGTATCCCTCGCACAGACGTGGATGAGTGCGAAGAGTCCAATGGCACCGTGTGTGAACAGGACTGCACAAACACGCCAGGCAGCTTCCTGTGTGGCTGTCATTACGGTTACAGCTTGGCCCCAGACCTTCGTACCTGTGTGGCCAGTAAAAGTTGTAAGTAACCTCACTCATCCCATCCCGCTATGCTAGTTCCCTCTCCTGGGATTGTAGCCTGGATTTTGTTGTCTTCCAAGTTCAGTGGTCCAGCTGTCTCTAAGCCATTGAGTAGATCTGTGCTTTCTGTCGCTAACAGTGAGCAGATATTTTCTAAGATAGATGAACCTGATAATTGTGCAGTTGGGATTGGTTTGTCTTCTTTAATGAAATATTTTAGATGGTACTTGATTACTTACAGTTGGAATTTCACAGTGATGTGTACCTGAATGTTCTGAGAAATGCTCTGAACCACGTTACAAGGCATGTGCCGTTTTACTGGTGATCTGGAGGGGTTTTTGGGGCCTGTAGGGGCCGGGGAGGGATGGGAGCCACACAGGACACAAAGGGAACCCAAACAAATATCAAAGGGGCCATTTTGGCAAGAAAAGGAGAAAGTGAAGTCAGGAGTGCGTATCAGTGAAACGTGAAATGGAAACAAGTCCTGGGAAGAGCATCAGGATTATGCTTGGGGTACTGTCGGGGGGTCAATGGAACTGGAAACACCGATTTTCATGGATAGTTTTTAGGACAGACACATGGATTGAATCAACACAAATAACCACATGATCACCTGACTTCCTCTCCTGATCTTAAACGATGTTTAAACGCTGTTCCCTGCTTCCCTGGCAGCTGGCTGAAGGGATACTTTTCTTGGCTGAGCTCTTGAATATTCAAAGGTTCAGCTCAATCTCATTATTATTAGAATCAATTCGATTTTAAAGACTAGCAACCATATAAATGTCCTGTCTCCAGAATGTTCTGTCTTCTATTTGGGTCATCAGACTTCCCAGTGACATACAGTATTCATTGTAGCTGGTTTTCTTCTTCTTTGACCTTTTCCCAGCATTGGAGGTGTTCTCCAATGTATTTGAGTCATCTCATACTAAACAAGTGAAAGTTCAGACTTGGTTTGATCAAGATCCACTTGTGTTGCTTTTCCCTGTGGTCCATGATATTCTTAATAATTCTTTGCAAGCACCAAAGTTCAAAGGCGTCAATCAGTACCTCTGAAAGTTTATTTCCAGTTCCTTTATGGCAGTTCTGCAGAGTGCCAAGCTGCAACATGTTCCTTTATTGCTGGATCCTTTATGGTTGATGACTGTTTATGTGAAGCCTGTATGCCTCCAATATCAACTCTGAAGTCAGTTGCATTTCTGGTGGTCATAAACTTTGTTTTCTTCACATTTATCTGTAGAATAATCTTCTTTCAATGTCCTTATACTGTAAGTGCCTACAGACTCTTATTTTCCACTCTGGTATCGTCATCTGGCTGTTGATGTGTCTTCCACCGACTTCTCTTGTTAGATTCTCTTTAAATACGCTATAGGCTTGGCAATGGTATACTACCTTACTGATAATTCCATTACTAATGAGGAACCAGTCAGATTCCCCATATTCTGTTTTGCCTGTGGCTTCTTGTGAAATATAGAGATTCATAAGGACAGTATGATGCTCTGGTACATCCATTTTTATGAGAACATTCCATATTTTGACATGGTCAGCATTATCCACGGCTTTATTCTGATCAGTAAAGCGCATGTTGACATCCTTCTGATATTCCTTGGTTTTCTCAGTCATCCTTTGTGCTATCAAAAACTTCAATTCCTTCTTTGTCTGCATCACTTGGGGCCAAATCCCGTATCACCGTTGAGCATTGAGGGCTTCATCGTTGGCACAGTCCTTCATTGCTGCTGCCCAATAGGTGATAGATTTCATCTAGCACCTCTGCTAAGACTTGTTTTGCTGTGGCTGACCCTGTTAATAGAAAATAATAATAAATTTCAGGCAGCATAGCTCTTAGCTTCCCAGATGAATGCAAGCCTCCAAGGCAATGTACCATGAGCAGGAGATCAGTCTTAGTGGTATATAAAATTTAGTTCCTTTTTCCGGAGTTTCTGAAATTAAAACTGGATGTGGTCTTTCAACCATAGCTGTGCCTTTAGATGTAATGTTCTTCTTCACATGTAGTGTGATTTTACTAAATGCCGTATGAAGGATTCTATGAAGAAGCATTTTTTTTTTCATTTACTGTGCATGCATTCAATACATACAATGGTCTGGCTGACACTATCAAAAATACCGCTGTCTCCCCCTCTATCTGTCGCTCATTCTCTATCTCTTTCTCCTGCTATCTGTCTTTCCCTGGCTGTCCTTTCTGTCTCTTCTGCCCTCTCCGTCTCTCTCTTTCTTTCCTTCCCTGTCTCTCTGTACCCAGTGAGCTCCTCGGGGAAATCAGACACCCTGATGAGTAGCGAGTCCTGTTCAGTCACTTGTCAGGACTTTATCAGCATGAGGAACAGCCTGCTGCAGATTAAACTGAGACTGGGCAGCACACCACCTAGTGGCCAGGTAAGGCATAGCATCACCTGGTGGAGCAGTCAGATCTGTGGCCCTGTAGCTGTAGTTAGTCAGGGTGTATTGATTTAAATGTAGATGAGACCCAGCTTGGTTGGCATGGTGTTTTAATGGGTAGTACCTGCATGGTGAGGGGTTTGGGTCCCATCTCTTCTCTGTGGAGCTGAACTATGCTTTCTGTTTCACATGGGTTTTCGTCTACAGTCCAAACACATTCTGTTAGGTCGATTGGCAACACTAAATGACCTACATCGTACGACTTAGTGTGTGCATGTGTACTCTGCAGTTAGGATTGCAATGGTATACCGGTTTCATAATATACCATGGTATGAAAATCGATGGCTATCATACCATGTACATTTGCTTATTATCTGAATTCAAATTAAAAATGCAACCGGAGAATTTAACCTGCACGCGTGCATCTCCTTCAGTCCTCGACTGACTGTCATAC
Organism: Mormyrus hasselquistii; assembly: GCA_026779605.1. Classification (NCBI taxonomy): domain Eukaryota; kingdom Metazoa; phylum Chordata; class Actinopteri; order Osteoglossiformes; family Mormyridae; genus Mormyrus; species Mormyrus hasselquistii. The sequence goes on along the minus strand of JAODKE010000007.1, from coordinate 13,400,341 downwards.
TCGGCGACTGGCTTTGCCATGCGGAATGTCTTCCGGCATGTCACTATCCGATCTGTGCCACCTGCCCAATATGTACCTCACAGGTCTGCGTCTGCATTTTCAAGCATGCGTGCACAGTGTGGCATTTTCTAGCACTGTAGAATCCATTCATCCTGCCATTTTATGGTAAACCATATTAACAGCAGTAACAATAACAGCAAACTATGGCGGTCACTTAATTGTTTGGTGAGAACTGGCGTTAGTGAATCTGCTGTCTAGAAAAAAAATCCTGGTCTTTGTCATTTAAAGTGTTCACTCTTTTTTCAATTTCAGAACTTACTACAGTTGTCTGTTTCCAGTTTTTTAATGAACACCATTACCTAAATATCCCATATCTGAAATATTAGTGTATATTTTCGTCAGTTGAAATTACTTTTATCCAGCCACATGGTATTTTGCTATACTTTGGTTCACTCTGAACTGAAGAATGAAGTTTGCAGCAATATTTATATCATCGCAAATCATAAAAAAAACCTTTCCTGGGCATTAGCATCAATTAAATACATTTACAAAAGTTTTTAAAAAGCTGTATTTTTATTAATTATTTTTCAAAAATCATTTACATTCAGTTTGATAGTATAACCAACCTGGATTAGTAGATTATTTATGCATTTAGCTTGATAGTGACATGTTGTATTGATCATTATCCAAAGATTTTTAAAGTTCCTGCTCCTTTTTTCCACCTTTTGTTGGAGCAGGAGAAATACGGCTTTACTATTCATTTTATTTATTTTCAGAAGGGACACTTTTTTGCACGTAGTTCCATTTAAAAAAAATTGTTTCAGCTATAATAAAGCCTTTGTTCAACAGAAATAACCATTGTTTTCATTCCTTTAAGGGTCATTGTAACTGATGAAAATTATTATTATTATGATTATTATTATTAATAATCATAATAATAATATACTACATACAGTCTCATACCATTGCAACCCTACCTGCAATAGACTGGCACCTGATTCAGGGTGAACCTCAGGCTTGTTGGCACATCCGACCAACCTGGGACCGTCTCACTGTTCTATCGCTCTGGACATTTAGAATATGCTAGATCATGGTCTCACGCCACGCCTGTTACCCTCTTTTAGAGTGGCTGAGTGTGCATGCTCATCACATGGTCCCCGACTCTTTTCATCTTGGCGGCCCGGCCTGTCTAAACTTGCTAGAGATGCTTTTTTTATTTTGCATAGATACCGTCCCCTGACTTGGCCAACCGCAGCGACAAGCCATCCCATGGATGGATGGGCAAAGGGCCGGATGCCCTCAACCTGCCTGGCCCTCCAGGTGCCCCCGGGCCCCAGGGCGTCCCAGGTATATGCCCCTGGTCCAAATGAAAATTCCCACAAACACATAACCCTTGCTACTCCAGTTCCTTATCCATCTGTGATCTGTGTTCTCACACTACATCCCAGGACCCCATGGAGAGAAGGGCGAACCGGGCTCTAGAGGCCCCCCTGGCCCCCAGGGGCCACGTGGTGATATGGGCCCTATGGGTCCCGAGCCTGACTTGTCACACATCAAACGTGGGCGCAGGGGTCCAGTGGTGAGATGCACTGATAAATATTTTTAACTAAGATGGGGTAGTTTGCCTTGTTTCTAACCCTGATTTGGCTCTGTGTTACCAGGGAGCTCCTGGAGCACCTGGGAAGGATGGACAGAAGGTAACTTTACCTTTACTTGTGAGCAGAATATGTAAAGGAACTTCCAGGTCAGCACAAGCCACAGGTCCTGCTGTCCAAGTGGTGTGTTTGTACTGAATTAGCACAGTGTTTGTGTTTAACTGGGACAGCAACCTTACTGTGTATTTTCCCACTGCAGGGTGAGAGAGGTTATCCAGGACCCAGAGGTCTAGCAGTAAGTCTTCCCTACACCTTCCCATTTGCGCATCTGAATGAGAGTCACTATTCCAAAACTAAATTAGAATTTACGCATCCTTGTCTTTTTCCATTTCCTCTAACAGGGACCCCCAGGGTCGTTTGACTTTCTCTTACTCATGATGGCGGACATTCGCCACGATATAATCGAGCTCCAGGAGCAGGTGTTTGGGAGGAAACGGGACATTACGCTGGAAAGCCCTCCCCACTCCTCCGGGGAGACGAGCTTTGGGGACTGGGGATCAGGCGGGGAGGATTTCCCGCTGGATACCTGACCCCCAGACCTGTAGTAACAGTGAAACAGACATGGCATCCACTACATCTACAAGTCACACGAGGTGACTTTCCTGTTGCACACAATCCTAAATGCCGAATTACGAGATGGACAGACAGCCCGTCTGCCTCGCTGCGTTTGTGGACACCTCGGACGCCTCTGACATTATGTCTGTCAAACTTTTCCATACAGCCGGTGTATGAGAAAACAAGTTTTAATGGGTCTTCTGTTGGCAAAGTAGTTTTCCCTTTGGAACTAGATTCTCTCATCCTTGGGGAGTGAATGGCTGTCGTTGTGTTCAGGCTCCCGGAGATAAACATCTCTTACCAGATTGGCATCGAACGGTTATGTGAATGAATGAAGAACCTTTGAGGCTATAAATATCCTCTCTCCTTTGGATTTCCTTGAGAGTTGCTACGATCTGTCCTTGCCAGGGTTTGGTGAGTGTTCTTTCCTAGGAAGGAGTAGCTATTTTTGGGCTCAGAAAGACCCATGTAGGACACAGGTTCTCCTTAGGGCATAAAAGCAATCAAAAACGTAAAAAATACTTGTCCACAAGCCCCACTACCCTAAGTCACACATATTTACTGTCTGATACTCCCATGTCACCGCATCTGCATTTGATATATGTGATGAAAGAGGAAAGAATCTCGGGCATGTGATTTATAACGTGCCATGTGTGATTTTGGCTGGTAGTAGCCCAACACCTTAGCAGCTGGATAGGTCCATGGAAACCATTCTCCAGTATGTATAAGTCTGAAAGAGCATTTATCATCAAATTATAAAGGCTAAGAATGTGCATAACTGTAAACAGCAATAAAGTACTCCATTAATGTATTTAAAGTATTAATTAATCTATTAAATATTGTTAGGCCCAGATATGCAGTTCAGGTTGAATAAAATTAAGTATGTGTTTGTGTTTGTGGATTATGTTTATATTACATTGTGGGGACCAAATGTTCCCCACAATGTAATAAAAACCTATTATTTTGACATTGTTTGGACCAGAACAATAAATGCAATCGAAACTAAAAATAGACATGATTGGAAAGTTCTCACAAAGATATAATTACCAACCTGTGTGTGTGCATGTGTGTGTGTGACTCCTATCAGTCCGTTTGACTTGCTTTTACAGGTGTTCCCCGTAGTGGCCAGCAGAGGGAGCTATGTGTTGCGTGACAACCACAGCGGCTGTTTACAACATATCACTCCTGAGTGATTCTTGTTGGTTATGTAATAGTTGTTGAACAATTCTATCTGATAAAAAAGCAACATGCAGGTCATGTACTTGATATGCAAAGAATGTGGCGGATGGGGTTAGAAGTGGTTTATTTCTGGAAGTCATAGATGAGGAACAATGAGACGTTTTTATTATGCAAACCTTTAGATCAGGATATATATTTTTTTTCATAATTCTTATTTTTCTCCTAAAGGATTAATTAATTAATTCATTAATTCATTTATTGTTAATATATCCACAAAATCTTTAAACCTGCTTGACACTGATTGTACTAGAAAGGTTGTCTTGAAATGTTAATGCACACATTTCTCTTTAAAACAATGGGTGACAGCGATCCATAACCACTGGAGCTGATGACAGTATAATTTTGACAATAACTGGTGACACCGTCCCACGATGGAGGCTGGTGGAAGTCTGGGCTTGAGGACCTCGTCACCCGTCCTGACAGCCCCACCCCGTTACACGCAGCTTGGGTGTCATTAAGTGACAAAAAATACAGTAAAAAGAATAAATTATAAAAGTATGTGAGTGAAAGAAGAACAGCGCAAACGTGAGAGACAGGGACTTTCGAGTTTGATTTTCCTTCTGGCCTCCAGATGGCGCCATTGAAGAATCTTTCCAGCCCTTACCTTTGAGGTTAAAATGCATTAGAATTTGTAAATGTATTCCAAAATTGATATGTGATAATTTAAAGGAAGGCTGTTTTTACCAGCATGCTGTATATTTGGAAAGTAGGGGAGACTGGTGACAATTGTTGGAGGGGGGTCTTTTGGTCGATGGCATATACTAGTCTGCCTGCGTAATTTAGATTTACACAAACCCACGTAACTTTACTTGAAAAACATTTTTTCCTTTGTGTCATTTTTCTACATTTTACAAAAATGTAAATGAGAAAACTCAACAATTATCCCTGGTCACCCCTGCTTCACACAACAGGAAGAATCGAGCTTGTTGGACTGCTGTGTGTCTAGAGTGATTTACATCACCACGTTTTCTATCAGTCCCTGTGAGATCGGAAACTGGGCTATTCCCGGAGAGATGGCTAGAGAGAGGAAGATGCAGCAGGTATTATCACCACGCAGGCGCCCTGCTGCTTTGTTAATCCTATTTTGACACGACACGCATTCCTCGCTGCCAGTGCAACCGGGGCAGTCCCACCATACGTGCCGCCTCTGGCATTCCATGCATGCCTGCCCATGGAGTGAAAAATGCAGACTGCGGACATGTGGGCGTACGTGTCCATTGGAGCGCTGGCACGCACATACACACACGAGCGTGCGCCGCCGCCAGCTTCTGTTGCCGATCGCCTCCCGGGACATTTGCGGAAACTTTCAAGTAACGCGCCCGTGGCTGGCCTCCCTTGACCTCCTCGCACTTCCTTTGAGATGCGGCTAATCATCCTCATCTGAGACGGCTGCAGCTCAAAGCACGTCCCCTTCCTCTCAATCTGTTGCTCCTTCGTGTCGGAGCGTTGACTGAAGTCACATACGGAGTTACAGATTCGGGGTTCATCCATGCTTCTTCACATCACTGAAATAATGTGAACTTCTGCTCCGACCGCCTCCCCCAATCACACAGCTTTAGGATCACAAATTGCTAGTTCGTGAGAAGGAAAGAGGAGAGGGGGGATGCTCATACAGGCAGTTCCCAGGTTGAACGTCCGATTTATAGAAAAGTCGTACTTACGAACGAAATGCTATAAAACCTATTTCATTAAAACTTTGGTTAAATACAATGATTCATAATAACAAATGCACGCGCTACTTTATAACGCTTGTAAAACATTGTGCACCTTTTTTATTGTTGTCGTTGTTGTTGTTGTTGTTCAGGAACAGATGTCATTCGTAATCTGGAAACTGACTGTATTAAATCCCCAACGGTCCCGCCTGGTGTTCTGCTGGGCCCAGGACAGAGCAGGACTGGGATTAAAAATCAACCCTAGACTTTGGGGTCTGCCGAAATACATTTTGCCAGGCGTGGGGGTGGCATGGCTTAAGCACACCGGGGTGACTGATGTGGGGGGGAGGAGCTGTATAAATAAAAACGGAATAGATCACGAGTTCCTGAAGTTCCCCTCATCGCGTGACCCAAGTTGTTAACCGAGACATGCTGAACAATATGAGTATCTGTCATCACACCGCACTGTGCTAGGCTGTGTAGGTGTGACTCAAGTGCCAGTCCTCCCAATTGTCCCAAATTCACCAGGACATTTGACCTGTTTCCCAGTTTCGGAGGCGACATTAAAATCCCCCACGTCTGTCACGTTTCGTCTCTCCAGCTCGTCCCGCACGCACAGGCTCAGGTGAGAACCACACCGGTCAGTGCTGCGAGGCGGTAAATATTTAGGTGTATCCAGGGCTGAGCAGCTGGTACAGGAAGCGGGCAAATTAATCACTGGCGTCGATCACAGTAGGAGCATGCAGCTGCGAGCTGGGAGGCTGCTGTCAGGGCGCGAGAGAATATGCTCGCATGGACGGGGGCCCCCGCACAAAACCCAGGCATGTCAGCTGAGAGGCACGGGCGTGGCTCACGGCTCGAGCGCTTTGACACGCTAAGCTCATTCTTAAATGGCGGCTGATTGGCTGGCTGCCAGGACGCCGAGGATCGCTCTGGGTGAATCGCTACCCCGCTCCTCCCTTGCCCCCTTCATTGCTGATAATTGGCTTGCCGGCTCGGCAGCCAAAAAAACTCCAAAAAAAAGAAAGAAAGAAAAAAACAGTATTACACAGGTGTAACGCAGCCTGTATGAACTGCGAAATAAATACAGAACGACAAGTACAGTAGGTAACCATAAAAGACAATAATGATAAACGCGCAGAAAATAGCACCAACTCAGATAAGCAAGGACATCAAATTTACATGTGCAAGTGGGACTTTAGAAGTAGATCTTGTGTCATACAATTAATTGTAGCAGGTATTTATTTATTGGAGAAGGTTGGGTCAGCTCGTCCCTGGAGCAATTGGGGGTTAAGGGCCGGGGTCCAGTGGTGAA
>JAODKE010000007.1:13365622-13377299 GCA_026779605.1 Mormyrus hasselquistii | reverse complement strand
TGTTCCACCCTCGCACACAGACTTGCCTTCAGTACCCCATCGATTGATAATAAACGATACAGAACCTGCTCTCTTAATTTATTTATTTAGGTGTTTATTTTTTTACTCACCTAGTTTTCTATTTCTTGCAGGGGGGGCGGGGCGTGCTGGCGCGGAGGTGTGCTTTTACTACATGACTATGTTCCTGGCACTTACTGTACCCAGTTCAGGATATTCTACAAATCCAGCTGTCATTAAACAAATTGACCATGGGGTTTTCTGCAGCAACGGCAGAGTGAAACTGTGGTCTGAGGTACAGAAAAACCAAGCTATACATTAATACAGATTTGAGGTTACATAACTCAGCAGGAAACTCTCCTTTATATGAATACGTTAGCCCTGTTCTGTGAGTTCTGGTTGGACTTTAACACTGTAGTTATTGGCAACTTGGTTGTTACCTAGTTTACCTAAGCGGTTTTCTTGACTATTGCCTTCACTTACTAGGCTGTGTTTTAATACTGTTTCTTAACACTGTCTGGGTACAAACGGGGAGATTTGAGCACCATTTTTTCACCCTGTCTGTGCTGATCTCCGCTTTCACACACCCAGAATGGCTCCAAAAACAAAAGAGAATCATTTAACGTATCTCACTCGTCTTATTCAGTTTGCCATATATCATTCCATATTGGCAATTTATCATGCGCAATCACAGTTATATACCTTGCCGAAATATTCGTATCCATGGAATAGTATCCATAAATATGTTTCACTTTTTTTCTAAAAACTGAACGCTTCAACTTAAAGTACTTACTGGAGACGATCTTTTTTGTTTACAGTAATCATATTTTAAACGAAACAAAATATCTGCTGACTGCGGCGTTAAGTCACAAGAACTCATTATTTCATGGAAGCAATTTCGGCAGCAGTTTCATTGTCCCTGCCAACTTCTCACGGAGCTACGAGACTATGGTGAAGTTTTTAAATTAAATTTAAATGCTAATTTAAGCTCTGATACGTTATTTGGTAATAGACCTATGCATTTCATAATCATTCATCCAATTCACATCAGTGTTCTGACAGGTTATGGATATGGTTGTGGATATAGGCTACTGAAGATGTCTGAGGTAATACACATATGAAAATATAAAAGCGAAGACCTCGAGATTAAAAGCGCTGCAGTGGCGTTCGTTTAACCATGTGTGTTGTTTTGAAACATCATTGTCATTTGGTTTCTTTAAAACAATAGAAACGATTGCGCAAGATATCGTGACAACCTGTCATTTGCGGCACATCACAATACCATGCACGAATAGAAAGAATCACTTGTTGTTAAATTAAAAAAATAAAATAATAATAATAAAAACTTTCAAAATCTATTTTGAGGTTTCCAGAAAGTACTCGGATGGATGTTCATATGTATGGCCAATCATTTTTATGATCGATTTGAAATCGGGATTCTGATTTTGGAATAAGTGCCAACATTTTGAAACAGTATAACGGATTTTAACAAGAAAAGGGGAACTACTGTTGTCCAGTGAACTCGATGAAAGATTTTGATCACATAAAGCGTTTTTAATGCAATCTTATGATGTACCTTTTTGGAACTGTCCATGGTGCATGCTCAGTTACCATGTGTGTTATTCAAAACATAAAATAATTTGCTAACTGTGAATAAATGCATAATTTATTTTTTCATTTACGGGTCTTTCGTTTTCTCTTAATTACCGAAAGCCACTTTCGAAGGAGGGGGAATTACCAAGCTGCGGATCTAAGTATTTTGATTTCGCCGTGCCTTGCATACCTGCATAATATCTGAACTACAGATTGCCTAACTACAAAGCCCCCGATCGCCGTATTTACATAAGCCGTGGCGCTCAGATATGTTCACCTCCGTGTGCTGGGAAAAAAAAGTCTCACGTCCTGCGGCTTTTGTTCTGTGAATTTAAGACCCTTGTGTCTTTGCAGGGGCTGCTTCCGCCTTCGCGTGACTGGCCGGACTGCTTTCTCACGCAAACTCCAGGGCTAGAGACACGCACCTCTCTGGTGCTCCACTGACAGATGACATAGTGAAAGCTAGGCAACTTTTCTGATGAAACAAACTCGTCGATTCAAATACCACTCACTTTGATCTGGTGGTTTTAAATTGACAAAGAACAAAAGCACTTTGCGGATTTTGTGTCGGCACCTGGGACCTACCGAGTCTACTAGAGTAGTCACTGATCTTCTAAACGTAGTCTGCGCACAAAATAAAATAGGAACGTTTTACAAAAAGTTGAAATTGTGAAACTTGTCTTTGAAAGTAGACCAAATAATATATTATTAATATATTCATAATTAAAATACTGTATTAAGTACAAAATTCTAGTATTAAAGACGAAAAATTAGATAGGCTTACATGCAAAGCATACGTACTATATTCTATTTAGTTAAAATTATTTAGCCCATTAATGCGTTATGCGTTTAGGACAAAGCACCTAATTAATTATATCCCACAATCCACGCATCTTCTAACGCTAATACATGATTGCGGGAATCTAGGACCTATCTCAGACAGCAGATACGTCATGTAAATTAAAGATATAATTTATGTCAAATCTGTACTTATAGCTAAAAACATTCTTAAGGTTCAAAAGATACGCAAATTATTTGACCTCTTACATTTATGGACGCGTAAAAACCGTTATACTGCATACATATATAATTCAAAAGTTATGGTATATTTAATATATTCCCCAAATTCAGCTGGGTTGAAAAAACAATTACTTTAAATATAAACAACGACTGTTTGGTTTTATTGATGTATATTGGTCATATAAACAAAATTTCATTCACAATTTCTACTCATAATCAGCGTTTATTAAAAATCAATAAAACATTTCAAAATTGCTAATTCTAAATGAATACATTCTTAGTCAATGTAATAGCATTCTAAGTCAATCTAATATCAAATTAGCATTTATATGTGGCGTATTGTTACGTTTTGTAAATCAGGAAATCTTTTTCTTTGAAAAAACATTCCTTACAGCCTCCCTACTGTATGGGCAAATTTATGAATACATTTATTAATTTAGATTACTCAGATTTTAGTATTTGTTGCTTATTTGTAACCCGTCAGAAGGCAATATTTCCACACATTAAATATAATTTGAGACGTGGCCGAGGTAGGCCTCTATTCTGCACAACCTTCCCTATTCGCCATTTCTCCCTTTCGGTTATTTTGTCTTTGCTTAAATTTTTTCTACTGAAAAGAAAATGGTGAAATGAATTCAGCTGGTCTTTCACCCCTGCGGTGCTGACAGAGTAACCCCCCCAGCATCCTTAACCTGGGGTTGGGCAAATGGGGGATGGGGTTCACAATCCGCAGAGCTCTCACGAACATGGGCAGATATTTAACCCCTAGCGTCGCCCGGGCAAGGGCGTGTTACGCTGTCATTAAAGTTTAACTTAGACATTTGACTTAAACGATGGCCTATTGTTATTATTGTATATATGTTATTAGACGGTCTTCAGATTAGAGGCGCAATACTTTCCATATTTTTAGAAATTTGCGTTTTCCTTTAACCTCTATTTTATTTATGAGTGGATACAACTAATTGCATTCAGCAATAAAATTATACAGGCTTTTGGCATTGCGTTAAGTAAGATCCTTACTGGTATTATATTTATTTTATGTATTTACTTTTGGGTGCATTTGTAAGTTTGATTTGTCAGACTGACAACCAACAGAATCACTCGCTTTCCCAATAATAGTAAACAGTCCAGTATTACACATGATTTAGAACAGACTGAAACTGTATTAAATACAGAAAAGAAGTCCATTTCAACTTGTTCACAATACTTCAGATGTATTGGTTGTAAGACAACGCTTTATTAGTTAACATGATGAGTGAGATTTATCAAGCTGTCAGAAGCCAGTCCGCTGATTACAAAACACTCCGGGCTAAAAGTTCTCCCTCCCGCATACACACCTTTGCACGCTATCGTCAAATTTGCACGAAACCGGTATTTGTCAAGGGGATCGCGTATTTGAAAAGGCGATTTATATAAATTTTGTTACTTGACATCGAATAGTAGCGATTTGCTTATGTTCTTTCTCTAATACAAATATTAGGCCTACATTAATATACAGTGATTTAGTTGACCATTTAACGTATATATGACGAGCTTCCTCTGATTTAAGAAAAGCTTTAATTTTTAATTTATATGGTTTGTCCTTTTAAATATGTGATATGTACGCTACTCGAGGAATTACGCGAGTTTAATCACGCTTAAAAACCTATTGAAGTAGTCCTAAATCGATCAATTATAAATATAATTACAAATATGTGGAGTTTATAATAAATAAATGAAGTGAGTACATGAAAAAAAGAACGTTATTGTTGATATTGTTAATAGGGGTTGGCAGTAGCCTGTATCTTTGGTCTGCTGGGAAGAAAAGAAAGCAGAGGTAAGGAAAATTCTCCTTCTGAGACATTTTTTTATTTTGCATACAGTTATTGCCTTTTGTTGTGCATTATAGGCCTACATTTTGTAGCTGTGATAAATATTCCTATATGTCAAAGAAATTAACATTAAATATGAATGTTATGAGGTCTATTCTTCTAAGGCTTCATATTTTTGAAAAAAAAAACGACTTAAAAATAAGGACACTGGAGTATTTTACTTTTGGCGCGTATACATGCATGATTAACGCGTATTATTATTTTACTCACTTGAAATGAGTAATCAAATATCAAGACGTAATACCGCACAATCTGTCAGCACTGCGTGCCTGAACACGAATCCAAATTTAATACGTTCCCCGTTTTCAGTAGTATTGCTATAATCATTTGCCGTGCGAGGATGTAATATCTTCCTGAATTGCCGCCTCCGCCGTAGTTTAGTTGTTTTAATTACCCCTCTAGTTTACACTATATTCAACTGCGCAGCCGATCTCTGAATTCTAGCAGCTAGGGCTTGCGGTCTCTACGTCACGCGGGTTATGGCCAATAGAATTTTGGAGCGCTCTATAAAGCAGAAGTCAGTCTTATAACCAATTCACCAGTCTAACAGAAAACTAAAAGGATTAGGTATTAACAAACTTCCTTGAGTAAACCTCGAGACGAATTTTAACATCGCATTTGAACTGCTGATATCGATATTCAAAGGTAATATTTTTTTTTGTTTTAAAATTGCTACACTAAACAGCTCTGGAAATCAGTAAAAAATTACAGTGCTATAGGTTATAGTTACGGGGCTGGTGTATAATATTGCCAGTTTTGTAGAAATTTTTATTGGATTGGAAAAGCGTATATATTATTCAAAAATGCAATTGAAATACTTTGACGCAGCTGCAGTGTTTATTTAAAATCTTTCCATTTCATTTTGTAAGGTGAAATCATAATTGGACTGGAACTATCTGAATGCAAAATGTTTCCAAATTAGTTAATCAGGCATGTGAAGTAACTGAGGGCGCTCTCTTAGATGAAAAAGCATGCTATAAACTAAATGAACGGGGAGCGAGGTGTGTTAAAACAGATTACAGCTTGCGCAGAGCCATGAACTGGAAAAACTACCAGCTGCTTTTCGAAAAGCAAGTTAGTAATATACGGCCTCACAGACTCCTCCCTGTGTAGTTTTTTATACTGGGGTGCGTTCATTCAGCTCTTTTTCTAAATCCTCTGCGTTTTTTGCTCCCTGTAAGATGCAACGTATTCTGCATTTTTCATTTTACTTCAGAGGTACCCGTGTATATATTTATACAGAAATTTTATTTTGCATGACATATTTTTTTTCATTCTATTTCTCTAGGTTTGGCTCTTCTGAGGGAATAAGTCACTCTTGTCAGAATGGGGCTAATGTTTCTCCCACTTCTTGGCTCAGTCTCAGTGTCTGAGGGCCTTCTAGCCATGGTGACAGTGTGCATAGTGTACCTACTGCTACAAGTCCTGCGCAAGGAGCTCCCCAAGGGCCTGCAGCGACTTCCGGGCCCAAAACCGTTGCCAATCATAGGGAATGTACTAGAACTGGGAAGAAATCCCCACCTGAGTCTGACAGCCATGAGTAAACGCTATGGCCCCATCTTCCAGGTCCAGATTGGCATGCGCCCCGTAGTGGTGATGGGTGGGAGCGATATAATCCGGCAGGCACTCATCAAGCAAGGGGACGATTTTTCTGGCCGACCAGACCTTTACAGCTTCCAATTCATCAACAACGGGGAAAGCCTAGCCTTCAGCACAGACCAGGCTGGGGTGTGGCGTACCCGGCGTAAGCTGGCAATGAACGCCCTACGCTCCTTTTCCAACATTGCGAGCACCACCTCCAGCTACTCCTGCATGCTGGAGGAGCACATCTCCAGGGAGGCTGAGTACCTGATCCGGCGGATCAGCTCCGTCATGGAGGCCAGCGGCAGCTTTGACCCCTTCCGTCACATCGTAGTGTCCGTCACCAATGTCATCTGTGGAATGTGCTTCGGTCGCCGCTACAGCCATGACGACCAGGAGCTGCTCAGCTTCGTCAACCTGAGCGACGAGTTTAACCAGGTGGCGGGCAATGGCAATCCAGCTGATTTCATTCCCTTTCTGCGCTTCCTGCCCAGTGGGTCCATGAAATCCTTCCAGGACATCAACGTCCGTTTCAACACCTTTGTAGAGAAGATTGTCAGAGATCACTACATTAACTATGACAAGGTTTGTAAAAAACGGTAGTCACACATAACTGGTCCTTATTCACATTTTTTGTCATCGTACTCAAAATTCACTGTTTCATATCCTATGCCTTCTAGAATAACATTCGTGACATCACAGACTCGCTCATAGATCACTGTGAGGAGAGGAAATTGGATGAAAACTCAAATATCCAGGTGTCGGACCAGAAGATTGTCGGCATTGTCAACGATCTCTTTGGAGCTGGTATGAGACAATTGACCCTTTTTGCATATTTTGACTCAGTTGTGTTACATAAATTGCATCATATATCTCAGACCCTATAATTAGGCTTTGTTTAGTCAGTCCCTGTGATGTTGAATAGCTCAAAATAAATGAATGTTTTGTCTTTGTTGTCCCTCAGGTTTTGACACTATTAGCACAGCACTATCCTGGGCAGTCGTGTATTTGGTTGCTTACCCTGATATCCAAGAGAAGCTCTACCAGGAGCTACGTGAGTCTAACTGAATATTAACTTCCATCCATTGTCCTTCACTGTAACCATCTTTTCATGAACAGATCTCGCCTGATTCTGTGTCTGATCTCTATGTTCTTTTTCTCTACACCCACCCATTTGCATCTGCAGAGGAGAAAGTAGGAATGAATCGTACCCCATGTTTCACTGACAAAGCCAACCTACCCCTCCTTGAAGCCTTTATCCTGGAGATCTTCCGCCACTCCTCCTTCTTACCCTTCACTATACCACACTGGTAAGTAACAAACACACCGGAATCTTACTTGGTTGCAATATGATGTGTCCAGCCAGCAAAGGAGAAAGGTTTTGTAGATTATATATATTCTACCTTCCACAGCATATTAATTAAATTTAAATATTAACCTCATACATAATACTATTTAAAAAAAAATGCTGACAAAGCTTTTGCTTTTCCATCCAGTACTACAAAAGACACGTCTCTCAATGGATATTTCATTCCCAAGAACACCTGTGTCTTCATAAACCAGTGGCAAGTCAACCATGACCCGTAAGTATCTCTGATCAAACATACCAGAGTACGTACAAAATGTACCAGATTAAGTCCCAAATTCCAGGAAGGAAGGAATGTGTTAGGTACTTCATTAAGTGTTCTGTATGTCCTGTCCTGTGTCTATCAGAGCATTATGGAAAGATCCTTCCTCGTTTTGTCCGGAGCGTTTCTTGAATGCTGATGGAATGGCGGTGAACAAGCTGGAGGCGGAGAAGGTGCTGGTATTTGGCCTGGGGAAACGGCGCTGCGTTGGCGAGTCTATCGCTCGTTCCGAGGTCTTCCTATTCCTGGCCATCCTGCTCCAGAAGCTGCACTTCCATGGGAAGGCAGGACACACCCTCGATATGACACCAGAGTATGGCCTCACCATGAAGCACAAGCGGTGCCAGCTGTGTGCTACTCTGCGGCTGTGAGCCCAGAGTAAAGGAAAGAGCCCAGTGCGGGAAGAAAAACAGTTTAGTTTATAGAGCTCATCCCAATTCCAGAATTGAGCCTTGTCTAGCTGCTTCAGAAGGTCATATTCTGTTTTAGATCTGAATGGGCAAGTTAGTCCAAACACTGAACAATTACCCTATAGATCTTCGACAAGTAATATTTCTTTTGATTGCAAAGCATTTTCATCTCAAAATGGAGAGATGTATTTTTATTATTAGGTGCAGTCGAGTTGATGTTGACTCCTGGCGACCATATAGGTTCAGCCTCCTGTTTGTGTCTTCTCCGTGGCCCTGCTCATTGTCGTGATGGAACACAAGTGTAGGATGTGACGAAGAATATGTGCAGTTGTCAGCATGGTTTGTATTTAGGCCTAATTGTCCTCCGGGGAAGCTAATTCTAGTAGAAGAACCCCTGCTGCAATATTACAGGGATAATTGGCATTTTCAATTAGCAACAATATTACATAATCTTTGTTGCCTAAAAGACCTACATAGTATACTGGGAGAGTAGCAGTGTAACTACTTTGGAATGCCAAGAGACATTTTTCTGTCTCTTGCATACAGTTAATGCCTTTTGTTGTGCATTATAGGGCTACATCTTTCGTGTTCTACGATCACTTCTCTCTGAATGTGTTACATTGATGCTAACATGATTTATGTGACATCAGTAGTACCTGATGAATAGGAACATTATGCAACTGCTGAAGACTGTAGAAAGGTGAATGTTGGTTGTCTGTAACAGAATGTTAGAAAAAGAAGTTAAGAACTTCAATGAAAGAATCATGAAAAGTCATACCTAGGAATAATTCTAGGTACCTAGGAAGTTTATTTCATCTGAATTAAAAACACAAGCTAATTTTAGTCTAGATACTTGTATTGTAAAATATAATGACTGTATAGTACTTATAGAGAACTATGATAGGAAACTATATAAACAGGTTACTGTTCAGGAAATACAGCTCTGGAAAAAATTACGAGACCACTCCATATTTTAAAAAAAAAAATTTTGCATTTTTAAATCCTGGTTTAATCCTGGTTCTGCTGGCAGAAGGCTACACGGCTGGTTACTTCTAAGCTCAGAACTTCTAAGACCAAGATGAAACAAAAGACACTGGCAACAACTAAAAACCAGCCAGGTAGGGGGCAGAAGCAACTTTTTAATGGCAGATGACCATGAACTTATCCAACAATGCCCCATTTATCAATTGACCTTCAAAAGGAATGACAATCATTAAGTGCAGGTGTGAAGTGCACTGCTAGGACAGTTCATATCAGGCTCCTAGAAGCAGGACTGAAGTCCCATAAAGCAAAGAAGAAGCCCTTCATGAATGAGAAACAGGGAAGAACCAGGCTGCAGTTTGGTTTCTTAATTTTTTCCAGGGTTGTATATATGTTTTTTTTTTTATTATTTTACTACAACTCTGTGTTTCTAGGATGCTGGATGTTTTTAAATTGTATTCTTAAATGGTATTTTCTGCTAATATTTAATGTCAGGTATTTTTTTTAAAATCAGCAATAAAGGACTGACTAATGATTATTCTGTTCTGATTCCACATGTGTAAAGAGGCTAATTGTGTATAGTTGTTTTGTACAAGCATTGTAATTATTTACGCAAGACAAAACAATGAATAAAACATTCATTTTTATCTCTTGTGCCTGTTTTGTTTCATTCAGTGCCATATTAAGTTCAAGCAACTGATTACATAACAGCACTTCGGTCTATAGTTGGTGTGTTACAATCCAGCCTCCCTGCCCCCCAGTGTGAATGGAGTCCAGAGACATGCAATTAGGTGAACCAGTCTATAAATAGGTCATAATGTGTTTATGTCCTATAATAGACTGATATCCTGTCCAGAGTGTTCTCCTTCACTGTGCCCTATGCTGCCTGGAATAGGCTCCGGTCCAATGCCTGCAATCATTTACATAAATGTGTCAATTATTTTAAAATATCACAATTAAAAATTGTAGCATTATGCCATAGTGTTTTCCGCATTGTAGTTAAAAAATTGCAGAATGTCAATAACATCACATTTGCATTCATTAAAAATTAGAGTATTAGAATGAACTTCTTTTTTGAATATACATACTTACCAAGCAGCACCTTAACGGAGTGGGCAAAACGTCGAAAAACACCCATTACATTCATATTAAGGATGTTTTAAATAAATGAGCATTTTCCTTGAGTGCATATTGAAATAATGTTTTACTGATCTGAAACCATGTGCAGCACAATATTAGACCCTTCTTCAAGAAAAGTGGCCAGTTCTGTGATGGGAATAAACAAGTAGAAATCTACTTTAAGCTCTACACGCCATAACTTCCAGGTAATCCATCTGAAGTTAAGCAGGTTTGGGCCTGGCCAGTATTTGGATGGGAGGGCAACCTGGATAGGGTGGCTGCTGGAAGAGGTGTTGGTGTGGCTGACAGGCCCATCCTGTAGCTACCAGTGCAGTATAGGGACACTAAGTTGTAAACATTGTGCTTTTGGATGAGATGTAAAACTGAGGTCATAAAAAAAATCCCTGGGCATCTTTTGAAAGAGTACGGGTGGTACCATGATGTCCTGGCTAAAATTGTCCACTGTGGCCCTATCAAATCCGGCCTCCTGATTATTCTCTTTATGTACCTGGTGAATTCCCTCCTGCACCTTCACCACCTTAGCTACTGTACAGTGAGCATACTGGTGCAGAATGGCTGCCGTCTCATCATCCAAGTGGATGCTACACAGTGGTGGTGGTCAAAGTGGCTCCCCATTGGTTTGGTGAAAGTGCTATATAAATGTAAAGTTCAATCAATTCAATTCAATATTTAGGTCTGGTGTTTATGGGAGGCCATGGAAGGTGCTTGACTTCACTCTGGTGTTTATGAAAGTACTCTTGTGTTTGTGTAGCAGTGTGTATGGTGGCATTATCAACCCAGAATATGAGAATAGCATAAGGGAAGTATTCTAGTCCTATTAAACTTCATACACTTTGGCTGTTATATGAACGTTGTATTTGGACTTGACTCATATGAGAGGGCTAACCATATCAATCAACACTGTGTGTTGAAAGCTGCTTTTTTCTGTGAATTGATGTGATATACAAAAAGTGTCATATCATTAGAAAGGCTAGCTTAATCACATCATGAGAACTACGTTCTTACCACACAATACAGGAAAAGAGACCATAACCAAGGAATAGTCAGTGAAGACAGAACAGTTCACAGGAAGGATGACTTAGCTGATGTGTTCCTGGAACAGATGGGACTTGAGATTTTGTAACATTAAATTTAAAGGCATTTTCAATAGCTGACTTTACATTTAATCATTGTTATGATACGGTTGCTCATATTTCTCAGCATTATAAATATCCACAAATTTCGCAACTAAAAACTGCAGCTGTGAACTCGAAACCACTAACAAGCGGTTTCAGTATCAGCTAAACTTTCATTTTTTTCCCACGACATATCGTTTTTGTTGAGACTGGGCCAGTGTTACTGATTTAGTTTTGCGGCCGTACTTTAATCGCGTCCGCCTGTATTAGGGTGACCAGATAATCCATGTCAGGGAGGACACTTTGAGCTACTTCGGGTTTTACAAACTACTTTCAAACTG
>JAODKE010000007.1:13344111-13360352 GCA_026779605.1 Mormyrus hasselquistii | reverse complement strand
GCTTACGTGCCTCAGTGCCCCCTGGTCTCCTTCCCCTTAGCACGCCACCCCTCCCGCTCTCCACAGGAAATAGCCCCCCCTCCCGCCCGGCACCACAGGAAGCTGCTGTCCCAGTACACTTGGAAAAGCGAGGTGATAGGAATTATGAAGTGTCCAGCCGACCCCCTTTGCCGCTCGTCCGCTGGTGGGCTGCTGGCCAAGTTGTGGGGGAGGGGGAGGGGGTCGGGGGCTCACACGCGATGCCAGGCCCTGCGCCGCGATCATGCATTGGCTGCTGGGGGGACGCAGCGAAAATGGCAGCAGAGCCACCTCCACACCCCACAGTCTTCTCCAGACCTCAGAATAGATCACCTCTCTCCATTGTCACGACGCAGCTTCTCTTTCTGATTCCGTAACCATGGTAGCGATGGGCCATTCATTATAATGATTTTTAGCATTTAGCGGCCTACAGCTCCTCTCCCCTAGGCTCCTTAACTCACTGCTTCTGCTTCAGTGTTTTGTCTCTTTTTTTTTTTTTTTTTTTTCCCCCTCATCCCACCACACTGTATACACCAGGCTTTCCCACGCTGTGACGTTTAATCATCAGTATCTTAATTGCAATGCTAATACCTGGTATCCTTGTGGGTGCTCATTAGCCACCCGAGTGCTCTCCATTGTCAGAGTGGTTGTTCAGCTTGGCACCGTAAAGCATCCACCAGTCTGCTATGAAACGCGCCCCCCCCCCCCACAGGATGGTGATGAGGATGCAGCCGGGTGTGCTGGTTTAAATGCTGCCAGGTGCCGTGGCATGATGAGGGTTTGATTCCCTGCTAAAGGGGGTTTATGGGGCTCATCTGGGGGTGGGGCGTGGGGGGTCTCTATGGTTTTTTTTTTTTTTTGTCATCACTTCTGTAGTTCAGGCATTAATACCTTTTTCGACGTCCCTTTCATCAATGGCTGCAAGCAGCATGATTATGTGTGGACAGAGTGAGCGTGAGGCCCCCCACCCCGCACGGCTTCCAGCGGCCTCAGCGGGCTGCTACGTGATCTGCGTGAGGAGCTGCGCGCATCGTGTGAGAGGCCGTGCGTAGTGCTGTCACGGCAGCAGCTCGCGTGAGACCGTGTCGCTTAGCGTGAGAGCTTAGCGCTGTCAGAGCTGAACACCAGGTTTTTCCAGTTTTTTTTTTTTTTTTCTTTTTTCCTCCTCTTCTTCTCGCTACTCGCCGCGCGCGTGTGTGAGTGTGATTAAAGTGGTTAATACTGCACCGGTCTGTTTACACACACACACACACACACACACTCTCTTGCCACCGCTCTGTGTCGTACTGCCCGCAAGCTTGTCCGCTGCTGTCAGCCGCGTGCCGCAGGCCAAATGTCCGGAAGGCTTGTGACTGCTGTGTTATGAGACGAGACTCCTGGACCCCCTTTTGAGCTCCTTCTGTCTTCCTTCCTTTGTTTAGGCCATACTCGTTTGTTTAAGTTCCATGTTTGTCTGCATTACCTCACCTCCCCCCCATTTCCCTGTGCTCCTCAGGGTCCTCCAGCAGCCGTGGTGCGAGCCAGGCTACGCCGAAGAAGAACGGGGCCAAGAACGGCGTCGGGAGCGGGGCCATGAAGATGAAGGACGATGAGTGCTTCGGCGACGGCACCGACGAGGGCCTGGACACGGACTTCGACTTCGAGGGCAACCTGGCGCTCTTCGACAAGGCCGCCGTCTTTTCGGAGATCAACACCCTGGAGCGTCGTGGCAACGGGGCCCGGGCCACCGGCGAACGCACGCCCTCCCGCTATCGCCACGACGAGAACATCCTGGAGGGTGTGCCTGTTGTATACCGCCAGATCGCTGTGCCCCAGCCTGGGGGCAAGGAGTACTGTACCGGTACGACCCTCCCACCACCCATCTGCCCCCAGAACCAAGTTAACTCTGCACGGCTCTCACTTATTCTTAAAATACCAATAAGAAATCAAATACCACATTTATCATGTTAATAGCCAGTAGTGACTGTTGGCGGTAAACAGGCTTGTAATTGGATCTCAGTCTATAAAAACAGCCCTTTTTTGTCAGCAGCCCAGATGCCTTGGGATGTGTATGTCATGCAGCTGTGCAACCAGCTGGAGTGACACCTGAACCTCCTGGCTCCCTCTGGTGTCGCCCCAGCGCACAGCACCCTGCTTGCATCTAGGGGGGCCGTCATGTTACAGCAGGGAGCCCTTGTTTCAGGTCCTGGTTTAAGCACCGGGGGAGCATTGGGGCAGTTGCTTTTTTTTTTTTTTTTTTTTTTTTTTTTTGCGCGAGTTGGAGTTTGGCCACGTCCCCAGCTGCTGTGGAGGACTCTAGGTCTGCAGGAGTCGTTATCTCTCCAGCTTTAGAAGTGCTGGACTTCTGCAGGGTTCCTAGCAAACCCCATCTCTGCCATGAGGCTGTTTTTCAGCCATCTTGGCTGTAACGTTCGTGCTTTTAAATGCAGCGTTGCAGCAGGAGGCTGAGTAGTTTGGTGGGGCATGTGGGTCCCAGGTGTGACCTGGGAGAACTTTTGCTCCACAAGCTGAGATCTGTTCTCCTATTACCAGAATAGTGACAGAAGCAAAGCATGATTTGCTCTGAAGAGTTGTCTGTGGGTGACTGGCAGTGTCTCATGAGATGTTGGGTAATTAAGGTCAATATTCCCCCGTCTTTTCTTCCTATTACCTTTAAGACATTGTGGGAAGATGGCATTCGTAAGCCTCTTGCAGGCTTTTTGTTTTTTGTTTTTTTTTTGAAGCACTTTATTATGGGATGTGTTGAGGCATGGAAGGACGACAGCATGGTACAGCACTGACAGAGATGTAAATGAAGGGTGTGTGCATGTGCCCAGATGCCCCCTGCCCCCCACTTGGCCCTTAGACCCAAACCCTGTAAATCGCAGGCCCACTGAAAGCTGGCTTTACATAAACGGCACGTCAAAAACTGGAAGAACTGGAGGCCAGCGTCCCATTGCCCTTGTCACTGTAAACGGTTAAATTAGCTTTTAGGTTGAGGGGAGTCTGCACGCCTTGTACGAAATGTAAAACGCCGGTGTTCGACCGAGGTCATCATCCATTGTGCTTTTAATTGTGGGTCCTCTGAGGCCTTAAATCCCCCCGCTTAATGCATGCCGGCTGGCCCCCTTGGACACACTCCTCCCCCCCGGCTGGCAGGCGGCCTCGGCACGTTCGGTGCCACAGCGCTGACCCCGGGGTCTTGCACGTCGGCGGTGCCCCACAGCGCTGACAGCCTTCGCGCCTTTAAATGGGTCCCTCTGTGAATGAGCAGGCCGAGCTTTTTCTGTGTGTTTTTAGTGGCATCACAATCAGAGGTGTGTGTGCGAAAGTGCACCATTGTGCTTTTTGTGCCAAGCATAATTAGACGTGGCCTAGATCCAGACCCCCCGCCCCCTGCCCCCCCATGGAGCACATTAGTTTCAGCTCCGCCTTGTGATCATGCATGAAGAATCGCTTCCAGCTCAGTTTATTTTAAAGCTCCTGCCCCTGGGACCCAGTTGAGCAGGTTGAGCGTTGCGTGTGTGCATGTTGTGAGTGGGCGTGTGTGTCTGTGTGTGTGCGTGTGTGAGTGTGTGAGACCGCGCACACCCCGCCGAGGGAGGCGTTCTTAACAAACGCATCTGCAGCTGCAATCAAAAATGAAGTAGCATCACGCCTCCTCATGTTGACAGTGGAGGGATGGTGTGAGCAAATCTGTGCCTCAGTTCTCTTAATCCTGAACAACAGGGTTTGTCAGACTCTTTGCAGCTGATGGATATTGGTGATGTGTGTGTGGATGTGTGCGTGCGTGTGTGGATGTGTGCGTGCGTGTGTGGATGTGTGCGTGCGTGTGTGGATGTGTGCGTGCACGTGTGTTCGAGTGGTTAGGCAGCTGCATCTTACAGACCAACCCAGCACGAGTAGGACACGATATGAACTTTGACCGGGGGCAAGTTTCACTATCTCCCCCTCATCTCCATCAGCTAAAGAATCTTAAGCTGCCCCCCCCGTGATTGGCTCAGTCCTCTGATCCTCCCACTCGACGAGGCGCTGCCTCGTCCAGTCATGGGTGGTCTCCGGCGATTTATTCAGGCATTAATTGGATACGCATTACGAGCTGGCTAAACTCATATGACCTCATGCCCTCACTTGTAGTGGGGGAGGGAGGCTGTGGGAATGGCTGCCAAGTGAGAGGAAGGGAGTGGAGACTAATGGATGACTGGGGGGGGGGCAGCTCGCGTGAGGAAGTATTCCTCAAGGGAATGGGGCACTTGCGTGCTTAGGGTTAGTCAACAGCTTACACACACTCACACACACTGCTGGAATGTCCTCGTCATCCCTAGAAAAGAGAGAGCAGGCAGGATCTGTTTATATGTTTGTTCTTGATACACCCCATCCTTTTAGAAATTGATTGTGCTACGCATTCCTCCCGATCTGATTCAGCGTTTATGGCCGTGGCGTTGAGGCCGGCGTCCTTGCCTTCCGTTCTGGCCCGATCGATTCCCGGTTGGTTGGCGTTCACCGGAGCCGACTGCATGCGATTTGCTCTTGCTTTGAAAGCGACACGTGCCATCGCACATGCAGCGTCCTATCCTGAGAAATGGGTGGGGAGCGGGCCTTAATTCAGGCTCCCTGTCTGTTGGCCCTGAGCTCTTGAGAGGTTTTGCTTTGACTGGGTTTAAATCCAAGGGCCGGTGTGTGGGTCAGCGGACACTGTGTCAGTGATCAGAAGGTCACCGGCTCAAACTCCAGGGTCAGCTGAGTAATTTCACCATTGAGCCCCTTGAGCAAGGCCTTTAACCCCCAGTTACTTTAAGGATTGGCTGACCTTTTCTGCCTTTTCAATTGACCTAGGTGAGCTAACAGTATAGATGAGCTATAATTACTATTAACTAAGACAGTATTGTTGCCATTCGTTAGTGTTGGTAGCTGATACTAATTGTTGATGCTAGCACCACTGAGCTACCTAACATTAGAGGCCATGGATGTTTACATTTGTGTCACAAGCGGCCCGGCGCTCACTTCTGCGCATTGATGCAGTTGGTGTGTGGAGTTTGGTAGAAAGGATTTAGTTCCTACATTAAACTGCTCGCTGCAAGGTCTGTGGATTAGCTTGAGAAACCGGGTCATGATTTCTGGTAAGAGCCGTTGCTGTTGAATTGAACATTTTTCAAATGTGTTTTTTTTTTTTTGCTAAAGGAAAAAAATGCTATTTAGTCCCATTATTAGAAGACTGTTATTTCTGTGGCCACTATTTCCTAAACTGGGCAGCTCCCACCACAACAATCTCGATGGATAAATAGCCATACAACATATCTGAAATGTGTGTTTTGGTTTTGGGGTGAGCTCTCCCTTTAAAAGTAAACACAAAAGGGTGTCCTCAGCTAACTTGAAGCAGTCAGTTCTGAGGGTGCTGCCTTAGCCATGGTGCCCCCCCTCTGACCAGACTGATGCCCTGTGTCATCTCCTCCCTGTTCCCTCAGACTCGGGCTTGGTGGTACCCGCCATTCCCTATGAACTCCACAAGCGCCTGCTGGCCGAGGCGGAGAGGCTGGGGCTGTCGTTGGAGCGGCGGCTGGAGATGACAGGGGTGTGTGCCAGTCAAATGACGCTGACACTCCTGGGTGGGCCCAACAGGTGAGTCAGGATTGGAGGATGGTTGGTATACGGTAATTCCCAGCCTTGGCCCTTGGGTACCAAGTTTACATTGGTTTTCTATGTACTCTACTGTCCTCTTGGATTTTTTTGTGACTTCCCGCATCACTGTCGGATCTTCTGATCACTGATTTTGTCATCATCTTGGAGCGCCTCAGGATTCCAGGATATCAGCTGCAGCTCTCTACTTCTCTGTAGAGCCGCGTTTTGTTTGTTTCTCTTCCTGTATCTTCCGGTGCAGGTTTGACTTTCCGAGATCCGCTATAGCAGCCCTAGCTAGGCATTTCCATTAGTGTCGGAAGCACACTGTGAGGTGGCTTGCTGTTCAGAAATGAAGGCCCAGACAAGAGGCTCAGTCTTCACGCCCAGGGCTCCCAAGAGTGTCTGTTCTGATTTACTGATGTAATTGATTAGTTGGTCAGCTCACCTGTTCTATGAACTTTGTTTGGGCGAAGATTAAATCAAATTCCCTAGAATGGGCAGGAATCCAGCCCTCAGAGTTATTAGCTTATTAAACACGCATGCTAGCAGAGGCAGCGTCCAGGGTCTGGATATGGATATAAGCCAGAAATGTGGGTGTCTCCCCCTTCACAGACTGACCCCCAAGAACGTGCACCAGCGCCCCACGGTGGTGCTGCTCTGCGGACCCCACGTGCAGGGAGCCCAGGGAATCAGCTGTGGCCGCCACCTGGCCAACCACGGCGTGGAGGTGGTGCTCTTCCTCCCCAACTTTGTGAAGATGCTGGAGGCCGTCACGGTGGAGCTGGCGCTCTTTGGCAAGACGGGCGAGCAGCAGGTGTCGGGCGTGAGAGGTGGGTCAGGGCGGTTTGGTCTGTGGGTCCCCTTTTTTCGGCTTTGCTCTACACTCAATCTCGCAAGGAATAATAGAGCTGCTGCCTGATGAAGGGAGAAATGAGGCGGGTGTGATTATTATGCTGTCAATCACAGGCTCACCTGATTGGCTTGGAGTATAACCCCTCCCACCGTGTGTTAGAAAGCCGCATTTCTCCCATCACTATGCCTGCACTCTGAAGTCTAATGCAATGTCGCCCTCTACTGGAACTCTCTGGATTTCTGCACGGCTCACTTTTTCTCTCTTGGCAGACCTTCCCGACGGCCCCGTGGACCTGGTCATCAATTGCTTGGACTGCCACGAGAATGCCTTCCTGAGGGAACAGCCCTGGTACCGGGCTGCGGCCGACTGGGCCAACCAGAACCGGGCCCCGGTGCTGAGCATCGACCCGCCTGTGAGCGGCCGGGAGCAGGCCGTGGAGGCCAAGTGGTCGCTGTCACTGGGGCTGCCGCTGCCTCTGGCGGAAAGTGCCGGACGCGTCTATCTGTGTGACATCGGGCTGCCACGCCAGGTGTTCCCCGAGGTGGGCATCACATACCGCTCGCCCTTTGGCTGCAAATTCGTTATCCCCCTTCACCCGGCATAGGTGGGGGGGGGGGAAGGGGGGGACAGGCGGGGGTTCCGTGGGCCTGGGATTGGGCCTGGTGGAGATTACATCTGAACGTGCCTGTTTCTGGGGGAAGGGACGACTGTGATGTGACCTGCCCCCCTCCCCCTGGGAAGATGGAGAGCTGCTGTTTGGGAGAGATAAAAGGCAAATGCCCGTCTTCTGCTGTTCGTCTCCTGTTTAAGGATAGACAGTATGAGGAGAAAAGCCCTCGTGAATGAAGCTCTTTTTTTATTTTGTCAGGCTCTCTCTCCATCACGAAACGAGCATCACACCCTCGGCCAAACGTGTTTACAGCTTTCCTGATAGTTGCCCAGGGCAGGAATCTTTTGGTTCTGAGATGCCCTTGACTGGTTTATTATCACTGCTTTTTTGGTCCTGTTTTCTCGCTAGACGCTGCCGGGCAGCCTGGGCGGTCTGGAGGATTATGCTTTTCGGGTTGTTCTGGCCAGCGTTGAGTGTCACTCACACATCCATGTTTCTTTTTGAGAAGGTGGCAAAACCTTCTAATTCCCCAGCGATGGGGACGTACTTATCAGCATCCGTGTGTTCGATAGCTGGCTATGGAATGTCTGCATGCAGAGAGACGTGTCGCTGGGCTGTTCTCGGCACAGGGGTCCCTCACGCTTCGTCCTCATCTGTCTCCGCTCCGCCACCTGATCTAGCCACATTCACTCCTGCATTAAACGGCTGCATCTGAAGGAAAGGGGCGTTTAATTCGGATTCCTTCCTATACATGTACCAGTATACTTTCCCTTTAAATTCTGATAGTATGTGAGCTGTTTCCTGGTAGGGAAGCTGTGCGTTGGTGGAACTGCACTTGTGACATGTGAACACCAGCCTTTCTGTATACAGACTTACAGACTTTGGGTTTGAATCACCTCTGCTTAATCGCACAGAACATGATCCTGAACTCTCCGGAAGACTCTGGTGTCGACTCGGCCTTGAACTGAACCTTCCCACCATCCATGGATTGGTGGACTTCAGACTTCGCAGTATTTTATTTTCTTTAACCGTTAAGGCTAGGGTTTGAATACTGTGACCTCCCCCCCAAGTTTGCTGGTTGATTTTTCCAGCAATTTCCTTTTGTGGTACTGCTCCCAGTACATTATCTGTACATTTATTAAGATGCCTTTCTCACAGATGATCACATTGAAATGTTTTCAAGGTGAAAACGTGGCAACATAGTTGCTCTTCAGGTGTGTGGTATGCTTTATGGTGAAATATGTTTAAAAGGCTGTTGATTTAAATGGTTAACATTATAGCAGGAATTGGCAAACGTGCAGCCCACTGGGAGCTGTCCCAGTGTGTTTGCCTCTATTTTGATTGGCTAAATCTGCAGGAAAGCTCCGATTGCAGCTGCCCATTCGTGTTTCACTGTGCTCTACTGACATTCTTATTATTTAATGTAGGTTCCAAAGATCTTGTTTCTTGATATTGTTTCTGTTACAAATGTATGAAAAATGATAGTTTTTTCTTGTGCAAATCCTCTGCATTTCTGGTTGAAAGTTTAGAAAGACTGAAGAGAGACTGCAAAGTTTACATTGGGTTTTAAGCAGCTGGAACAGCTGTGCACTGCCTGCCTGTTTTGTGTTTTCTATGCTGTTTTTGACGTCAGTCCAGTTACGCAGTGACAAGAGTCTTCCGCTAATCTAAGCTGTGGCATGATGCTGATGATGACTTCATAGACTTGTATGTGCATTTGTGACTCGCAGCCTGGTATGTTTCACACTGTATTTTCTGTACTTCCCCGTCATGTGACTGTCTGCAGCAGCCAAGCGTGCGCAGATGCGTGATGCTGTTTCGTGAAACGTTCTGCTGTTATGTAGCATTAAATAGCATGAGACTCAAAGGTGACCAGGGACCATTGATGTAATCAGGGTAAATAATAATAAGGTAAAAACACACATGGATAGTTTGGGTCTCTGCTGTTTTGGCCACCAAAATGGGCCATATATTCTGGCAGTGTTTCCCAGTCCGGTCCACGGGGGAATCGCACAGTCCATGTTTTTGGGAGCAGGGAGGGAGCAAGAATGTGGACTGGTCGGCAGGGATGATGGAGGGAGCGAAAACATGGACCGGCTGTGGGTCCCCAAGAACTGGACTGGGAAACACTGATTTGTGGCTTTATCATTAGGTAGTAACAGTGCTGTCACATTACATTCCCCTACAGGAGCACAGTTCATACTTAAAGCCTTACTAGGGAACAGACTTAATGCTGCTAAGTCTTTAGCTTCTTCTGCAGACAGATGCTAGACATTAGCTGTAACTTCCATCTGTCTTAGCTTCCTTAGCCATTTGTTGCTAAAAGCGTGCATAAGATCTGCAAGGTCTGCATGGAATCAAGGCAAACCGAAGATTCTGTGAGGTTTTATTTTTTCCCAGAAGTCAATCTCCTGTGTGTTGAGCCCACCCCCCAAGTGAGCTGTTCCAGTTGTGGGGAGGGGCAGAGCCAACAAAACCACTGTAGGGAGTAAGACTTCAAACTGTTGCCTGGGGTGAGAGCGGCGTCACACCCGGCCCCAGGTCTCTCTAAGTTTCCTTTCAGAAGAGGTGAGTATGTGAGGTCCAGCATTCCTCCATCTCCAGAAGCAGTTTGCAGAGCCTGTGGATGATGAGCTGTCATGTCTGGATATCTGCTTTCGTCTCTGTTGGCTGATCTCTTCTTGCCTGTGAGCCGCTGTTCCTCTGTAACTCCGTTGTTTATTCATTATGAGCTCTCCCCGTGAGCTTTTGTTTTATTTTTATATATTTTGGCCTCTTACCGGCATTATTACTGGTTATATGTGGATCTGATGCCATTTCTATACATTGAGGTAAAGTGTTATTGAACTTGACTGACGCCATGTTCTGCCATGTTGAGTTGTAATTTAAGACTGAAAAATAAAGTCAAATATTTGCTGGAACAACACTTGCACCTTTTAAAAATATCGTGCTCCGTGCGTAGCACTCCCTCACACCTCCAGGGTTGTGGGTTCGAGTCCTGCTTGTGTGTGTGTGTGTCTGTTCACATCCTCTCCCCGTCATGTGTGCTTCCGCCTGAGTTAGTTATCTATTTAGTCCATAGTGAATGATTGTGTGTGGAGTAGTGATGGACTGGCATCCTGTCCAGGGTGTACCCCTGCTTCCTGGGCTAGGCTCCATGCTTTCCTCCGGCGACCCCTGACCATGAAGATCGAGGGTGGGATGGATGGATGTTTGGTACGCCCCCCTTCCCACTACCCACAAACTGTTTCCTGTCTGTCAGTATTATGTTCATGCCTCCGCTGTGTTCCCCATCTCGAAGACGAAGTATGAGACGGTTTTCCCTTTTAACTGGTCTCCCCGATAGATAGGGCACTGAGTGCTAGCATGTTTTTAAAAATAACTTATAGCCTGTAAGCCCAGATTTGTCATACTGTGTTCCGTGCTGCCACTGACCTCAACCCTGAGAGAAACACAGAGAGACCATTCAGCCTCACTATGTGTAAGTCGCAGTTGACAAAATAAAGGCAATGAAAATGGCTTTTAAAAGAAGCACAGGGTCCAAACTGCAAGGACACACATAATTAGCAATAAGACCATATATTAGTGTTACCCTGCTTTGTAGAAATTCTCCAGTGTCAGTGAGTAAAGTGTCGGTCTATCCTTTAAGCCCTTAGTTCTATCTTTGATCCTGACATTTTACCTGGATCAGAGCTGGCAGACCACTACTAACGATAGTGGTTAAACTATCACAGTGTGCTTGACAACAAATTTTCAGGTTATTAATAAGCCACATTCTCCTGCCTGGATCCTCTCGCAGAGACAGGGTTCAGAAGACCGCTTCCCGTTGTTAATGCTTCACTACTAGCTGACAATTCGCAGGAGAAGTGTATGTAAGCATGTCATCGTAGTGTCAATTCGGGTGAGATTCTGATGCTCTGTTGTTTTCCAGAGGGGGGCGCACAGACGCCAGGTTTTTCCATAGGAGAGCAGAGCGCATGCGTTCTGAGTGCAGCCAGGCGAATGGGGGGGGGCGGAATTTCCTTTTGGAGGCCGCGAGCTGGTATTCCTCGGCCGGACCAGTGCTAGTATCGTGGCTGCTCATATTTTCATACCTCTGTTAAAAAATCTCTGGATACTAGATCGGCTCGTCGCTTAATTGTGCTTGGACGATGTGATTAGTAATGTAGCGGCAACTAAATCTCTCGTCCTGTTTTTTAACTTTACTTATTGTTCTTCCAGCAAATGATTTTAGCAAAAGCACCTAATAACGATTCGGAGCGTTGCGATACAAAGTCCGGCTGACAAAGGCGGACACTTCCCTTTGCGCCCGTGGCACTATGCAGCACATCTCTTCAAGTAGTATTAAGATGCAGCTACGCCTTTAACCCGCTTATTTACATAGATGTAGTGAGATTAGTAGTTACATACTTTTCTGCGACCTGAAAATCCGCTTCGCTGCTGTTGCACGCCGTTGTGTTACTGGCCAAGATCGTCGTGCTGATGGAAACCCTGCGGACGCCACACAAAAGCTGGACTCCCTGCAGCATTTAATTCCCTTCAGACCCTTTTCAGCAGCGGAAAGGATTGTGCATAGTGGGACGAGGTATGATAACAGCTCAAATGCACACTCATTAATATCCCGTCTATATAAAATAATTATTGTTTACTGTGCACCACTGGTGGGTAAGTGCACGGGGTTTGCATGCTGTGCAGCTGTTGTAAATGCACGTTCATTAACATCGTTCTCTCTCTCGTGCGCTTCTTGTGCATATTTTTGCGCAGACGTCATTCATTTCAACTTTTAATTTTGCCCGTTCGGCTTGACAGGGTGACTTTCTTGTTGCTGTCATGGTTTTCGGAGGTGTGGTAAACGTGAAATCTGAACATATGCTTTAGTCGGTCCCAGCCATTAAAGCGCCCAGATGTGCAGACTTTAGGTCACTCCGATCTGGCTGCACTGGGAAAGGGAAGTTTCCACATATATTAGAACCTTTGAACTCGACCAACTCAGACATCGAACAGGTCTGTTGATTTTTTTTCCCCGAATTGTACCGCGACCTAAATCTAGATACTCGACCGTTCCTGCTAAAACTCATATGGGTCGGGACGCGATCAGCTGTAACATATCGGACCTCCAACTGGTCGGTCGAGAAAAATCTAGCAGCAGCTCAACCGAAAATTCGGAACACGACAAAGCAAAGCAGACTTGCTAAAACTTGCACAGATCGAGTCTCCCCTTCCAAACAATATAACTCCCCCCCCCCCGTCCCTCCTCCTCTTCTCCACCTGCCACTTCCAATGTGCCATCAGCTCACCTCAGTACAGGTAAAGTGCTCCTAAACTGTCGTTTATTTCATGTTTATTGCTTTTCTATGTGTGGTTTTTCATGTGTGTATTATTTTATATTGATTCTTAACGCTTCTTATTATTAGTTAAGTATATAAGTTTAAATAGGCAATCGTTTGAGGTTCTGGAAAGCATTAAATTCATTTACATTATTTCTTACGGGGAAATTCGACTTGGACCTCGACCAAGTCGCAAATTGACTAGCCTTCCGGAACAAATTAAGTTCTTGTTGCAAGGTACCACTGTATTCCCAAAGCATGTTTGCAAGACTTACAAATATCATTTAAAATGTATATGCCGCCTTTGGAAAAGGAGCAAACGTAGCATGGCTGGTCTTCCAGCTGGGAAGTATATACTCGCTGCTACACAAAACTACTGCAAGGCAATTCTTTTTATATAAATACTCTTTATGGAGTAATATATTGGCTTGGTTTGAGTTCACCAAATGCCGCAATAGCCAGCTTTCGTTTAGCAGGAACAGTTTATAAACTGCTGACTATTTTCTTGCCAAGCGATGTACTGAAACACACTGAATTTAGGGTGAGGGTTTATGAAGTATCAGTTCCTAGCAAATTTTGTGGCATTTGATATGTTACCCCTCTCCCATCCCCCCCCCCCCCCCCCGCAGTTTAATTAATGACTGCCAGGGATCTGTGTTGCCCCAAACAAGTGGGATCACTCACACAGGACTTCAGTCAGGGTGTCCTCCTCCACACACTAAGGAAATCACAGCTCCGTGTCATCAGCTCCAGATCATCCGCCATTTTGGACTGAACTCTGTGACCGATGTGGCTGAATGTCATAAGCATGGCAACAATGCTGGTTTCTAGCAGTGTAATTGGGGTTATCGTCCTGCAGATGGGATGATGACAACACCTGATTTGACACGGAATGCTGAAATTAGGTTGCTGGGATATGCACCATTTGAAGTGGCACTGAACATCGCCAGACGGTCTCTCATTGGCGGGTAACAAGGGGTGGGAGCCGCTTCTGGAGTGGCGTAGCGCTGCCCTGCCTGCGTGCAGGACACGTCCGGGCCTGCACCCTGAAAGAGGCAGATTATGCGTGAAAGTTTCCCTGCCCTTTTAAGGACAGTAACGAAACGTGCTGGAGGGGGCATTGTGGGTAGCAGAGACCAAAGGTCGTCACCATTGGGGAGTCTCGTCGGAGCTCTAAATGGGGAAAACGGGAAATGGCAGTGCAACTGTGGGGGGATGAGAGGAAGAAACTTTTTTTTTTAAATAAAAATAATGCAAAGGTGGGAGTGATCGCGGATGTTATTGTGCTCCTCGCCGTTACGGACGACACTCTGCCGTCTCACGCAGACACTGGTGAGGACAGGAAACCCAAATCCAGAAGCCACTCTGAGGATGGTGAGGATCCTGCGGCTTAGGCGGTTTTTCTGGCCCGACCGGTTTTGGGGCACCGGTGTCACCATGAGGTCACTTCCTGCCGTGGCCAACAATCCCATATCACAGCGGCGTTCTGCTCTTACAAAGGCTCGGTTTCTTTGAGAAGGTTATGTAAGTTTTGATTTTCAGTTCCACACTCAGATTGTGAGCTAGTGGTTAAAAGGTTTTTTAACAGCTGTGTATATTAATAATGCTTTTTCATTTATGTGAAACCGCTATAGAGTTTGAAATGAACATAAAACAGAAAAAAAATAACATTTCATGATTTAGGGCGTTTTTAATGCAGGTTGTGTGCAGATCCCTATTCAGGTTTAAAAGTTTGTGGGAAATTATAATACTGTATATTTTCAGGGTATGATTTTTGATGGATGCGTTAAGTCCCTTAATTTCTGTTAAGGTGCTGTCTCGCTAATAGATGCTGGGGGGGGGGGGCGGGGTGTGACTGGCCTTCAGTAGCTGCTGTCATGGAAACACTGGTCATTTTTTTCTCATTTTCCCCCTTTTCTTTCCTGCTTCTTCGGAGTTTTGTGGCCAAATGACTTGAGTGTTTTTTTTTTTTTTTTGAGGCTTTTTATTGGTTGACACTTTCAAACCAGGATGCGTGTCATGTGCCTTGCCAGTGAGTACTTTTCCTGTTTTGGAAAGAGAAAAAATGAAGCATACGCAAGCTTACTACATGTAGCCTCCCCCTGCATCGGCCTCAGTCTGCTTTTATATCTCTGTCTGGAGGAATTAGATGTGTAGAGAGCAGCTCATTGGCTGGCCTCAGTCGCAGACGCACGGAGAAGGGACTTTTCGAGTGACCTGCCTGTACTACTCGGCTAATGGGACACAGTGTGGCAGCGTGGCGCGTCACCAGCTTGGCTGTGACACTGTGAACAAAACAGATGGACTTTTAGTGATAACACAGATCTGGAACAATCTCTGCGTGGGCCCCTGTTGTCAGATGACTTTGTTAACAAATGGCTACGCGCAGCAATGCTAACAGAAGCTGCCTCTCGTGTGATTCTTCTGTGCTCAACTTGTACGGCATAACGATAAGCTTGCATTTTCCCTCTAACCCAGTGGTTCTCAACCTGCGGCCCGCGGGTTGACCACGTCACAAATGCAAATGTGGCCTGCGATGCTGACCACGTAAAAAAATAATAAAAATAAATTAAAAATAAATAAAATAATAATAAATGTATTCCATTAATGGTAAGTAGAATTATACTCTAATGATAATAATACATGTAATTGTAATAATTTAAGATGCGTAATATCTGGTTATTGAGCGTTGATGACGTCATGTGTAAATAATATGCGGCCCGTGAGACTTGAACTTGGACATAGTGCGGCCCACTGCAAAAAAAGGTTGAGAACCACTGCTCTAACCCATTGTACTAATTTAGGACGTGAACAGCAGGCCGTCTTCTGGCGCTGGGTCTAGGTCTGTCACGCTGCATCCCTCCTTGTGCTCGCCTGGGCTGCCTGGACACATCTTGTATGATGGGAAGTGAGCCTTGTCATGTCTAGGGGAACCAGAAACTAGGGTTGCTGTTCATATTGCACACAGTGAGTCATCAGGGAGCCCATCTGTCTGAGTCAGCGACGCAGCTGCTCCTGGGCACATGGCTGCCCCCCCACCCCCAGAAACAGAAAGGGCTGCAGTTTCCTCTGTCTGTTTTTAGTCTTCAGGTTATTGTGGGCTGACCTACAGAGCGTAATTTCATCACTTGACTTCCATTACCAAGGAACAGTGCCGAAATTGGCTACCGCCTGCGGTCAGCTTCCTAGGGAGGCTGTCGGCATCACCCTGGCGGTGGGGGGGGGGGGGGCGCAGAGGATGGAGATTCCATCCCCAGAACCGCAGCCTTGGCCCAGTACATGTGGCAGGATGTCGCTGCCCAGTCAGGGTTAGAATCCACCTCGTCAGATCTGCTCCAGTTGGGCAAGATCGCTTTCTGTGGCATCTCAGGACCCATTGGATCGTAAGACTGAAGGATCTGTACCAGGTGTTCTGGGAGGGGGAATCGGTTAGACCCAAAAAAATAGTATTGGGGGGGGGGCCCTGGGGACTGATCTTCACCTGGGTACAAACTAGCCGTTTGCTGCCGATCTCAGTATGCTGTGGGTTGACATTTCGTTCTTGGTTCAGCTGAAGTCACAGTAACGCTGTGTTTGGTGGCCCCCCATCACCTCTGCAGACCAGCCCCCCCCCATCACCTCTGCAGACCAGCCCCCCCCATCACCTCTGTAGACCAGCCCCCCCATCACCTCTGCAGACCAGCCCCCCCCCATCACCTCTGTAGACCAGCCCCCCCACATCACCGTCTCCGCTGCTTCCTGGTGGTGCTGGAGACCACACGACCCGGCCTTTGAGCCTTTGACAGGCTGTCTGCTCAGGGAGCATGGTGGGCCCCCCTCGCCCTGCGCCTGCTCC
>JAODKE010000007.1:13332466-13344011 GCA_026779605.1 Mormyrus hasselquistii | reverse complement strand
CCCCCCCCCCCCCCCCCCCCGCGTCCCTGCGGGGGCCGACGCCCCCCACCCCGGCCTTCGCGCCTTTGACACGCTTTCTGCCCAAGCAGCCTCGTGGCCCCCCCCGCGCCTGTGCCTGCCCCCCCCCCCCCCCCCCCACATTTCGCTGAATAGACCTAAATATAACTCTCTTGTTCAGCCACTTCACTTAATGGCTGGAGGAAGGAGGAATCCCTGTGCTCCTGTCTGAAACACTACTTGGACTCCTGGTCATAGGCTGCGCAGTGACTGGGAAATAGTCCTGCACTTCCCATCTTATGAGAGAATCCAGACAGATTCAGAATTTACAAATGGAATTTCATAATTTATGGGATCTTCCATTGCTTTGTTTTAAAATTCTGCAATTCTGTCTGAGTAATGAGATTGTTGGAGTCACTTCTGTCACTCGGCACATCACTGATGACCTTTGGGCATTTTGCTTGGTTGGAACCTCGCTGTCCTCTGGTGACAGTCGGGAGAAAAATGTCCTCTGTTTTCAGGCAGCTGCCAAGTTGCAAGCTTATCAGCCCGAGCAACCAGCAGCTAAGAGTTTGAGGAGAGCTCCGCTCTGCGCAGAGTGCTAATTTTAGGGAGGAGAGGTTTTCATATGTTGTTTTTTTCTTTGTGGGTCAGACCGCCCGTTTCTGTGCCAGCAGAGAGACGTCGTTACCAATAAAGGGATTTAGAAAATGTAAGCCGGACAGGCGAAGGGACGGCGCTACTGTAGCTTCTGCAGTAGGCAACTTTACCGGAAGCTGTCTTCTGTGAAACATTGGATTCTAGAGTAAATCTCGTTCCACCTTCTCTGGAAGATGAGCCTCATAATGGGGTCGGGCAGACGCCTGGGCCGCTGGCTCCGCCTCTGGGAAGAGGGGCTACTTTCTCAGATTCGCAGCGTGAGGAGTAATTAGGTCTGGAGGAGGCGCGGACGTGCGCGCGGGGGTGTGCGTGTGTGTGATAAGCTAAGTAGGCTTAGAGATGCTCATGGTCGCTTTGTGACCAGGTTCTGCAGCGTCTGGTTAATTCGGGATCAGGCTGAGCTGGAGTGAAGGCATGTCGGAGGATAAGGGTGTGTCAGGGGAACAGGCAGCCTGCCCCTCCCCCGGCCACGGTGCTGACCTCACCCGCCCCCCCGCTCTGCTCCTCCCCCCTGGGGTAATCTCGGTGAAGTGTCTCAGTCAGATGCTAAACAGGCAGCCCTTTCCTAGACCTTCCCGCTAGTGGTAGGGTACTATGGATGCCATTTTCGTTTCCCGTCAGCCAATCCGGTCGTCCATCGGTCACCCGTTGGGTTAATCCTGGCAGAGATCTGCTGTCCGCTGTCAGCTTTTAAAGCCTCATTTCTCCCAGCAGGGTGGCCGGGCGTCAAACGGTGCGTTAAAGCGAGACAGCGTGGCCCTGATAGCAGCAGCCGGCTCTGGCTGTGAGCCCCGACCACCCTGTGGAGTCCCGCCTCTGATTCGTGCATGTGAAGCTGATAGAGCCACATCAGTGACACTAATGCCTTGTCCGCACATACGCAAGTATTTTTTAAGACCTACCTTTTTCTATACGTCTTGGGCTTCTGTCCACACGTAAACGGCGTCTTAGGTCACTGAAAACGGAGCTTTTGCAAAACTCCATCCAGGGTGAAGATTTTGAGAGACTCCGTTTTCAGCGTCGACATGTAGAAAACATGGGACATGGGAAAACTGTTTTTGGCTCGAAACGTCACGTTATGCGTTGTTGTCCACTTTGTTTAACGTTAGAGTGTTTGCTGTATACATCAGGCGAGTCTGAGCAATGGCGGACTTAGCCGGAATAGTGCTTGCGCTAACCTTGCTGACAGGACTTCTTACATGTGTACAGATAAATGTTGAGTCACTCTCGCATTATATTGATCAACACAGGCGTCGGAATGTGCGCTATGGTTTTCAACTTAACAAGACTGGCAATTAGGCTTCTGGCAATTGGCTAACATGGCAGTACGGTTAGTTATAATGCCGCCTGTTGGTTTGGCATGCCCTTGACAGCGCGTTTTAGCTCTTTCACGTGGACGGAAATATTTTAGAAGACAATTTTCGTGTGGATGGGGATTTTTTTTTTTTAAAACAGAGGAAGAAAAACACTGTTTTTAAAAAAATATCCATGTACGTGTGGACAATGCATAATTCTCATTGGCTAATGATGCCTGTCATCATCCAATCATTTCTGTTCCCACTCATGTATAACATTATTATGATGGCTGTTGTAATGGTTCTCTGGGTCATGTTATGTTTCGATATCTTGTTCATATAATTTATTCCCTTCCTGCACCCTGGTACTCGTACCTGTGTTTACCTGTTGCCGGGTGACGCCCAGCTGTGCTAATCTGCTTTGATTTAATCTAGCGGAGACTGACATTCCCAGAAACGTGAGATCAAAGGGCGCTCGGGTCATTAGCGCCACCCCCTCCCTTATCTCGCTGCGCGTTGCGCTACGCCATTTGGGCTCCGACGGAAACCAGTTTCCTGCTTCCTTCTGATCCGGGGCGTGCGGCCCTCGGCAGCTGCAGAGCCTCAGTCACTCCTGGACGTTGCTCTTTCAAGCGCTTGCTTGTGCGTCAGACCCTGTGATGTATGACTGGGACAAATAACATACCTCGCGGGCATGCAGCTGTCAGGGAGCCAGTTTGGGTGCTGCCAGGCTAATTGACCAGAAACAAGTGCGAGAGAATTCTAGGAGCCAAACACAGCTGCACAAACACGTCCTTATCCTAAGTGGCCCACGCAGGTCTTCGGCGAGTGGCCCCCTAATGGAAGACGGCGGTAGTGCAGTACGCTGGCACAGTACACTGTGTGTAGCTGTGTTCACTCTTGCGTCCTTTCTAATCAGCGTGTTTACTTCCTGCGCCTTTTAATTATCTAGCAGGGTATGGCAATTCCAGGAACAGAGGCACACGAAATAACTGCCATTCCTGCGAGCCTCAGTACGCACACGGATATAGACAGATGCAGTGAGATACAGGCGGGTGTGATATGCTGTTAAATGCCGAGATTCTTCGCATTCGTTATTGGTGACGCAAACAAGCCCGGCTGTCCTAGTCGTGTGGCCTGTTCACAAACGGCCACCTGCCAGGTCCTGAATAGGCCATTGGTGTTACTTCTGGGATGTCCAGGACATCCTCTCTGAAGAAGCACATGGAAGTGACATCACATTCCAGAGTTTCAGCACCGACCGTGAGTGCCCCGGTTTCCTGTCTGAGGGGAAGCCGGACAGGAAGCTGGCCGCCAGGAAAGAGGGGAGGGCGGTTGTTGTTGATCTCCCCTTGTTCAGTGTCCACCACCCAACCTCACTACCATATCGGGCTGTGGCACTTTTCCATGGTTTGCCCATTTGTCATAGCAGAAAAAGTTTGTTCTGTCTGGGCCATGAGGTAGGTGCCACCTCCTGGTCACGCCAGTGCGTTAAACAGCATGCCTTCCTTGATTACTTTGTGGTGTTCTCTTATATTTATATCCTTGTTATGTGAGACTCTCTAGTTGTTTTGGTTTTATCTGTGTTGTTTTTTTAGCGATCCCTTTTAGTTACTCTGGAAAGATGGGTGACGATGGCGGTGACATCATACATGCACACCAGAATCAGTCGAAAAATGCTGACGTTAAAACGACTGCAGTTCATGGGCAGTGGCAGGTAAAGACCGAGGCTAATCACAGCGACATCGGCTGAAGTGATGCCAGGCATTCTGGGAAAAAGAATGATGATGATTTGCATGTGCCGTATGCTGGAAATTACCAAGGTTACGAAGGAAAATGAAAAAATTCTGGACCATTTTATCCAGAACAGACGTATTTTTAACAATTTGTCCACAGATGCTTCCAGTCTATTGAGTTTGGCTGTGATATATCCTAATAAACTTTTTAAGGTTAGAAATTCTAATTATCCTAACAAGGAACTCTGGTGTAAGCCAGACTTGCAAAATTGGCTTCTTGGTACCTGTAAAGCTGACTGTAAGCATTTTCCACTGGATCAAACTGGAGTTAAATTCAGAATCGTCATTAGGCAGACCCAGGCTGGGTGCCTGTCAGCTCTGTCAGGGAATGTTCCGCTAGCATCCACGGCTCTCATGCCTTCTGGATCTCCCAGAACATACCCAGAAAGGTCCCTGGTACATTATGAGCACAACTGTGACAGTCGTGGTTTGGTGATACTTTCATCTGATAGTTCCGGTACGGCGTTGTGAAAGCTCTGCGAATCACTGAAAAATGAATAATTTGGTAGTCTGGGATTTGGGGTGGCTGCTTTTCTCCTTTTTTGGCTGCTCAGAGCCACACGACATCCACACAAATCGGTAACTGCTGGCATGCATTTCCTGCTAAGAGTCAGACTATGGTCTTCAGTTTTCGTACGAGAGTGGTATCGAGAGGTTTGCAGATGACTGGGACCGCGGACCTCCTACACCAGCCTATTAACAGTTAATCGTTTACGACGAACAGGTTTAGCCACTTTTGTTTCAGTCTGTGCCATTTTGATGATGTTATTTCCCCTGCACCTCTTTTGCTGAGCCTGTTTTGTGTTCCGATATAGAAAGTCTACGGCCTCTTATTGAAAGGGTGTTTCTTTGCGACGTTAAGCTGGAAATGCAGATAAATTAGACAGTATTTCCTTCTGTAATTTGACCTGGCAACCAACAACCAAGGGACACTAATGGGGTAATTAATAGCTCAAATAACTGACATTAAACCAGACAGCTCATCTTCCAAGGAACGCCATATATCCTGGGAAGCTTGGTGGTGGCTGCATGAGGCTTTGGGGCTGATACTCTTCAGCTGGGGCCAGGCCTCTAGGAAAGGAAGATGAAAACTTCAAATACCAAGAACTGGACGCTGTCTGAAAGCTGAAGACCGATTTCAGCTTCTCGCATGCATGTGTGTGGAGTCATCATTATGTCAGCCAAGGACTTGCTTCCGTAAAGGAAGATCAAATATTTGAATGGTTCAGTCAGAGACCAAACCTCGATCCTAAGTCGAGAACCTGTGGGTTGACCTGAAGAAGGCTGAGAACTACAGATTCCCCTATAATTTTGGTGGAGCTTGAAATGTTTTGGAAGTTGTAATAGAATTACACTTAATCTAATACAAAGACCAGCATTACAGTAGGATAGTGATACTTCATTAATCTCCCCAGGGAAATTCTCTCTTCACCTACCCCATCTTCCCCTCTATTAATTAAGCTTGGGGGGGGGGGATCTCACAGCACAGGGTCAGCAAGTGTGCAATTAAGGGCGTTGCACAAGGGGCCTTGCACACATGCCAGGGCTCGAACCAGCACAGAGGCTTAGCCCAGTGATCCCACACACCACCCCGGAATTAGTTTTTTGGGAGTAAATAACTTGTGCAACCTGCGTGTTGTAGGTTTATTTTTAATATCAGTTGTTTTGTTGTACTAGTTATCCGTCTTCACTACACATCCAAGATGGGGAAAAAAAATATTCCATGATTTTAATTTCTGTTTTAAGATGACAAAGATCTGCAGTTGCATAGTGGGATGTTGACGATCTGTATGAGTGGGGGCTTGTCAGGAGTTTTGGGCAGTTTCATTCCCTCCAGCCGGGTCTAAATGTGGCCCCCATGCTGTCTCTCAGAAAACGGCCGCTGCCCTATCTCCCTCTCCTCATGCGTGCGTCCTTCCGTGCCGTTTTTAACCCTCTGTCACTGCGCCGCTCTGTTTTAAACCGCCGAAGACGATTCTGACTCGCTGGTTCCAGACCAGTGGACCGTGCTCCCCATCCACACGTTCGCATCTCGGGCCCCGGGGCCGGCCCTGAGTTGATAAGGAGGAAACGGGAAAAACGGGGCAAGCAGCGGCAAGGGGGTGAGAGGGCACCGAGGCAGGCGGGCGATGAAGGAGGTGGTGCCCAGCCCCATGGTGGCAGGAAGTTGGGGCACCTGTCCTGGCACCTGGAATCCACCAGGGGGCTGCAGCGGCACCATCCCCTTCCCCTCCAGTGTGGGCAGTGGAGTGTGAGGATGTAGATGTGAAGCTCCAGTGGCGAGTGGGGGCTGGGAAGGCCGGGACGGCTGGGGGGGGGGGCATTGTTTGCCATGGTTATGCTTCTCCTTTCCACATCAAGCTCCCCCTCATGGCTGTGGGTGTCTAACCTCAGGATTGTAGCAGCAGAAGCTCACATTTATCCTCTGTACAGATGCGTGAGTTGGCGTGGGGAGGGGGTGTTACATGAGTGACCCCGATGGGTGTGATGGGGGCTCAACTGAACCCATGTCTGTTCTTTGTCCCCCCCCCCCCCCCAAGCTCTGATGGTCTGGCCCTGTGAAGCCTGAGAGAGCTGATCTGCTGGACCACGCCATTCAGCATGTCTGGGGTCCAGGTGAGCACCCGGTCTGGCACTGGTGGAACCATGGCAACACACCATTTCACACCCTGAGAGCACAGGATATGAGGGCCCACATTGCTCTGAGCAGTTGTGTCACACACAGTAATGTCCAGTTTCACTGAAGATTCCCCCTGACGGCATTCTTACCCACCCCTCCCCCCATGCAGACATCGTGGCCACCTGGCACTGAGTGTGTTGCCAAGTACAACTTCCAGGGCATAACTGGGCATGACCTGCCCTTCTGCAAGGGAGACATCCTTACTATCATTGATGTCACCAAGGTAACCGGCTCGCCACTCTGCTCCACTGCGCCCGCAGTCGGACAGGAATAGGGATCCTCCTTAATGACGCAGCTGAATTAGGGATGCAGTGAACTCAGAAAGCGCAGGGCACCGGACTGCGGACGCCAGCCCATCGGACGAACACACTCGCATGCATATAAAGACACTAATTCACTTACACTGTGTAGGTAATTGTCACATCCAGAGGAAACTCACGTACACACAGAAAGGGGAGTATTTTTAACTGAAATGCTCACATTATGTAGCAGAAGGCGTAATGGACCGAGTTCTGCACCAGTGTGTCAGCATGTCAGGCACCGCAGGTGTCGTGCCGTATTTACACGGGACCCTGCTTT
Organism: Mormyrus hasselquistii; assembly: GCA_026779605.1. NCBI lineage: Eukaryota > Metazoa > Chordata > Actinopteri > Osteoglossiformes > Mormyridae > Mormyrus > Mormyrus hasselquistii. The sequence goes on along the minus strand of JAODKE010000007.1, from coordinate 13,337,004 downwards.
CTCGCTTCCTGGCTGAGCGGGGGCTCTAGCCTCTGCCTCCTTCTCATTTCCCCCCAGGACCCGAACTGGTACAAGGCCAGGAACCCAGTGGGAGATGAAGGCACCATCCCGGCCAACTATGTCCAGAAGCGGGAGGGCGTGAAGTCGGGGGGCAAGCTAAGCCTCTTGCCGTAAGTGTCTGTGGGTGAGCAGAGGGGGGGGGGGGTTGTGTATCTGTCTGATTCTGTTTACGCATAGTGATAGTCACATGATACTGGAGCTCGTGGGACGCAGAGGCGTCGATAGCATCTCCGGGTAAATTTCCATAATTAAATCCCGTCCTCAAAGAGCCAGATATAAAACTGCCTTTTTGAAGTGGCTGCAGTTTGGAGAATAATGGACGCGTGGGCCGAACGCCTACTGAGACTGTTTAAAAAAACACCCCCCCTCCGCCCCAAGGGCAGCAGTCTCACAAGGTGCTGAAGTGCTGCCCCCTGTAGGCCTGCCCGGGGCATTGCGGGGAGCTGCCACACGCAGATGGGTAAAAGTGGGGTGAGGGGTGCTGACATCCAAGAGCCTCACAGTTCAGACATTACTGGTGACATGAAGTCAGCAAATCGACAGAATGGAGGGAAATAGCTGCCACACGGTCATTTCCTAAGCATAAAGTGCTTCCTTTGATTGGGGCTGTATTTATACTGCTGATTAGCCAGAATTTTAGCTTTTTATGAACCTTGGGATATAGGCTATTGACATTGCAATCAAAGCTGATTAAATATGAGCTCGGCTGGAGTAAAAATGCTCCAAGTCCTCTTCATGCTGATATTTCTCTGATGTGGTGTGTAGCTCACTGGCTTGGGGACCTGTGTCCATCTAAGTCCAGAAGGTTGCCGGTTCGAAAACCGTGGTGGGCAGAGTAATGGAGTGCCAGGAGAGAAGCTGCACGACATGGGGAAAATCTGCAAACTCCCCACATACAGGGGGGCAGGAATGAAACGCAAAATCCTGAAGATGTGAGGCCTCTTTATGTGATGCTGATGATGATGATTATTTACATTTTTACAGTGTAGGAGTTGTACTTGACTTAATACTTAATAGTATTTTGAGGGATACAAAACGGTAGCTTGGTTTATTCTCTGCAAACCCAGAAATAGACATTATTAAACAGAAAGCCAGCTTTCTAAGCCCGTGATGAGTGAAGGATCCTCTTCTGTCACTCACAGCCCCAGTGTGTGGTTAAGTGCATGATCAGCTGCACATGATCAGTTGCCTGGCAACCGCACCATCACGTCCCTGTGGAAGCAGAGTGGCTCCCAGTCGGCCAATCAGCTGCATGCCGTTTCTGACGTGTCTCTAGGTTTTAAATGGGGGCTGTGTGAGTCTTGGTCGGCGATGGCCGTGTTTGGGGGGGGAGGATTGGGCTTCCATCCTCATCTTGATCCTGTTTATGTGGTCGCTTTGGAGACAACAGCAATTGACCCTCTGTCGCCTGTAGCTGTCTTGCAGTTGTAAGATTCAAAAGGACGTCTTACTGCGGGGGGGGGGGGGTAAGGGATTCACTCTGCTGAAGTGGAAAGAGGGCAGCCAGACTCTATAGAGGAAAAGAGACCCCCACAAGCCAGACTGAAGCAAACTGCACTCCTCATTTGTGGCTTCCTGTTTACTGCCCGTGGCCTGTTTCAGCTTCCTGCCGTTTCCGTGGTTACGCTTGGTTTACACTGAACGCCGCCCTATTGAGCGTGTGGGACTGGCTGGCCCTGGGTAGCCTCTCTGTCCCTCCATTACACCTTATTACTGCATCTCTGGGAGCTTGGGGGGACTTGGGGGGTGTTGGGTGTGACCCCCTGGATTGTTTTCATATCTCTCCCTTTTTATGTTGCTAATCCGTCCTCCACCGGAATGGACCTCAAGCCCCTTCCGGGGTCAACTCACTTTGCAGTGTGTATCCGTGCGTACAATGCATGTGTGTGCCCCCCCACAGCTGGTTCCATGGGAAGATCACGCGTGACCAGGCAGAGCAGCTGCTCTGTCCTCCTGAGACGGGGCTCTTCCTGGTGCGCGAGAGCACCAACTTTCCCGGTGACTACACACTGTGCGTCAGCTGCGAGGGCAAGGTGGAGCACTATCGAATCATCTACCACGACGGCAAGCTCTCCATCGACGAGGAGGAGTACTTCAGCAACCTCATGCAGCTCGTCGAGGTCAGCAGCGACCGAACGAAACCGATCCCATGATTCATCGCACGCCGATCTCATTCTTGGAACTTGAATGTTAACAAGACTGGCCTTGCCGAGACCACAAGTACGGCCTTTGTGTTCTTGGTATTGAGATTCAACTTTCATACCAGACGGTGTACCTCGGCATGCTGCATTATACTGCGGTTTGCGTAGCGGGACCCCGTGATTCAAAATTCAGCCCATATACCGTATTGCTGTGATGCCGCCCAGATGGAGTGCGGACTCATCCCTCTGAACGTTTCTGCTGCCTTAACAGTGTGGTGTTAGGCCCTGATTAACCCCCCCTCCCCCCCAGTGAGTGACCAGTGAGTGACCAGTGAGGTTAGCCAATCCATGGGTTTCCTGATCCCAACACTCAGAGACCCTCAGCAGGAGATTGACGCCATTGATCGGCGAAGTTAACTGACCACTGGTCACGGAGGATTAATTATGTTCTGCTGACGGTCAGTTTTTCAAACATAGGGCCTGAATAAAAAATGTCACTGTTTCTTTAATGAATGCCTTTCTCCAGAACAGAAATTATTTCAATATCGCACTGCAGTAATTGCTCAGGGCTGCTCATGCAAACTGTCATCTTATATCTTTAAATGAAAACCACTGCCTGTTAATCTTTTGTAATTATTCTGCACATGACTGGCTGAGGGACTGATTATTTTAACACCATTTTTCCCTCTAATAGATATAATTTGTGCATCGCTCAGAAACGTAGTCTGCAAATACTGCCTCCGCGTTTATTTATAAATAAGACGGTCCACATACCAACCCAAACAAGAATGTTTAAAGGTAACTGGCCCTCTGGGGAATGGTCTGGGCTGACTTTGCGGCGATTAAGGGTACTGTGGCTGAATTAAGGGGCCGTGAGTTTGCAGACACAATAACGACACGTGGGCCGGCCCACGCTTGCGCCTGCAGGATGGAGGATGTCCTTAATCACGCAGTCTGCCCTAAAAAAGGGTTTGAGTGCCCGACTTTAATTCCCCCCTGCGGGAGGAGTTCAGGCTCTCACTGTGTTTGTTTTCGCAGCATTACACGCACGATGCAGACGGCCTCTGCACCCGACTCGTCAACCCCAAAGTCATGGAGGGAACGGTGGCGGCTAAGGATGAGTTCTTCAGAAGTGAGTGGGGGGGGGTGGGCAGGGCTTGAAGCATTGCGGACCACGCTGTATTAGGTGGTATTGTGACTCGGTCTGGCACGTACATGATAGAACACCCCTTGTGCTGCCTTCGGTTCGCCACTGAGAGCACATTGTGTTGTGCGGTGACCCCTGCTGGTGGTTTGAGTGTAATGCATCTCTATGCATCTCGTCTGAGTTTTGGTAAAAGCATTTCTTGTATAGCCAAGCAAATCCATTGCTTTGTCCTCACCTCTTCAGGTGGGTGGGTCTTGAACAGAAAGGACCTCAAACTACTGAAATGCATCGGAAAGGGGGAGTCTGCAGGTATGAGCATTCATGCGCTCTTCTATCTGCGTTGGGTGCCGTTTCCCTTTTGGTAGCATTGTTGAAAATGGGATGAAACTGGGCTGAGCAATTCTATAAGAAACATTTACTCAGAGCCCAAGTTGGGCGACTGGAGGCAGCAGTGTAAGTTCAGTGGAGACGCCAGCGTGAGCTCAGTTCTGTGTGTTAGTGTGTGTACGCGCTCTCCACAGACGTGATGGTGGGTGACTACAGAGGGACCAAAGTGGCCGTGAAGTGCATCAAGAACGATGCCACCGCGCAGGCCTTCATCGCCGAGGCGTCGGTCATGACGTCAGTCCCGCCGGCCCGTTTGTCTCTGACCGGCTGTCTGTCCGTGTGAGTGAAACTGACAACCTGCGTATGTGTCTGACTGTCATCTGTCACCCTGCAGGCAACTCCGACACAACAACCTGGTCCAGCTCCTCGGTGTCATCGTGGAGGGAATGGGGACTCTCTTCATCGTCACGGAGTACATGGCCAAGGTCGGTGACCCGACCCGACCCTCCACCATTAGCACTACAGGGCCGAAGAGAAAACATTTACATCAATAACAAAGTGATGAGTTCAATACGGAAGTGTGCTGTCAGAATGCTTTAGAAATACCCAAGGTGTGTGTGTGTGTGCGTGTGCGTGTGCGTGTGCGTGTGTGCGCGCTCTGCACGTGTGCCATGCATGCCTTTTTGTAATTATTACTTTGTGTGGATCAGGTTTCCAACAATAAGGTTAAACCTGTTACTTTTTACCTCATGGGGCCATTTGTCTGGTTCTCACAAGGATAACCTCAATTTTTATATATATATATATATAACCAGACAAAACAGAAAACTTTTGGCCATTTTAGTTAACTGCACTCACAATTT
>JAODKE010000007.1:13310524-13326111 GCA_026779605.1 Mormyrus hasselquistii | reverse complement strand
GAGTACTCGTCTTTCCTCCTGCAGTTTCCTCCTGAACTGGTGTCTCTAAATTTCCAATGTGTGCCCCCCTGCTGGCTAAGAGACGCCGGGAAGCTCCCTGTCACGTGACTGGTGCTGATGTGGGGGGGGCCGTGCCTGCCATGCTAATGTGCGGTTGTCCGGGGCACTAGAGGCACATGGCTGACAGGGCCTGCTCTCCCCGCCCGTCGTGCCCCCCTCCCATTTCATCAACACAGCCTAAAAATAATCCGTTGATTCAGCCTGCCTGCCGCTGCTGCGGCTACCCTTCCTGCCACTGCAGTCTGTCCTGCAGGCATGTGCCCATTTTGTTGGAGGGGTGGGTTCCAGTGATGGATTTGGCTGATATGAGTTTGGATTCTATTGGGCTCTAGGCTCCAGAGCAGTGTTCTCCAGTCTGGTCCTAGGGGACCCAGAGACAGTCCATGTTTTTGCTCCCTCCAGCAAAAATGTGAACTGTCTGACATGGAACTTGGAGGGAACAAAAATATGACCTACTGTGGGTCCCTGAGGACCAGGTTAGTGCCAGGTTCTCCAGATGCTGGAGCTCCAGTCTTGAGCAATACTAAGCCAGTAGAGTGTTGAGGTTCCTTGGGGATTGGTTCTCACTTTTTGGGTTCTTTAGGGGCTGACTCTTCAGTATTGGGTAATCCTGTGTTGGGACATATAATGTGGAGTTTTCCAGATACTGGTTGTACAGCTCTGCTGTGTTGGGTTCTAAGGTAGCAGTGTTAGGCTTCCATGTTAGGCTGTGCAGTGCTGCCTTCTCCGAGGCTTCTTCTGACAGTGCAGTGTTTGGGTTCTGCGGGGGAGTTTAATTGGGGTAAGCTGTATTAGGTACTGTTGCAATGATCTCAGCCAACCCCTAGGCCCTGAACATGTGACATTTGAGCCCCCCCCCCCGCCGCCCCGACACGTGATTGACAGAGAAGCACCCAAGCTGTTTGTGCGCCGTCTCGCTCAGACGACATCTGCTGCAGAGTGGTTTGATCTGCGCTGATCGCTTAAACGCGGCTCCGCACGACGTGGCACGAACGTTCCTTAGCGGGCTTTAAATTAAAACCCGGCAAGGTGGCGAGAGGGAAAAAAAAAAAAAACAGAGCTGCTGTTTTTATTCAGTTAAGGTGCCAGATTGACAGTCATGGCCAAAGCTCAGGATACGTTCTGAGAATAGAACAGCAGAACATCTCCTAACAAGAATCAACTTGATTTTTTCCCCATTTCAATTTCATCGCCCAGCACGACTTCAAATGACCTGCCTGGGCTTCAGCATCGAGAATCGGAGACAGAGGAGGAAAGGAGGGGGGAGGAGCCAGGAATTCTGACAAAAACTCCCCCAGGTCTGTGACGTTACCATGCGATGGTTCTGGGATCTTTAAATAGCCGAACAGCTAGCCCGGGCAATAGGGGGGAGGGAGGGGTGAAAGGTGCTGGCTAAATTGTTAGGCTTGAATTTGTGAAATATCAAGGTTGCTGCAGACAAGGATTTGGGGAGGGGCGGTGGTTGGTTATTTCCTATGACAGCTGTCAGGGCTTGTTTTCCTTCTCTCCGCCCTTTAAGACCCGAGGCTCCACGCTGCTGACCTCTAATGGGCAGCCCTGTACGGTGCCACCCGAGATCCCCCCCCCCTCCGCAACCAGACCCATGGTGCCCCAGGGCCTTTTGGAGCGACATCTCCCCCACAAAGACTGGGTGTGCCTTCCTTGCCCCAAGATCTGTAGCATACCATGTACTTGCTCCATGCTGACAGCAGATGGCGAAGTGGTTATGGGGACGGCCTTGCTGAAAGCCAGGCCGTCCTCCTGCAGGGTCTAACAGCGGGCCGCTGTTAAGCCGCATTAATTATACGGCCCAATATTGTTTCATCGTTACTCGCACATGCGCGCGCACACACGCACACACACACGCACACACACGCACACACACACACACATACACACACACACACACACACACGCACGTGCCAATTGCTGAGCCTGGAGCCCATAAGGGGGAGCCGTCCATGCGGGATCTTTTTAATGCGTTCAGATGCAGCCTGGCAGTGTAGTTAACAGGGTTCCATTGTGAGATGTCATGTTATAATAATAAGATGTATTTTCAGGGATGCGTGACCCCCCCAGTTTTTGTTCCTCCACACCACCTCCACCTCTACTCTACTCCCTGAGGAGGTTGACTCCCCTGAAGCCCACAGTACACCTGAACCTAGTGGTCTTGGGGGAGGGGGGCGGTTTGCCCTGGGTCTCTGTCTGCTCATGGCATCTGGGTCATTTGATCAGCGCTGAGCGGAAAAGTCATCGAGGCGCACTGAAGGACGCACCCGGGTCCCGGGGGTAAACACTCAATGTGCACGTGGCTTTGGACCCAGAGCTTCCCCGTTCACCTGCGGTGACCCCTCGCCTGCCGGGACGCATCCGGATTCTCGTGAAATCCATGTGTCCTAAATACCTCGCCAGGCTCCACCCACGGCCATGGCTAAAGGCAGCATGTGTGACAGAACAGGGGTCAGGGGTCACTCGATGTGTATCTGATTGCTTGTGATAGGCTGGGGCCCCTGACTTCTGACCTGAGAGAGAAGACACGAGCCGGTAGGGCATGGCCGCCAGCCCAGGGGCTACAGACATCTCGTGACTCATGGTGGCTCCAACCTTTAGCTCGCTCAGCCACGCATGCAGCTTTTAGAAAGAATGCTCTTTAAAATGGTCACAACGGGCTGCTCATATGGGGCCGGGATGCCTGAAGTTGGCTTGGGATTAACATAACTAATGATAATGATTGCCATCGCTGCAGTTGGATAATATGTAGGAGTAAAACACTGATGAGATGATTTACCTTCCACCTGAACACTGTTTCCCTACTTTTAGCAATTCCGCCTCCCCTTCCAAGTGCCGCTGTGAACAGTGTGAAAGCTGCAGTACCTGGAGAGAATGGTCAGGGTGTGAAGCCTTCTGCTTCCTGTGAAGACGTGGGCAGGGAAGCAGGGTTTGGGTCTGCAGTGACACCGTCGACCCTGACAGCCGTCAGTCACGGACGAGTCGGGCCTCCCCGGCCGGCGAGGGTCCCGCGGCGGGCCTTCAGGGCGGCGGGTGATTGGAAAGGGGCGGAGATCTGGTTCCTCCTACAGACAGAGGGACGGAGAAAAAGCGAGAACCATACAGCCGGGGGCCTGGCAACTGCCATCCTGCCTTCATAGTCGCTCCCGGAAAAAAATATCCACGTGTGAATCTGGCTTAAGCACTTGCCAAGATAATGTGTCAGTGCTATTTTCAGGCCTGTTGTAAGCTGAAGGTTTTGTGTCTCCTTCCATTCGCTTTGTCTGCCTTCTCTTTGCTCTTCGCTTTGATCATTTATGATTAGCCGCTAGCGCTCACATCCCGGCCCCTTCTTAGGGTCGCATTTTTGCAAGCCGACGCAGAAGTCCGCGGGAATAGCTTCACCATTTCCTGCAGGTTCCAGTTTAACTTCTGATCTGCAGCATGATGTCTCCGTACGTTTCCTAATGTATAATTTGAAATGTGCATTAAATTCAAATTGCACAGGAAAAGGGTGGGGATGTCTGTATTAGTGTGAACGCTTAAGTCAGACTTGTGTCGTCTGCGCTGCCCAGCTGGGTAGTGAAGTAGCTCAGATCTAGTGCCTCAGTGTGCAGTAACGAGGATGGAAGCCTCCAATTGGCCCCATGTACTGTAGAGCTGCGGGGGGTGGTTCAGCTAGGTGGTCCGTCGTGTATCTGCTTCTCCTACATTAATGTCAGCGAGCGGCCTCTGGCCTCTCTCACACAGGTTGGTTAGAGGCTCTGATCCTGTAGCTCATCGAGTAGCATGTTGTGCTGACGCTGCGAAGGTCGTGGGTTTGAATCCTTGACAACATGCATAAAATTGCAATCCTCCTCTTTCTGCTATAAGTTGCTTTGGACAAATGTGTCAGATGAATGATCCCTTTGCTGGGGCCATGGGCTGGGCCCTCAGGAGCGCCCTGGGGCCATGGGCTGGGCCCTCAGGAGCGCCCTGGGGCCATGGGCTGGGCCCTCAGGAGCGCCATGGGCTGGGCCCCCCGCTCTTAGCAGTTCCTCTGTTAATGTTCACTTGAAAGCATCAGCTGTCATGTAGCTTCTCTCTTTCTTGCTCACTTTTTTAAAATAATCCCTGAATTCCCCAGAAACCTAAATATGGCGTTGGAATAATCCCATGAAATTGGGCATCATGCGATGCCATGAAATGGTCCGAGGGCGTTTTCGCTCTGACAGTAGCTTGATGAAGATCCGCGATGTGTAATCGCGTGAGGGATTCCCGGCTAATTCGCAACACCAGACGGTTTATTTGGGTTTTTTTCCTGAAGGTTTGGAATCGACACCCCTGTTTGTCAGCCCATGTTTTCGCTGGCGAGTCGCCGGAGAGTCGTTTTGCATCGTGTTCTGAAGGGCTGACAGGAGGTCACATTCACGGTAGAGGTGTCGAAACGGGGGTCTGTACGTCACACCGCCCCCATGTGAAAAGACGCACTTGCCGCGTTGGGCCGTGTGGGTGTCTGCCGCTCGGTGGCAGCGGGGGGGGGGCGCTCTGGACTTGGCTCGCGGACAGCGCCAGATGACAGACTCAAATTAACGGGGAAAAGACGCTGCTGTTGTGTAATGTGAAGGACCTCTGCAGCTCGGATAACCGGCGGGTATCTGGTCCTAAGAGAATCGCGTCTCTCTCCAGAAGCTGCCTCCAGACACGACCGGCTTTTCTGCGCTCATACATCTCCGACTCGGCGGATTATGGACGCCAGGACGTTTCACGATGTGCTGGAAATACTCAGCCCCCGTATATTAATGTTCCTCCGGCTCGTTTACCAAGCCTTGTGACCCGGGCTGTGACCCTGAGTGAATAAGTCCCCCCCCATCACCCTTTTTTGCTTCATGCCCCCCCCCCCATTGTCTGCAGTCACTCAGCTGCAAGAGCATTTTCCGGTTATCAAATTCCATTTAATTATGGCCAGCAATATCCCTTTGTACTTCACGAATTTGCCCAGGCCTCGGTAAATGTCGGAGCGGGAGGGGCAGAGGCGGGGTGACCCCGGAGCTGGCGCAAACCAGACCCTCCCGCCCCCATTATGTAACTCCGCTCCGCCTGAAGAAAAGCCATGTGCGCTCTGCTGAATTTGGAGACGCCCTTTCCACTGATTCCAGCTGCTGACCTGTCTGCTCTGAGAGAGAGTGACACAAGGGGGCGCTGTGGTGTCCGAGTCACTGATCTGGCCAATCAGAGGAAACGCTCATCATTGCACCTCCTACATTTCACTTGAAATTATTTGCAAAATATGCCTGGGGGGGTCCCACTGAAATGACCACCTGACAAGACTCAGCACCGCACCCCCTCAGTTGACACTCTCTACGATTGCCGATCACCCCAACTGACAAATTTTGTTTACCGCCGACACCCTTCCCGCCCCAGTGGTCAGACTGCCCAGCAGGGGAATACCCCAATACCACTGTCACAACTTGGGCGCTGCGAAGTGGTGAGAGACCGGGTCTGGGCTGAGGCTTCCAGATGATGAGGCAGTATCCAGGTGGCTTCACCGACCCGTGGTGATAGAGCAGTGTCTGCTAACCACTAACTGCTGACCAACCGGCTGCCGAGTCACTGAGCTCTGCCAATCGCAGGCCAGGCTCCCTGCACTGCCCTGAATTCCTGACTCCTGCTTCCTGCACACAGGACAACATGAGAATCACCCCTTCCTGAACCCCCAGCTATAGCAGATTGGTATCTCTGCAGGTAGGAGCGCTGCTAGACTGCTAAAATCCAGGCCAATCAAATAATATTCCAGATCTTTTCAGGGGCCCATCAATCAGGGGCCCTTGGAATCATCCTGTCTCCCCTACTACCTTTTTACAGCATCTCTGCAGGGTGAAAATGTCACAGAATGGCATTTAGACTTCCATAGCTATGCTATTCCTAGGATGGAGTTCCTCTGTTGCACTGAGCTATTTGTGCTGTATAGATGGTCTACTCATCTGCAGCAAAAAAACCTCAGCCTAGTTATCGCTTGTGCATATCTTGGGATGGGAACAGCTGTTGGACCATTGAGGAACGTACTTCCGTCCACCTATCTTATTACCACATCACCTTCTGAGAGCAGTGGGGAAGCCCTTGACTGTGTTCAAGCCCACTTGGTGAATATCCCTCACGCAAATAACAATGTCCTGCCCCCTTCTACGGGGTGCTGTCACAGCACAGTCCGACACCGGCGAGTCCAGCGGGGGAGGGGAACGTGCCATGGGCGCCGGCTGATTTGAAGGACACACGGACGCTCGGCCCCGGAGGTCCTGCCTGCCGGTCGTTCCGGCTAATGGCCAAAGGGGTGTCCCCAGAGCTCAGAGAGGTGGAAGGGAGAGGCCGTGTCCGTGTTTTATGCATGCGCCTGCTGGCCGTGTTATAATAACCCCGATCTGCTGTTAGCATGATAAATTAGCACTTAAAATGCAGCGGTTTGTTTTACTGCCAATCCCTATATAAATAACACTGGTTTGAGGGGGGGTGGCACTGCTCATGCTCTTCCTGGATCATGTGGGCTTCCTCCCACAGTCTAAAAGCATGCAGTTAGGCTAACTGGTGTGTCTGAATCGCTTGTGATTGTATATGCGGGGATTATGTTTACTTTACATAGTGGGGACTTAATGTGCCCCGCAATATAATAAAAATCTGTTATTTTAACGTTTTGGGGACCATTTTTCAAGTCCTCACAAAGATCTGTGAATGCAATAAAATACTAAGAATGCAAAAGGTCTATTTTGCTTGGTTTGCTTGGGGGGGGTTAAGGTCATCATGTTGGGATTAGGGGTTTACCCATAGAAATGAACAGAGAGTCCCCACAAAGGTATAATTACAAACCTGTGTGTGTGTGTGTGTGTGTGTGTGAGTGAGTGTGTGAGCAACCTACATTAGACAGGCATGCTGTACCCTTGCCTTGCACATAATACTATTTTCCAAGCCCCCCCCCACCCCCCCAGGAATGATAAGTGGTTGGACGATAGATGCGTGGATGGATGGATGGCTTTAAATAAAACAATGCAGTGTTTTGATGTCAGTGACTGGACTCTGCATAAATCAAAGTGCAGTCAGGTATTTGAAAGAGAAATTGACATCCCCTATGCCTTAAAGCCATATTCCTTCCATAAGCGGCTTGGATGTGTAATTTTAAACACTGGCAGTGTTCGTGGGGTCTTGAGGTTGACCTCCGTTCCAGTTTCTGATGCTGTATTTCAATTGTGTTCCATGTTTAGATTTTTGAAGAATATGTCTACAGGCAGCATAGTGCAATTATGTCTGTCCGGGTGCAGGTCTTGGGGGGGGGGACGAACCCATACATAGGTATTACCACTACAGCGTGCATGGTGGTGCAGATGGACTATTTATCTTATTGAATAATTTAAGATGCTTGTCCCAAGGTGAGCTACTTGTTGATTTGTCCCACCTTTACAAATCATGATACTTAAAAATAATTATTAAACTTCTATGCAAATGCAGTTACTAGTTCACTCACAGCACCATTCGTTATGAGCAGAAGACAACTAATTCCACCGTTCCCATTCCACCGTGCCAGCGAGCGGAGTTTTATTCTGGTGCTTGCATCGTGCCCTGTATAGCCTGGTCTCCGGGTTCGCTGTGACCCAGCACTGGAAAATGGGCGGATGCAGGGAACAAAACAACCTGCGTCCCTTATTATTATACATGATTATAAACAGTCCTACTCAAATGTATACATTAAGTATGTACTTATACCACGTGATCGTTTATACTGTCGTCGGTGACAGGCCTGTCGCCATAATACGCAGCTGCGGGGGGGAATACTGACACGTCACGAGTGGCGGTCTCTGCCTCGTCGATCTTAAAAAAACGGAAAGCAGACATGCCCCGCTTTAATCCGCAGGCTGGTCTTTGAGGTCGAGGCTTTATGTGACGGCATATGTTTCCCCGGGTGCTTTCATTTCTCGCGTCTCGCAGATATAATTTTCATTATTCTCATCACCCATGAAGCCGAAATTCAATTTACGTCGAATTTTTAATGTGCTTGAAGGTAACGAAATAACCTCACTCAGCACGTTGACACCTCAGCTTCTTCATTCTTTGTTAAATGGGACAAGCTTGGTCACGGTTGCTATGATAATGCAAGCCATATCGATCGTCTCTGCTCCATTTTTATTCATGCATTTTGCGTATTTTGGTCTGACACGAATTTTTGCGCAAATGCCCCCTTTCGCTGATGAGTTATGTATGATTTAATAGGGTCAACATGTTTAAATCCTTGTGAAATCCTGTACGACTAAATGAGAGGAAACCACAAACAAACATGAGCAGGCAGAAGGCTGGTCGCAGCCGGGCTGTGGAGGGGGGCAGAAAGGCTCCACACGCTGTGGTGTGTGGAGGTGCGCTGGCGAATGTTTGCTGAGGTTTCCGCAGACTTTCCCCGCTAATGCAATTACACACTGCGTTGCCCGCAGGAATGTTCCATCTGAACAGCAGACAACCGCTCGTAACAACCTGATCCAGAACCAGTACTTCTTAACACTACACTGACCAGTCAGTTTTATTCAGGTGCAGTGTTAAAGTGGGCCAATGCCGAACCCACTCCCCCCAAGTGTATAGGTGAAAATTATAATTGGTTTAGATTGCTTTTCTTTGTCATGAAATTATAAAGCGTCTTTATTGAACGGATATGGACTCAAATCCCCGTACTATCCAGTTGCGCTCCGGTCCCAGAGAGATGGATGTATGGCGGGGACACACGCTGGCACGTCACGTGTGCCTGTCTCCGCTTCGGTTCCTTTTCGGATGCGGGAGATGCTGATCTGCATCCACGGCAAGTTGTAATCAGGAGGCGAGTCACGGGATGCTGTGCGTGCGGCTGGCGTCACACAGACGATAGCTTGATCCGGCGGGATGTGTGGCTGAGAAAAGACAAACGGGACTTGCTGTAGAAAGAGAAAGAAACTTGTTGACTCGTCTCTGTAGCGCCGGAATCCAGTCTATTACGTGACCTCTCAATCTACAAGAGCTGTCCGTTATTTCGGGTTTAGAAGCGCTCGCCTGTTTTACAGGACGAATAGGTTTATTTTGGGGAGCAGTATATTTTGCACGTTTGTTTAAACTCCAAAAATAATCACCTTTTGAATTAACACAACTTTCACAGTTGCGGTACCAAGAAGGACTCGTTTCAGATCTTGGAGCCGAGCGCTCTTCGACGGCGGGGCGATGGCTTTCATGGTGAAGCACATGGTGGGGGGACAGCTGAAGAACCTGACCGGCACTTTGGGGGACGACAAATCGGACGGTGAGAAATCCGAAGCCGGTTCTAAAGGGATGACCGAAGAGGAGTATGAGCAGTACCAGCAGCAGCTGCTCGAGGAAAAGTAAGGACGCAGCTAGTTACTTATCTGAGATGCGATGTGTTTTACGCGTACTGGGGGGCTCCGAAGCTGTTCTGTGGATGCATTTTCAGGCATGTGGTGCGTTAATTCCCGAGTCCCGCTGCGATCTGCCCCGGTGCCCCAGTCTCTCCATCCCAGTATATCCACCGCCTACACTTAAACCAGCTGCTGTGCGCACAGGATGGTTTCCAGTCCGATATATCTCTTATTCTTCGTTTGCATTTTAGTCTGTTTCGTTGTTAGTTAGTCTATTATTGTTTTCAATACTGATTTCAATTAATATAGCCTACGTAAGGACAGATGCAATTAAGGAGGCAACCTGTATCACTTCATTTTCACTTAAGTTTGGAAATCTGTGACTTTAATATTGTTTTCATTTTTTTCCCACGATAATTCATTAGTTAAACCCAATTGAAATAACTAATATTTTCTAATTCTTTCCCGCTATCCTACAGCTTGAATTGTTGAAACAATTTAAGACCGCAATGTAATATTTTTGGCTCAAACTGAAACAAATTTGATCTGATTCTTTGCAGTGAAATCCAAGGTTATGAGAAATGAAGCCTCGCTCATTATCACGCAATGGGTCTAAGATGTGGAGTAAATTGCGATTTCAAACATATATTTCTTTTGAACCGACCACGTTTTGTAAGAGGCACGACAATGAGAAAAACGGTTTCATTTAACGGAGGGTGCTATGAAATTCGGTTCTTTGTTAAATTAACACTGGCAATTGTGCGTTACTGTCCTGAAATAACACCGACCGAGAAAAGAGTTTTCTTGAAGAACCTTTTTGATCTGTCATTTACATAACCCTCCATTGTACTTATACATACCAGTCTATCCCAATTTGAACAACTGGTTTAGATAAGAAAGGCTGAAGTGTAATTACGTGATGCACTCAAGGGATCTACGGAGCGGGCTGTGACGCCTGTGACCTTCACTGAAAGGGCGAGGTGACCTGCCCTGCTTTTTATATTGTCCAGATTTTACTTCTAGAGAAGGTAAACAGCTGGTTAATAAACTGCTCTATTATCTAACACTGAATTTCTAGTTAAGACAGCAAGCTGCACCTTGCGATGGGTCGGTGCCCCATCC
The DNA here is from genome assembly GCA_026779605.1 of Mormyrus hasselquistii. Lineage (NCBI taxonomy): Eukaryota > Metazoa > Chordata > Actinopteri > Osteoglossiformes > Mormyridae > Mormyrus > Mormyrus hasselquistii. Next base: position 13,315,588 of record JAODKE010000007.1, on the reverse strand, counting down.
TGGGTTGTTCCCTGCCTTGCGCCCGTAGCCTCCAGGATAGGTTCTGGATCCCACTTGACCCTGAACAGGATAAGCGGTATCAGAAAATGAATGGGTGGGTGGATGAACAACAAGCTACTGTGTACCTTACTGAGGTGGAAAGCTAAAAACACAAGTCTTTAATACACAATGATTAAGCACAGAGGTCAAAAAAGAATTTTTCTCCGTTTTCGACTTTAATTCCAGAGGTGTTATTTTCCGTGTGTTGTTGTGCCCCCACACTCACCACCAACGTCCACCCCGCCAAACCCTGGAAGTCCCTCTTTAAATGACACGACAACTGTATATCTCCTTCTCTAGACATGTCCAGTCCCAGAAATGGTGGGTATCATCAAACACGAGCCCGCGCTAATGGCTTTGGGTATGCCGGCCGACGGCCGCGGCACCGCTAATCTGATCAGCGGGGCGCTGAGCTACACTCAGCTGCATGCTCCTTTAACATACTGGGTAGCTATAGTGTGAAGCCAGAGGTGTAATAACAGGCTCCTGAAGAAAGACCAGCTATGTGCTGATTGGATGACGGCTCGCTGTCAGTCCGCGAGTGTACAACAGACTCCATACTGCCCCCTGCTGGCACAAAGACCAAAATTCATAGTCTGCTATGGAAAAAAAAAGATGCGAGGTTAAATTTTCACCTACATAGTATGGACAGTAATGCACTTTAAGTTCTGGGGTGATGGAACTGAAGAAGCTGGGGATACAGGGTGTAGCAGGATCGTTAAGTCTGGCTGCCATTGGATTATTGGCTTCAGGGCGAATCTCTGGTTATCTGAGCTTTTGCTGCATAAACAGAGGGTCTTTCTTGTAACAAACTTTTGGCGGAGTAATTATTTTTGTAACCTCTTTTTCCCTCACACTGCCTATTCCTGACTGAAACTTTTGCCAGTTCCATTCAGCTGACAGCAACACTTGGTTACAGTCACCGGGCAGCAGGGGGTGTGCCAGCCTGCTTTTCCTTAACACTGGGAGTCAACGCTGGCCGAAGACGCGTGCAGCGGCACTCTTAGTCCTATTCGAGTCACCCTTGCTGGTCACTGTTAATCCCTGGGACAGTATCCCGTATTACTCTAAGCAAAACATGAAGATGATGAACAACAGCAAGCATGGCGGTTAAGCACACGGCCTTGAAACCAGGTAGTTCTGGGGAATTTCTGTTGTACCTTTGAACAAGGTATTTTACCTAAATTGTCAAAAAAGGTTTTTATACAAGGATCAATTTTTCTACATAACCTTCTCATTAATGTAAAAATATGATATAATATTAACCTTAGCAGACTTCCATCATGGGGAGGCTGAAGGTGTGAATTAGGCAGGGCCTCACACGAGTCTACGAGCTGTTCTTCACTGGCGGTGCCCTTTCTTGGGGTGCCTTCGCACCCACCTGCACACATTAACCCTCACAGGAAAAGTGTTCGTCACAGTCAAAAAAAACACAGCCTGGTCTGTGCCTATTAAGAGAATTTTTATTTAACGGTTATGATAATTATGACAGGGCCAATGTCGCTGGGGTGTGCAATTTGGCTAATGCTGAAGGTCCATTGAGTGATGGTTAAATCCCGCAGTTTAATCTCGGGGGGGGGGGGGGGCAGCTGAAAGGCGCTTGAGCTAAGAAGCTTCTGCAAGCGCAGCCTCGCCTGCTCGGGAGGAAGGCGATGGAGACAGGATTATCCCCTTAACAGACACCCACACATTCGAGAGCAGCGTCGCTTTCAGATCCTCGGTAGTGCTGCTCCTGCTCAGTCACCCCGCCCCCCCATGCATAGGTGTCTTGATATAACACTCACACTCTGAAACACTTAACATCACATGCCGGGCGTGTATGTCGCGATTTGTGTTAAAAGGTGTGAGATTGTATGGAGGGGTGGAGGGTGGAGGTGTGTGTAATTATATATGAGCGTGGGTGTTTTTTAATGTGCAGTTCAGCCAGCCCACCACCAACATGGGACTTGTCTCCCATCCCCCAGGCAGGAGAGAGATGCCAACTTTGCCCAGCGGAAGGCAGAGCGTGCCACGGTCAGGACCCACTTCCGGGATAAATACCGACTGCCAAAGGTGACTAGATATGTGCCTGTTTTATTTATAAAAGAGACGATAAAAGATGCAGAATGATAGATCCTAAAAGAGCAATGTTATAACAGCAAGTATATGCTCACACATTTTAAAATGATTTTATCCAGTTTATAAACATTTGCCAAAGCAATTTAATTTGCATTGTGTGATGCCAGGTTTCGTGCTTTAAAGGGCTTGGCATTGCAAAGTGGTTACTAATCAAACCTTCCAGAAGATTAAAAAATAATTTGTGTTGCTCTGTGGCAAAGTCATGGTTCTGCTTCCCAAAACACAAAACTATGCAATCACTTCATTCCCCACCCCTGTCTCTGCCCCCTCCCGCACCCCGACCCCCTCCTCTGTGTCAGAGTGAATTGGATGATGCACAGATCCAGCAGGCAGGGGAGGAAGTGCAGCTGCCAGCAGAGCTGGCCAAGATGATCGCAGAGGACAGTCAGGAGAAGACCCACAAGCGGTCAGTCATTGGGCAGCTGGGCAACATCCAGAATGTAGACCTGGACCAGCTGAAGGACAAAGCACAGACCACCCTAGAAGACCTCCGGCACTCTGCCGAGAAGTGTGACGTCATGTGATCTGTCACTCCGCCTCTCCCCCCCGGCTCCTGGGGACCCGCCCCCCCGTACCGTCGTCACTGCCGGTCACGGTCATTGGTACCAACACAGACGTGACCACATAAGTCAACTTACATGCAAACCAACTAACACCAGCCATTCAGGCCAAACCATTTAAATACACAAACACAAAAAGAGAGAGGAGAAATTATAGCTTTGTTGACCAGTCTGGTGAAGAATTTATCTGGAACTTCAAAACGAGCAAAATAGTCTCATTTCCTCATTTCATTTAACTTCAATCCCGTTTTTCTTCACCTCCTTTTTTCATTACTTTGTCGCTCCCAAGCAGGGTAACATCAAGCATGTCTGCATCCATGTAAAAAAATGCATTTATTGTAAACGTTTGTAGCCCCGTCCATCCAACCATCCATCCATCTATGTTATGAGGCAGGATTCCCACTCCATCAAAGCCCATCTTTATGACACAGTTGTGTATGAAATTTTGAAATTAAATTTTATTTTTTGATGTATGAGGCATAGTAGCATAATGCCAACACCCTAGGGGTGTGTGTGTGTGTGTGTGTCTGTGTATATATACATACATGCACACACACGCACACACACACACACACATACATACACTGGAATCCCATGAACAGACAGGTATTTTGTTTTCCAGTGCCTTGATTTTGCCCCACACACACACACACACACACACACACACACACATTCACATGGTTGTAACCTGTTTGTCCACACAGAAAACATCCAAAAACTTCAGAAAAAATCAAAAATAAATAAGTTCATCTAATCAGGCAGTCAAAATGATCAAAGTTGCCACACACTTTAGTGGTGATGTGACAGTCCAGTGTTTCCCAACCCCATCCTCAGGGCACATAGACGCCTTTTTTGCCCCCTCCCAGCTCCAAAAATGTGGACTGTCTGCCGGTCCCTGAGGACCAGGGTGGGAGACCCTGCGCCAGTGTGTTTGCTGGGAGGTTGGCTGCTATGGGCACGTGTGCCGCCTGCAGCCTTTGACTCGTCGGTGTCTGCGGTTCGCTGCTTGGTTGGCAGGTCCCACTGTGACCCGCAGACACGCCGTGTGACCTGTCGCCCAGTCACTGCTCACGGGGGGCCGACCCCCCCGAAGCCCCAGTGCTTGTGATGATGGTTCATTGTTGTTTCGGTGTTTGTTAATTAGTGTGTTCAGCTTTCAGTCAGTGAGGTTGTCCCTCTCTTATACCGAGTGTTGGTTGTTACAAAAAAATAGTTACAAAATAAATCCTCATCTTGTCTAAATGTAATTAGTTAAAGTAAGAGATAGATAATTCCTGGGTGTTCATGGACGAAGGTGAGCACTAATAGTACACAAGTAATATTGCCACCCAGATGTAAATGTTTTAAAATTTCTGAAATTATTGATTTATTAAATTATCTGGTAAAATACTGTGGCAGGTAATGAGAATGTGCAGTTTGTGATATTTGTAGTGACATATTTATATATTTTGATTCACTCATTAAGTGATTTATTTTCATGAAGTTACTGGTCTTGCTGTCATGTCAGAGCCTCTTTGGGGTAAAGAGTTTAAAAATGACCTGGAACCCATGTTTGTGCAGGTTGTGTGTGCTTTGCATGCACCCAAAAGCATTGCAAAAACCCTTTAATATCGTCAATATTAATCATCTGGAACAACTTACCTGAGCTCAATAAAGATACACTAATAATAACAACTTGGGACTTCTTATTTCTTGTCTGTGTGTGTGTTTTATATATATCTTTTATATATAAAAGATAAAGCTACTTATGGCCAATTAATCTGTATGTTTAAAGTTTAGATGGTATGCTTTAATTGAATTTATTAGATGCATAGATTTTAGCAGCAAGTTAGCACTAATAGACTTATGAGCAGGGGCGCTGTAAAGGGGGGGTAAACGATGACGATTCTCGGGGCCCACGCCCTTTAGGGGCCCCCAGAGATCTGCTTTATTAATAATAACACTGGTAAGGGGGCCCAACCTCATATTTTGTCATAGGGCCCAAAATTGCTAGCGGCGCCCCTGCTTATGAGCAGTTTATACTGGGAGATGACCAGTGCCCAGTGTGCTCGTACTAAATCACGCAGCACTCCATGCTTGTTCACCAAAATATCTGGAAATTTCATGCCACTAATATTGTTTTTTTCTCACATAACCCGTAAACTAGGAAGGAATTACAGAATTTGATTGCATAATTCACTGCATTTTATTCAGCCATCCTCTTGCTGGAACCTCTTGTCATATTCAGAGTCACGGGAGCAGGGACGGATTATGGGTTGTGTGGGCCCCCCCCACAACCACCACAATTCAAGGGCCCTTGGCAGCCAAACGCCCTCCCTCCATGTTTCCATCAGAGGCCCTATAGGGT